>OY856409.1:402860860-403460860 GCA_963693085.1 Alisma plantago-aquatica
ACTTAGTGGTTCCTTAGGTCTGCTACGTAGAGGAACCATATGTTACGGTGCTTGTACGGTGCCAACACGAGGTTAGGGTTGTGCTCGTCAATGTGCTGCAGCATGTTGGACACTACAGAGGAGTCTAGTTCTCTGCACATCAACCTTCTCGCCAAGGTCGAGGTGGCACAGTATATTTTCTTCCGACCTGTCCTACTATCGATATTTTCTAATATAGCATTCTCGAGGACCCTGAATAGCCTTTTTCCGAAGACGGCCGTTGAGCGGAACATGTTGCGGAGTGTTCCCCGTTGTACGGACAAGTAGCCGTCACTCCAGACGACGTCTTCTTCTTCTGCCTACGATCTTAGGACCCTTTCTAGCAGTTTCTGGTCTCTGATCGACAGGTAGCTGATGGCCCTTCTATCGAAGTATGCCATCTCGAACGAAGGTATCTCTGATGGCTCATGGAACCTGTCTGCCATCGAGCGTCTACCTCGGGGGAAGTGTCTTTCATTGTCTTCGTACACATCCCCCTTTTCTCCCTCCGACTCGTCAGAAGAGTCTGTCCTGATGCTGACATCTCCGTTATCATCTTCAATATCATCCAGGGGATTGAGGGATTTTCTTCCTTGGGACCTACGGAGCTCGCCTGTCCTGTTGGAGCTCCGTCAGTGGACTTCGGTTGCGTCCCCTCCTTGGGCGTTGAGGATCACCCGCTGGAGGAGGAGGGTGACGCTGATGTCGAGGGAGACGCTGACGAAGATGATGGAGAGCCACGGCTCAGAGGTGACGGCGACCGTCTCGGCTGCCTTCGGCGCAGATGGTCGTCCCCTCTATCCAGCCTCTCCTCGATCTTGTCGAGGCATTGGAGAACTTGCTGCATTATTGAATTTACAGCCTCTAGTCCGCTCAGCAGCTCTCGCTCTTGGCTGCTCAGCCTGTCTTGAACAGACGCATATTTGCGGGTTAGGGAAATACAAATGTCAGAGTTGGTATCTGTTACCTCCCGCAACCTGTCGAGCTCGTGCCCGAGCGTCATTCCGAGCGACGGGGAAGCTCCGGTAGATCTTCCTTCCATCCTCGGGACCTCCTTCTCATGCGATGGTTTACCAGGCGTGGTAGACTTTACATAAACAGTTTACATTGCCGATGCCGCCTGGCAGGGCGATGACGCTACTTCAGCAGCTATCACCTTGCCTTTTCATAAGCGAGGGGACGTCTGTGGTGCGGGCGAACTTCGGTTCACCTCTGCACTGTCGGCGACCTCCTCTCCTGCTATAAAAGGCGACACAGGTTGCGGCGTAGGTGTCAACTGAGCTCCCTCGAGCTCCATCCTCAGGGTCTCGGCGAACATCGCATTGCTGGTGTTCGGCTCAAGTTCTTATACTGCCTCTACAGGCATTTCAAGGATGACAGGGGCTGCGGCCATCTATTCTGCGGCAGCTCCCGAAGTCTCTGTCTCGGTGACCCCAACGATCACTGGTTCTTTGTCGGCTACCACCCTTCTTGTTGAGGCGGCGGCTGATATAGCTGGAGCGACTACAACCCTACTGGCAGTTGTAGCCGGTAGCTCTGGAACTGCCCCTTCTCAGGCCTTGGTGGCTGTGGTGGGGGATGCGCCTTTAGCTACAGCTTCAATCTCGGCTGTAGTGAACACCAACTTGTCTACATCGTAGTTGGCACAGCGAGGGAGCGGGAGGAGTGTATTTGTCCTTGTGAACTTATAGAAATAGTCTCCCCTCCTTCCTAATGATGTTGGTCCTCATCAGGTACTTGGTGTCAAACACCTCATCGCCTTGCGTCCTTGAAAGGCTACACGGCTCCTTTGGGTACCCGAGTCCTACTGCGATTAGGTTGATGATGCCACCCATGTAGTATTCCTTGGTAGCTTCTTTCATCGGATGTAGTCTGTTCAGCAGAAATCGTCCGAGGTTGATCACTCGGACCTCCATTATGTGCCGCATGACCTGAAGCTCTTCCGTGTATATGTTGCTGGATTCGTACTTGCTGAACAGGAGGCATGCCACCAGTTTGTGTACTATCCTCCAGAAGCATGAGTGCATAGCAGCTACCTTCTTTCCCAGCTTGAATGAGGATTCGCCGGTTAACTTGTTCCAGAGCTTCACGGGATCGAACCCGTCTCCTTCGGTGATTCTCTCACTGTTGTCCATCAGGTTCCTCTCCTCCTCGCTTGAAGAGAAGATCTGGTTCAGGAACTTTTCAGAGATTGTGCACTCCGAGTTGTAGAGTCGGGCTTGGAGTTTGTATGGCCCTCCGAATTCTTTTCTCTCCGCCGGTGAATTTCTCACCTGGTGGAGGGAAGACATGAACTCCATTGTCAGCCTAGTGTACGAGGAAGACCTGCTGAAGCAGATTTTCTTCAGTCCCGCCGCGGCAAGGACGACCTTCAACCTCTTCTCGATTCCAAGATCAACAAATGATGCTTCATGGCAGAACCTGCTGGGGCGATAGATTTTGGGCACCAACTCAGTGTACTGGCGAGTATGCTCGTCGTTCCTTGGCTCGAAACTCACTGCCAAGGCTTCCGGGATTTCTGCTGCTGCCGGGGGTGTTAGAGTTAAGATTGGAGTTGGAGTTGCCACTTCTCCAACCTTGGCCCTCTTTTCTGTTGTAGAGGCCTCGACTGGTCTTGGGTTCGGGCGCTTCCGCCCGGCGTTGAAGGGTTCATCCGCAGTCTCGGGGTGGATCCTCCTACCCTGAGAGTCAACGAGGACATCAGTCATCTTGGTGCGGGCCAT
Organism: Alisma plantago-aquatica; assembly: GCA_963693085.1. Taxonomy (NCBI): domain Eukaryota; kingdom Viridiplantae; phylum Streptophyta; class Magnoliopsida; order Alismatales; family Alismataceae; genus Alisma; species Alisma plantago-aquatica. The sequence continues at coordinate 402,863,602 of OY856409.1, forward strand.
CTCGGTAGGACATCAAGAGAAATACTTTGATTAATTATGTTGGCCTTTGAAAGAAGTATATAATAAAGGATAAATGTGTGGCCCGGTGTTTTTCTGTACAAAGATTCCCTGGCCTCCCCCCCCCCCCTCAGTATCGGGCGACACACAAGGTTCTGAGGTGAAGTCATGTGGCCGATACTAGGGATGGGTATCGCTTGATACGACAAGGTGATAGGGTGACAAACGCGCGGCTGTGTCGGGCGATAACAGATGCCCGATACGGCTCATATATAAAAAGGAAGCAGCGTGTCGCCCGGCACAAAACCTTCAGGACAATACAAAAATGGACGACACGACTATCGCCGGACATGGCATATCGGGCAATAGTTACTAAAAGATATGTTGCGCGATATGCATGTCGGGCGATACGAAACCGGTCAGTTGACAAGGCCGATAATCTATACATGTTAACAGAGAACGCGTCGGGCAGCATAGACTGTCGCGCAATAGATCTATCGGGCGATAGATCTGTCGGGCTGTACCTCACAGAGTTCGGGACTTCCGCACATTACGAAGGCAAGGGGGTGTCGCGCGACACGGGAGCAAAAAGCACAAAGTCCTTTGCACGATAAGGGAGTACGAACACAGTAATTCAGGTAGCCCGACACGGTAAAACCTGTTCGTATATATATAGCAAAGTCCTTTTTTTCGATATGGTGAAAACACGGAAAGCAATCTCGGGCATGCATCGGCCGATAGGGCAATTCATTAACGAGACAGGCAGTCCATCCGTCGGCCTAAGGGTAATCAGTCCTTTGGCACGATCGTCACAGGCTCATGCCGTCTAGGAGCGTCTATTGTCATGGCTTTAGCGATTCCCGAAACACTATTTGCATGATGTTGCGCATATCCTGCCGGAAGGGTTGCTTTCCGTTACGACCTTCAGAGCAAAAGCTAGAAGAAAGAAAAAGGGAAACTTGAAAACGAAAAAGGGGTAACAAAAGCGGTTGAGGAGTAAAACATCACTGGCCCGAAACTAAGGTCCTGGCCTCAGCTAGCATTACCCATCCCGTCCTATAGAATACTTCGGTGACCAACAAAATAGAGTCAGCGCATGTGGCGCATGCACTGACTCGGGCCTTATTACATCCCAAAATGTTTGTAATGTTTTTCTTGCAGGAAAGTAAAAACGTCCTATTCTAGAAATTAAGAAGACAACTCGGGTTGCCTCCCGAGAAGCACTGTGTTTCTTGTCTTCAGCTGGATGCTCAAAGTCTCTTCTTCTTGCATCTTCATCCCTGCTTCTGCAGTCATTGTCCTGTTCTTTTTTCCGGTTCGGTGTTGGACGAAATCCTTCCCGGTGGGTTCTTCACAATTTCATCCAATTGAGCTAGCTGTTGGTCGATCTGGCGTTGGTGCGTCTGCATGTCCGCCAGTTGTACCTGCAACGAGTTCAAGACATCGGAATTTGATAACGCACTCTGTGCCAGTTGATTGTTAATCGTATCTTGCTTCTTAACAAAATCAAATAACTGGCCAATCACGTCTTCTTGGCCCGTGCCCTTGCTTTGTTCTCGGTTAGGCCCTTGATACTTCCCTTGTGCTTGGAAGTTCCCTTTGTTTGATGGGAAATGAGTGTTTTTGGGGTATTGGCTTGGTCCTCCCCTTTGCTCAAAAGCCTGAGGTTGCTTGGAGGCGCCTTGCAACTGATGCGAATTTTCAGCTGCATCCTTGTTGCCATAGCTGAAACTAGGATGGTCCGGCCTTTTGAAATTCACAAAAGCCACCTTCTCAGTTTCCTCATCATCAGATTCGGTATCGCTTGATGTGTTTGGTTTGGTGTAGATGCAATTGTCTACCCCATGTCCGCCTTCTCCACATGTTACACATTTCATTACCTTTTCGACATGTTTCTTACCCTTTCGGTCGAATTCCTTCAGCTGCTTTACATCCGTAGCTATCCTTTGGATCTGAAAAGTGATTGTCTCCAGCACCTTGGATTCAAAAGAAGGTCCCTCACTAACCTTCTTAGCTTGGCCCAGGTCAGATCTATCATAGTCAGTGCCAGCTTGTAGCTCGGCCATGTTCTTGATGATCTTCTCGGACCTGCTCGACTTCTTCCCCAGGAAGTCACTTCCGGCTGCTGCGTTCAATGAAACCCTTTCTTCGGGAGTTAGGCCGTTATAGAAGGTAGTGATCAATAACCCTTTCTTATAGTTGTGGTGAGGGCAGTCCCTCTGATATTCTTGATACTGTTCCAAGGCATCATGGAGATTCTCATTAGGCTTTTGCATGAATGAAGTTATCCTTTGTCTGTTTCTCACTGTCTTCTCAGTTGGGTAGAACTTATTTACGAATGCGTCCTCCAATGCCCCCCATCCGTTCAAAGACTGGTGGGGTAACCCAAGATACCAGGACAGGGCCTTATCTTTTAGGGAGAAGATGAAGCCTTTGCAATAGATCACCTCCTGGGGAACCCCCCGCATCTTGATAGTATCACAGATGTTCTTAAAAGCATCCAAGTGGTGATAGGGATTGTCATTCTTAGAACTCCCTCTAAAGCTTTTGTTCTGAATCATAGATATAAAAGACGGCTTGAGTTCGAAGTTTGCGGCGTTGAATCGCGGTACGACGACAGGGCATCTGGAATCGTTTGCCTGAGTGGAGGCTAGCTCCCTTAAAGTCTTTTCTTCTTCGTCTGAATCGTCGCTGTTGCTGCCTCCCTATTGTTCTTGGTTCTGGTGTCGCCTGTGTCGATGACAGTGACGACGCCAGACATGGGGGTGGCCTTCCTCAGAGTGCTCCGATTCCTGATCTTCCTGCTGATCATTTCCTTCATAGCGATCGTTGCCACTCGGCGGAGGTGATTCATCCCTAGGCCTTCCCTGTTGTTGACCTTCAACTTGTTGCGGGTTGACACGGGGAGGCATGATGTCGATGACTGTGCTCGGTCAATCTGTTGAATGGTGTTGGATCTCGGTGGTACAGGGATCTTTCTTTCAGGGTTCCTGAAGGAAAGGCACGAAAAATCAAGTCAGAAAATTGAATTATTTAGTCTAGGCTAAGAATAAATAGCATTAAAAGGAAAGAAAAGAAAAGAAAAAGGGTGTTGTCAAGCTCGTTTCCAAGCTTGAGGCACAGGAGTGTATTTAGTGGATTCGGATTCGTCTACAGTACCGTTTTTTCCTTGTCCCCGGCAACGGCGCCAAAAAGTTGACCGGCCTAAATCGCGCGTCCTAAATTTGGAGGCGGATTTGAGGTAGTCGAGCTTTTTCATTTATAAACTTGAATCCTTCTAGGCCCCCGCAACTTTGTTTACGGGGTCGAACATAGGGACAAGGGGGGGTAGTGTTGAGAACCCAGAATCGACATGCTACACTCTGGCAGGTAAAAGGAGATTATAAATTCCCCAGAAGGGAAGCGTAAAGATGTCACAAACAAAACAAGAAAACTGTCTCCAAGTGGAGTTACTAGAAAGATTTAACGTTTTAAGCATTTAGCAGTTTTTAGGGGTTTTCATGCAACAGAAACCGAAAGATAACACTAGAGCTAGAGCAAGGTACAAAGGATAAAACTACAGCAAAACAAGCGGCACCAGTAACACCCTGCACCCCTCCTCTCAGAGCGGGCACCTCTAACCAAGCCTCGGCACCCCTCTCGAGGTTGCTGGGCTCAAAGTTAGAATGGAATGTTACTGAAACAACTCCGTTCTAGACACTCTCGTACTCCAGAATCGGACCAAACACTAGAGCCACAACACAAATCTCGAAGTTGTTGTGAAGGGAAAACACGATTCGGTAGCTAAGCAAAACGCGATCCAAAACATGCAAGCTAGAGTTCGGATATCAAACATAGTAGTCATCCAACATATTGCACCAAGCATAGAGCAGCAAGTAATTAAGTGTTTCCATTTCTATAAACACTAAAGGTCTTCATTACAATGCAAACGTAAAGAAATTTAAATAACAGAATTAAAGATATGTGTCGCCTTCTTGATGTAGAAGGACGACAGGGTGCAGTAACCATCCTGCCCGATATCGGACAGGGGCCTAGCCTGATACAGCCGTGTCAGGCGGCACACTCTCTCAAACGGCACATCGTGACGGGCGACTGCATCGCGCAAGGACCTGGCCGATACGCTCAAGTCGGGCGGTACACCCTCTCGGGCGACACGCCTGACGGGCGGAGCATATCGGGTTCATTATCATGTCGGGCATGGAGCTACGTATCCTATTGCCGGGCACTGGTGTTGGGCACTCGTGTCACGTATCTACATCGGCCGATATCGGCTCCCAGTGTCGCCCGGTACAGTCCTAGGTGAACCAGTCCCCTCCCTCTCGGGATGAGGAAGAGCTCACCTAGTGTCGCCTGGTACGAACACTGGAGCACGATACGCCTGCTCTCGCAGTCTCCTCCGAAGATCACTCGACTATCCGAAACCTGAAGTGACCAAGCTTGTCCGAACTGTCTAAAAACAGTCTTTTCGGCTCCTTGTAGCTGCTATTTATAGGCAGTTGGTCGTGAGAAGATACGGTGCTCGAAGCGCCACACGTCCTCCTTTCCACCGTTCATTGGCGGTCGGCTGACGTGGGTATCGCCCGATACAAGGAGGTCAGCTGTCGGGGGTCGTGGTGAGAGGCGCCTACCGGTGGGTGGTCGATATCGCTCGGCACATGGAGTAGTTGTGGCGTGCTCGGCTCCCTGTCGGGTAAAGAGGCATGTCGTCCATCGTTACCTTCTCGCGCGGCATCCTTGCGTCGCGCTTCATCGTATCGCGCAGCCCTGTCGGGCAGCGTGCGAATCGGGCGTCAGGGGGGGTGAAACAGACTTGGACTTATTTGCGGGCCGGAACGGCCTTATTGGTGCTAAATGGGCCAAAATGGGAGGAAACTCTGCAAAAGATAGAAATATTGGACTGAGAGCATTGCTTGGCTAATTATTGCAAAATATGCATATAAAAGAGAGGAAGATGTCAGAAAAGGGCAGTTTTGATAACAGAAAAATAGTCTAAAACATCACAAAAATTGGTGTTATCAACATCTTGGTCGTACACCAACCGTTTTACCAACTGGGTGCCACATCTTTGGCAATTTTGTGTTCTTTCAACATAACCCATATATGAAAAATGAAATAGATAGCATACATTCCTAAAAGAACATAAGTGGTATCATCAATTCTGGGTGCTCATATCCTCATACTACAGTGGGGCCAAAAAGAGGGCAATAGAACTGATCACAATGTTGATCGCTACACGTGTGTACTTTGCTAGACCATTTTCTAAGGAGAAGATTTTATTTATTCTCTCAAGAAAGGGAAAGGTTCACTCCCCTCTCTTTCTCTCAATGGGTTCGTTGGTTTCTTTTAAAATGATAACTTTTAAGTTTAACCATTTCACCTATGAAGATCATTGCAAGCCTTAAAGCCTTGAGATAATAGCCAATGCTAATGTTGTCTTGAGTTTCACAAAACTCTTTGGTCTTTGAAAATGATAGACTATAAGTGTCGGCCTTCTAGCTAATGTTAATGGTGATTGGGTGACTATATTTATAGAGTCTAGGGGGTCCCTAGGGTTAGGGTTTGGCTTTAAGTATATCTCAAGTCAAAAGGATATTAGAAAATGGTTTATTTTGTGTATTTAGATGGCAAAGAGTTGAGTGGTCAAGTCAGAGGAACAGGAAATGTTGGGTGTGTACTAGGTGGGCCCCTCATCTTAGAAGGCTTTTGAGGTACACCTAAATGATACAAAATTGATTGGTCAAGGTGGGAAACACACATTGTGTGTTAGGTGGACGCCCCCACCCCCTGCTTTTCATAGACTTCTAGGGTGCGTATGAATGACGTAGAGTTGATTGGTCTGGGAGAAAGGTGGGTATGTGCCCTATGGGCACCCAACCTTGCACGGTTCAATTTGGCTTTGTTCAGGACAATTGTCACGGAACCATTCCTACCCCAATCCCTATCCTACTGCTTAGACAGTAGTAAGAGGATTGAAGCACCCATCCCTGAGTGGCCCACTAGGATCTATCACACTAGCATATACAATAAGGAATAATAACTCAAAAGCTGGAGATATAAAGAACAAACTAACCCAATATGGAGATTTTTTTCAATTTATCTTTGTCATCAGAGTGTGTGAGTGCGGAAGCAATCTTATTCAGTATTCCATTTGTATTGCCTAAAATCAAGAAAATAGAGACACAATCATGCAATTGCACGGTATGCTATCAAAATCAAGCAAAGCGGGTTATAACAAAAGAGTATACTTGGCAGGACTTATATTCAAAAGAATTACAAATGATTTTCAAAACCAATATCATTCGACAAAATGTTTGTTATTCAACGATTCAATTTTTATTATGAGTTTCCATTATGCTGTAATTAAATAAGCATGCTTATATATTTTGTGTGACTCTATTACCCCAACGCGATGGGGAAGGTCACTAGGCTCCTTCTCACCATAGGAAATAGGCGGCCAATGTACAAGTCCCACCTCCAAATGAGGGGGTTATTGCACTCAATATCAACATTATAAATATCATCATCATTATCAATATACGGGAAGTCATAATGGGCATGCAATTTATGTTTTCATGCTTTTTCAAAATATAGTATAGAAAAATAGAAGACTAATCATAGGGAACAGTAGCTCATCCAAGTAAGTAGCCAAGTATATAGTCAAGAGATACATAAAAGTATCTTCAATACAATCAAGGAGGAGTTATATAATAGCTAGCGTACCTTTCACCAAAGATTTTGAGTATAGATCCACTGGTAATAGGTCGACCCTTCAAGTTAGATCCTAAAACACAATGTTTGGATCAAGGGTCAAGATCAAGATATTTGGATATCATGTTTCAATATTCGATATTAGGGTTACACTTATCCTATGTCAACCTTAGGGTTGGGTCATTCACTTATAATCAATCAATATTTCAATACGTCCAATATTATTTCAAGTGTCAAGTATTTTCGAGTGTGAATGACTTTCCTAGGTTTCTAGGATCATATATGTTAACCCTGATCTATGATCATTATCCAAGTTATCATCAATTTCTACATTATCATCATGGTACTTAATATACTTGGAAATCAAGATCAAATTGATGGGTCAAAACTATAACAAGTGTTTTGCAAGATTAAGATCAATTTTAAGATTACTCATATTCATTATAATCAAGATTGAATCAAGTAAATAGATTAAGATCACTAATGATTCATTTTCAAGAGTAGATGATTCAACTATATTAGATCTAGGTTACAAGATAATCATTAGAGTCCAAATCTAGGGTTTCCAAGGATTAGACATCATTATTGAATCATTTGATAAACTAACTAAGAAAGAGTTCAAGTATAGGTATATAAGTAAGATCCATAACGAATTGGGTTCCACCAGTATTTTTAAAAGGTTCACGGGATTTTTCTTATCAAGATTGACTATTTGTTTATCATTTTTGGAGTTTGGATGCATTTTCTATGATTAAAATGTGATCTGGACATTTAAATGAATATTCAAGCAAAGATGAGAATATTTACCTTAATATGGAAAAATGAGGAAGCATTGAATGCTAAAAGGATGATCCTGATCAAGCCATGTGAGCTAGGCGGCACACTTTCTCAAAGGTCTGGTTCAGTCCTTAGTTTACTGGTTCAAATGTTGGTTTGTTGGTTACTTGGACCGGGTCCTATCTGCTCTGGACCAGTCGGTCTGGGGACTTATCTCCCTCATGTAGGCTCCCACGAGTAGGTAAGGCCATGATAGAGGTTCCTCTGGAGCTAAGGGGGTAGGGAGCTAGAGGCGTCCACACATGCAGGAAAGGTGTCGCCAGTGCTTGTTTCTCTCTCGCGAAGCAACATGGGGTGTTGATATGGGGAGAGTGGTTGAGAAGGGAGGATGCCCAACTGGGCTGCTCGATGGTGCCGCACAGTAGAGGAATGTCGGGGATGCAAGATAGGTTGTCTAAGGCTGAAATGGAGAGCAAGAGGAAGGCTTGTAGCTTGATGTGGATCTTGCGAGCATGAGGGACCCTTTTTATAGGGTTGGGAGGTAGGTTTAGGGCTAGTTCAAGGTCTAGGTGCAGCCATAGCCGCCGGAGTGATAGGAGAGCAAAAAGCTTGTTATGGCAGTGCAAGGGTGCACGGAAGCTTGTCAAAATAGGATTTGTTGGGCGTGAAATCGTGAGAGGATCATTCCCACTCAGTTGGAAAATTGAATAGTGGTCATGGGCGGCAGATCTACCATAATGGTCGCATTCATACCTCCCCGCAATCAGCGGGAGGTTGAAGATAACCTCATAGCCACTGGATGAGACCCTGATCCATGGGTCTCTGATCTGAGGGTTGGGGTTCATCCCCTCCCTTTGCAATGCATCGATGACTTGGAAAAGACAATTAAAAAGGCAAAAAGAAGGATTTTCAACACATTAACTTCAATAAATCATAGTAAATAGTAGGAAGCTCCAATTGATATGAGATGTGTACCATAGCTTCAAAAAAATGTGGAAAATATTTAGAAAGAGTTTGAGAACAAAAACATGAAGTTTGAGGGACCAATTTTCATCTTTGGATAAAGTGATCAATTAATCAAATTTAAGGTGTTATAATGTGTATAAAATCCACATTGCTCACCATATTTCAAATTTGAGTACCAATATTGATTATGAAACTAAGAAAAATAATTTGGGACAATGAGTGAGTATAATGAGGGCAAAATAGTAATTACATCATTATAGTGTGAAAATCCACTTTGTCACACCAATTCAGGATTGATTTGAGAAAATATTTATATTTCAAAATCCTGGTGCACACTTAGTAGGAACCCAACCTTGCCTTAGCCTTGGTGGGCACTTAGCTTGAGTTCATGTGGATTTCAACCCCCATACAAATATGCATCACAACCATATGCATGTTTGAGATGCATTTCAATGTACAAACTCGTCCTCCGTGATGAGTATATGGTTCATGGGATAGTATCATGTTGGGATCCTGGTGACAACATCCAAGTGAGATAGTCAATAATGAACCATTAATGAGATGAACTTTCATTTCCATTGGAAGCCTTCCTTTTGAGGGATATCAATGTTTGAATCATGTGAAAATGACTTATAATAATGAGAGATGCATACTCTTATTTTCCTCATTCATCGTGTGAATTTGTCATTCACATTTATCATTAAATCATATTTTGATATTTGATCACAGATCCGGTCAGAATTGTAATGGTCAATTGGATACAAGCATTGCATTTTAATCATCTATTTCTTATCCTGACATTTGATAGGGAATAATTCATAGATATAATAAGTTTGCACCACTTTTTCTCAGTCTAGAATGAACTTTGGTGTCTTTCATCTATATTTATGTGACTATGGTTATGCCCGTAGCTCATTTCCAAATATGTTCTAATATTGATGTTTGTTCTCATGTCTATTTGATGCATTGCACAGCTTGATTGACATTGTCAATATATTACTCACTCAACAACCGAGTCATTCATACTCAAAAATGGAGTGTCAATAGTTTAACCTTGTCAATATGAGGCTCGAATCATGGTTGGTGAATTTTCTCATGATGAGGGTTGAAGTCTTGAGCCCGTCAAATAGTCATTTTTTAGTTCTTATGTCGGTTTGATGACACCAGATGTTTGGTTGATATTTGATGCAATCATACTCATTTTAGGAGAAAGATCAATCCATGCTATCATTTTATGATGATGTGAGTAAGGCTTTGGGATCATACGTGAGGCCACATATTCACTTGTTACAGGGTTCGAAGTAATCAGCAAAACTACTTGTCAATGTAAGGATTGAAATATGATGCTCGTAGCATAATGATCTTGAAATAGAGATGCTTGTCTTTGTGAGTTTATTTGGCATAGTAGTTGGGGCCAAGTGGTAAAATCTGAACATTCATAGTTTGTCTAGACATTTCAGAGTAAATAGGATGCAAAATGGCTTAAAAGGGTTGAAAATCAACATTTTTGGGCCAAGAAACCCATGCTTGACCGGTTGGGCCGCAGGTGGTGCATGTAAGTAGCACACAACTCTAGCAAGGGACCGAAACTAGGAAGTGTGGGCATCTAGTTTGTGTCCACTCTAGTGTGAAAGCACTAAGGTTTGGGGAAAATGTTTGGTGTATCACACATCACGGCACATGGGGTGCGCGATCGACACCGAGCTCACTTGTAAAAGGGCATTCTCTCCTCTTACAATGGAAACTATTCTTGCTTCTTTAGTGAGGTTAGGATCTTATGCATGCTAGGCAAAGCATGGCAGGATGCCCTATTGTTGTCTGGGACTAAATGAAGCACTATATATCTTTGGTGCAATGTGGGTGAACTGACTTCCAGCTTTCATTCAGGCACAACGAAGTGTTCGACCAAATAAAGATGATCCTTGTTTTGATAAAGGAATAGAGATATGGTATCTTTTACTATCGTTTAGTTCCTCTTGTATACAAATTCTCATAGATATTTTTTAAAGATATTTAGTAGAATGACATCAGCCATTTTTTGGATGTTTTGTCTTGGATGTATCTAAATGTCAGTACTTAAGTAGAACTTCCATCATGTTCTTCATATATGAATAAAAATTCTTTGTGTCACATTTCTGATCTTGAGAACCCAACTATTGTCCACCATTTATAAATTTTGTGTACTATGTACTTTACCATCAGTAACGTAATACAATTTTGGTACAAAGTCTATTTTGATCTATAATTCACAAATTCTCCTAAATAACAGTTCAATCACAATCAAGATCTCCCTTCCAACTACTATGTGAACCTTTTGATTTATTTTTATGTTCTTTAATACAAGTTAGAATCCTATTGAGCTTCTTGCATTCATTACCCTTGACTGAGAAATATTCAAAAAATATTCACTCAATTGGCTTAATGAATCATTTTGATGTCAATTTGGACCATTAATTCCTAGATATCTAATTTTAGACCCCACATCAATAGAGTGCTCTTGTTCTGAGGACTAATGGCTTGGGATTATTCAAAAATACTAAATGAATGGAAGTACATCAAATTTGAGGTGATGAACACTATTAATAAGATTAGTTTGGGGAATCAACATTATCACTTAATACCTTTAATTTTTATTTTATTAAATAAAAAAATTATGGAAATAAAACAAATAAAATAGAATTATATGATGTTGGATGTTAGATTTTTGAATCAACTCATTGTATAGGGGTGTTTTAGCAAATTAATATCACATGGGACCCTAGAAGAACCTGCATTCTTCTCCTTCCTATGTAGCATCGATGATTACAGAGGAGAATAGTGACCTTACCTATCCTTGACTTGATAATGCAAGACCAGGTAATTGATCCCTTTCCTTTCGATTTTGAAATCCTAACAAAAACAACGCATTAAAGAGTGCTACTACACCACCACTAGTTACATACCATTTAAATGGTAGTCAAGTGTTCTGGACTTAGACCGCAACCCCAATCATTTTTCTTCCTTCCCCATCCCACAACCCTAGCAACTCCTTCAGTTATATATGGCCAAAACAATGTTCTGACATGATGGCAAGACACATAGGTCTACAATGCCACTGCAGATTCATCTCCTACCCTACAAACTCATCTGACCATCTGTATCCACCTCTAACTTCTTGATGTCATGAAAACCATCCATAACTCCCTGGCAATAACTCCTCAACTCCCATCATAGGCAAAGACCATATGCTTCCACCCTCTATGATTCCAGGCTTGCAAAACATTGATCCCCACCATGGAAGAAGATTGGAAACATATAGCCATGGCAGAATTGACTTTCAGATGGTTTCTCAGCCAAACTGCCATGTCGTTCTAGACCCAGCTATGTAGACCATACCTAGGATACTCTTATGAGGTATGGTTCTTCATCCTCACAGATGTACATCTCTAATTAAGTCATGACTATCGGACTAAAAATGGATGACAAGGATCCCTTCTTCTATGATTGAACCTCACCACCATCAATGGCCTACTATCAATCTAAGACAACATTCATCAATTGTGATCATCTATAGTGGGCCAGATGCATTCAGATGGTGAAGCAGCACTCAAATCATCCACTAGAATTGGATTACCTAAATTGACCTGGAGAACTGTCACCACGAGTTAGAAATTGCCAACTACACAATAGGTTTTACTTATTTTCTTATATTCACAAGTTTAAGAGATAAAATTTATAGGGAAGGAAGAGTTAGATAATTATGATTTGTTACTTAGTTAGATACTAAGTTGTAGATATATAATATCAGAATATATATATTACTAATATTGTAACATAATAGGTTGGTTAATTTATTAAGTAATTGGGTAAGGTAGATGGAAGGTTTGTCGACCAGCTCCATGGTGTTTCTACATACAACTTTGGATATACATATGTTATTGTATTAATACTAATACTATTATTGGTGCATGCTCATAACCCTATAAGTATGTATTGCAGTAGAAGAGTAGAAGATATTGTCCCAAGATGAATATGGATCTGAACCAACCTATTGATAAGAAAAATGAAAGTAAATATAATATAAAATTGAAATATATCTAATCATAGACAACCCTATATAAAACTTATGAAAAACTATATGCAAATATACCCCCATTCTTATATTTATATATTAATAATGGGTAACTTGTTGAGACCTAGGCACCAATGTTGAGTGTATTAATGTTAGAGCAAACAATATCAAGGGATAACCCAGAATTGTATGCTTGCACTAGCAGACCTAATATAGAAAATGTTATATATATATATATATATATATACATAGAAAGTGTGTTTGTGTGTGTGTGTACATGTGTAACGTGGACATATTTAGGGTAATATGGATAGAGATGGACACAAGATAGATTTTATGGATCGGAAATCAAAATTAGAATTTAATCATACATAACTTGAACATCAATATATGTGATATAGAATCTTAAATTTATAAATATATATGTAACAATTAGTCCACCTATGTATTAGTAGTTGAATAGGTGGATAACATTGTTACTACCAAATATGATTCAATAAGTACAAAAGAATATATGTGATATTTTCCTATATGGACACTAGTATGTATATAAATATTCATACATTCACCTAATAAAATTAGCAACTTTATAAAAGGGGACAATGGGAAATATGGAAGATATAAAACCTAAATACGAAGTGGAACAAAAAGAACTTAATTCCTATCCATATAATGATGAATATTTGTTTAAAATTGTAGATCTTCCTTTCTACAATTTCTTGGAGCCTGATATTTGGAATTGTTGCTTATTTGATCCTCTTAAATTCAAAAGTATGAAATTTCTATTTCTACTTGGAAGGTTATTTATCTCATTGATTGCATGCATGATTAGATAGGTTACTTGGCCCAAAAAAATTGATTTTGAACTTTAGCCTTCTTCCTTGAAATGCCACTAACACTTATTCTTGGAAAATAGTAGCATAATGTTTAAACGTCAAAAAAGGGCAGGTTAGTGCACCTAGTTCCGCAGAATTATACTTCCACACCTATGCAAAGTGTTAAAGGATATAGGGTCCATCACTATATTGGGAATCTCAATTAGTGTGTTCTCATTCTCCATAGGAGAGAACACATGGCTTCCCCAACAATTAGACATTGACATGTGCTATCTACTAGAAAAAAATTGAATTACTAGTCTCAATATTTGATATTGAATCTTATTCAATTTGAAAATCCATTGTTACCATTTAATAATTGCCTACATTATTTAAATCTATGATTCAGTTATAAAAATCCTTGTAGATAGGTTCATATTACATTACTTTCCAAATATTGATTTTGTACTAGCTTTGTTGACTTATGTTTTCCTTCTTGGGATCCATGTGTGGTTTTGTTCCCTTGAGGAACTTATAGGCAGGTGATCAATACAAGATCTAAAAGAGACATGCAAGACCTATCCCATTATGAACAGCAGATAGGAATCAATGACTATTCAAAATATTTTAATCCTATGTATAAACTTCAACTACTATGTTGTAAAGCATGATTGTATAAACATTTTTCTATATTTTCTTATGCAATTTTGGAAATATTTGATCATAAGGATAAGGTATTTAAAATATGGTGTCAGATCCTATAAACACTCAGCACTCATGCATGTCTCGTGGAATTTAGATTTGGTTAGGAGCACCCAAAAAAAGTAGAACTTAGAAAAATAGTTCACAACAAGCCCTAGAATCATTGGCCTAATTATTCGAATATACCTACTCTACAATAAGGAAACACTATCAGTCTAGGATGTGAGGTATGTATATTAATTTAGAAATTCATGAAGCATACTTAGCTTATCTACTAGCTTTTGGACTCCCCTAGGCATAGATTATATGGAGATATTACTGAGGAAGAAGTGTTAAAGACACATGTTGTAGAATTAGAATACGGCTCTGGGTACATTTGAATCACCAATATAAGTATACAAATGGGAAGAGTGCCTTATAGTCCCTCTTTGGTTAGATACAACCACAATTTATCACAAAAAAATATAGCATAAACAAATATCATAGGATACATCATAAAATTATGAGTTTTATGTATGTATAAACACATTTGATAACATCCATATATAATCTTAAAATATATGAGAGCGATACGACATAAATAACTTAACTCAAATTTATTAACTAGGTAAGAATATTTTATCACCATGCAAGTAGAATAATTTGAGGTATCTAAGGAAGGATGTTTAGTGAAGGTTGTGTCATAATTACTCCCAATACACTTAGGTGGCAGTGGGGTTTCCTCACTTTACATATGGAAATGGCCAAAGTGATGTCTACTACTTGGTAAAACCCTAATATTGAATTGAGTCAATAACACAATTTTAAAAAAAGTGTGTTGTTTAATAATCTTCGATAGAGGGGAGATAAATGACAATATATTAGGAATTACATGAAAAACACTACTAATACAAAACTTGTTCAGAAAGAAAAAAAATTGCCTCGTGATAATTTTTACATAAACCCTCCAAATATGATGATTGAGAGCTAAATAATAGGTTATCCTTTGACACACAAAAAAAATTAGGAATCCAGCATTATATCTATATAGATGCGAAAATAATAAAAAAGTTAGATTTAAAATTGCATTCCAATCCATAATCAGATGATTAAATGGTAAAATGTGATAAATATTTGGACCTCTAAATTTTTTAAACTCCCAACTTTTGGATATATATAAATTTTGGATAACTTATGTTTAACTATGCATTATATTGGTGTAAATCTCTACCTACTAAAAATGGAGAAATAAAAATGAAGTATATCTAAATTTTTGACCCATAGCAAGTCACATAAAGATTAGTGACAATAAAATTGAGTAAAATATGTAAAAGTTTTAAGTTCGACCATGATAAATATAGTTTATCTAATAATTATTTTGGTGTAATATAAAATTTTGGCATTCACTCTTAACCTATAAATATGGACATGACCCTAGAGGAATTATATGGACCAAGCATCACTAAGTGCTCAGGTGACTCCTTATGATTCATAGAAATGTAAATTCCCAAAATGTGTCAAGTAGTTAGGATGATGGAGTAATAGTTATTAGCATGTAGACATGAGGTGATTATGACTTGGTACTCCTTATGATTATTACCTATCTAGACCATGGATATATTGATTTTGAGGATGAAATCTAATTTAAGGGGTGAAGAGTTGTAACATATTGGTTTTTTGGTACAAAGTTATTTTTATCTATAATTCATTCCCCTAAATACTAGTTCAATTATAATCAAGACCTCCCTTCCAACTACTATGTGATCCTTTTGATTTATTTTCATGTTCCTTAATATAAGTTAGCTCCGTATTGAGATTCTTACATTCATTATCCTTGACTGAGAAATACTTAGAAAATAGTCCCTCAATTGGCTTCATGAATCTTTTTGATGTTGATTTGAACCATTAATTCCTAGATATCTGATTTTAGACCCCATCTCAGTAGAGTGCTCTTGTTTTGATGACTAATGGCATGGAATTATTTTAATATGCTAAATGAATGGAACTATATCAAACTTTATGTGATGACCATTGTAAATGAGAATGGTTTGGGGTATCAATATTAGGACTTAATATCTTTAATAATTGTTTTATTAAAGGAAAGAAAAATGTATGGAAGAAATTAAATAAAATAGAATAAATGATGTTAGATGACGATGATGATGATAATCAATGATGTTAGATGATAGATTTATAAATTAACTCATTATATAGGGTTGTTTTAGCAAATTAATATCCCATGGGACCCTAGAAGGACTCGTGTTTTTCTCCTTCCTCCGTAACATCAACGATTATATAGGAGAACGCCCTACCCATCCTTGACTCCAGAACACAAGACTAGGGAATTAATTCATTTCCCTTTGATTGTGAGATCCTAACAACAATGACACATTCAAGAGCGCCACTACCATCACCACGAGTTACAAACTGGAGAAATGACAGTCAAGTCATTCTGGACTCAGATCGCAACCTCGATCAGTTTTCTTCCTTCCATGTTCCCCTCTTAATCTTTGACACCCCAAAACCCTAGAGGCGCCTTGAGTTATATATGTTGAAGACAACCTATTGCCAAGAAGGCAAGATACATAGGTCTGCAACACCACTGCAGATTCATCTCCTACCCTACAAACTCCTCCGACTATCTATATCCATTGTCGACTTCTTGATGTCATGAAGACCAACCACAACTCCCTCCGATAACTCCCCAACTTCCATCACAGGAAAATACCATCTCTTTATACCCTCCATGATTCTAAGCTCGTGAAACACAGATCCCCGTCATGGAAGAAGAAATAAAATATATAGCCATGGCGGCATCCACTTACAGATGGTTTCTGAGCCAAATTGCCATGTCGTTCTAGACCCAGGTCATCGACCATCCTTAGGTTACTCTTATGAAGTTTGGTTATTCTTCCTCACAGAAGTGCATATCTGATTAAGTCATGACCTCCCAGCTAATAACACACGGTGAGGAGCCCTTCTTCTATGATTAAACCTCCCCAGCATTGATGGCCTGCTATCAATCTGAGACAATGTTCATTGGATGAGATCATCTCCAGTGGTCCAGATGCATCTATATGATGAATCAACACTCAAAGCATCCACCAGAATTGGATTACCTGAACTAGCTTGGAGAACAATCAGCATGAGTAAAAAAGCATCAACCATGCAGTAGTTTTATCACATTTTCTTATGTTCACAAGTTTGACAGATAAAATTTATAGGAGAGGAAGAGTTAGATAATGATAATTTGTTACTTGGTTAGATATACTAAGGTGTAGATATATAATATAGGAAAATATATATTACTAATAATGTAACATAATAGGTTGGTTAATAACTTAAGTAGTTGGGTAAGGTAGATGGAAGGTTGGTCGACGAGCTCCATGGTATTTCTACATTCAACTTTGGATATACATATGTTATGGTATCAATACTAATAAAATTATGGCCAAAAAACTTAAGTAGCACGTTTGCACATTTTATTTACCAAAATGGCACGATTCAGAACTTAATTCCCAAAATAGCACATTTCTGAGGTAATACATCTCCAAAGAGGACGCATTGCTCCTGGTGGGACCAATGCGTCCCCTCAGGAGACGCATTGTTACTTTAAAAAGCAATACGTCCCCATGCGTCCCCTCGGGAGACGCATTGTTACTTTAAAAAACAATACGTCCCCAATGGGGACGCATTGCCTCCAGCAAAGCAATGCGTCCCCAAAGAGGATGTATTGCTTTTTTTATTTTTTATTTTACTTTTTTTATTATGATATCATGTACATTATATAAATACATATATATGTTAAATTGCTAAATGAACATTATCTACATTAACTTATATACAATTAACCATATATTTTAAATAATAAATGAACATAATAAAATAATAACATAATATTATATTTCATTAATACATAATATTTATAAATGTAGATAGAAGTATTTAAAATTAATGGATACAATACTAAAATTATATAGTAACATTTAAAACTATAGAAATAAAATAAATATATACATATATACATATACATGTATATATTTATTTGTAAACTTAGAAAAAAGAAAAAGAAAACTAATATAGCAACATATAGCACATGTTGATATGCACTATATATATAAATATATATAATATGTATAAATATTAATTTTAGTATTGTATCCATTAATTTTAAATATTTCTATCTATTTATAATGTTAGTATTGTATCCATATATATAATATGTATATGTATATATGTATAAATATATAATTTTAGTATTGTATCCATTAATTTTAAATACGTTATTATATATTAAAATTATTGGATACAATACTAAAATTATATATATTTAAAATTATATAGTTTAAATACTTCTATCTACATTTTAGTATTGTATCCATTAATTTTAAATACTTCTATATTTAAAATATGTTACTAGAAGTATTTAAATTATATAGTTTAAATGTAACGTATTTAAAATTATATATAACACAATTAATATAGATAATTTTAAATTATATATTTTAAATGTAACATATTTAAAATTATATATTTTAAAATTAATGTAGATAATTTTAGTATTGTATCCAAAATTAATGGATACAATACTAAATATATATAATTTTAGTATTGTATCTCTATCTACATTTATAAATATTATGTATTAATGAAATATAATATTTTGTTATTATTTTATTATGTTCATTTATTATTTAAAATATATGGTTAATTGTATATAAGTTAATGTAGATTATGTTCGTTTAGCAATTTAACATATATATGTATTTATATAACGTACATGGTATCATAATTAAAAAAATAAAAAAAGCAATATGTCCTGTTTGGGGACGCATTGCTTTGTTGGAGGCAATGCGTCCCCATTGGGGACGTATTGCTTTTTAAAGTAGCAATGCGTCTCCCGAAGGGACGTATTCCCTCAGAAATGTGTCATTTTGGGAATTAAGTTCTGAATCGTGTCATTTTGGTAATTAAAATGTCCAAACATGCTATTTAGGCTTTTTGTGCTCATTCATCTTGTGCCCCTGTACAAGATATGCACGTCAGATTACATCTTAAATCCATGCATAGTTCTCCTAGATCCACGATCTTAGGTTTACATTCATATCATTGTAAAGTGCTCGCGTTAAGCTATTAGGTGGATTTTCATAGTAAAGTTGAATAGAGTTGCACCTGAGGTGCAGTTTTGCCAAACCATCAGCAACCTGGTTGCTCTGACAAAATTTATATTGCAATGCAGTGTTGTCTTCAGCCTTGTTTCTCCACTTGCTTGTCCAGTATTCAAACTTCGGGAACTTTTCCAGATCATTTTTTAAAACCGTCGTCTCCATTAAGCTATCCATCTCGATAATCACTTTTGGCCATTTATGTCTATGGACTTGCTCGAATGCTAGCAGGATTCCAGCCAGTTCCGCCTCAGGATCTCACCTTCCTCACCCATCTGCCTAGACATGAACCATGTGCATTCCTAGCAACAACTGCCACAGTCGTGCAGTATCTTTAACAGCTGCATCGACATTCACTTTGATCGTATCCTAGGCAGGGATACTCCTGTTTTCCTCTTTGGGCATGTTCAGGATTCTATTCTTCTTCCTCCGGGCTTCAAGGTTACATTGTATCTCTCATCTTATACATGCAGCCTGATGCTCTGCTCTTTTGATGTCGCCTTCAAACACCTGCTAGTTTCTGAAGTGCCACAGGTAGGGATGAGCATCGGGTTGGGCCGGCCCAATCCGACCCCCGACCCAGCCCGCATAATTCGATCCAGACTCAAATTCAATTTATAATATGGGTGGACCAGGCCAAAAATTTAAACTCATATTTTATTTGGGCCAGGTACGGGCGGAGGTAAATCCAAGCCTGAAAATCTGAATGCCCAGATTAGATTTTATGTACATGTATACATCTATCTTTGTCTTGAAAGAAAAACAAACAGATTTCTAGATGAAATATGTAGTATGTATCCAACCAATGGCTACATGGATAATCTATAATCAATCAACATGATTAGCGAATTGATACTAGTAGCATAACCACCATTGACATGGATAAACGTACTAGATTTCTTTGTTTTGATCTCACTCTGTCCACATGTAGGGGACAAATGATCTTTTGCTCAGTGCATAGTAGATTATGTTCATTTTTTTGCCCATACGCCCACATGTAGGAGACAAACAATCTTTTACCCTTCCAAAACCCATTTCATTGTGTGTGTATATATATATATATATATATATATATATATATATATATATATATGATGAGAAGCAAAAAGCCACAACATTGTAGATTCTACTGATTTTTTAAGTCTCACACAAACGAAAAAATGATTTGCTCTTCTTTTAATATTCATTCATTTTTATAGGGGATCAAACAACTAAGGTATACATAATCTGGCTACATTTAGTATAATATATATATATATATATATATATATATATATATATATATATATATATTCTTTTGAATGTTGATCACAAAATACATATCATACTAGTTTAGTTTTTATGTTAGCAAGTTAGATCTAGCAAAATTTGGTATGCTCATTTGATGTTATATGGGCAAACCCAAATCTGGCTCGAAACCTAACATTCTTAAATGGGCCGAGTACGTGCTGACATTTTTTAATTTTATCTGGGCCCGAACCCGGCCCACGGCCCACTTTAAAATGTGGGTATGAGTTTGGGATAGACAAAATCCGATATAACTCGACTTGATGCTCATCCCTAGCCACAGGCTATGACATGTGAACCAAAACCTATCCTTTGAGAGCTTGAGTTGTCTTTACACCACCTTTAACCACCCCTATTTGGTAAGAAGTGTGTCTGGTCTTCTTGTGTGATCAACATACACCAGGTCTCCTTCACTGCATCATAGTCACGCAATGCGTGAAGGATAGTTTCATCCTCCTTCATGCACCTTTGACACATCCCCTCGGTAGTTATACGCCTCGTCCTTCGCCTATCATTAGTGAGTAAGGTGTCATGTTGGACCAGCCAAGTAAAAACCGTTACTGTACAAGATACGTCTAGTTTCCACATGCTTTCCCATTCCCCTTGGCATATTACTTCCTTCTATGCTCTAATCACATTATATGATGATCTTGTTGTGTAGGTTCCTTCAGCAGTATGGTTCCACGACCTACAGTCTGAGAATCCCCTTCCCAACAGTACCCCTTTCCTCAACATATGTTGTACTACATCTTCCTCAAGCCAATGGTGTAGAAAGTCCTCATCCCATTTGTCATTGTCCAGCGCCACACAGCTAACCTTGA
Organism: Alisma plantago-aquatica; assembly: GCA_963693085.1. Classification (NCBI taxonomy): domain Eukaryota; kingdom Viridiplantae; phylum Streptophyta; class Magnoliopsida; order Alismatales; family Alismataceae; genus Alisma; species Alisma plantago-aquatica. The sequence goes on from OY856409.1 coordinate 402,884,870, forward strand.
GGTCCTCTAAGTCAATTGGTATTAACCTTTTATCATGGTTCTTTAGAATCAATCTAGGCTCTATCCATGCATCCTTCTAGAAATTCACAGATGTTCTTCCCACTGGTATTTGTGACGCCCCGACGTGCCACAAATGAGATTACTCAAAACCCAAGTGCGAAATTATAACTAAGCATGCGGATTACCAGAAAATACAAGAAATTAAAACCAAGTTAGCAAAAGTACCATAAGTAAAACTTATCACGTATAAGTCCACAAGCCTATCACATTACATATCATATCACAAGGTGCTTACATCATTGTACACTATCATTCCTATGGTCCATCTGATGCATGAGGTACATGTTCCACATATATACATATACACAAGCCATATCTTACATACATGACTCACAAGCCCAAAAACCACATATGGATAACATAACAACAAAACTCATCCAGAACAACCCCAAAGACCTGAGTGTATATGGATGACATCTAGGACTCTATCACCAAAAGACTAGCAGCACATCCAACATTATCAGCTACTGCTCTTACTGCTGCTCTTCCTCGGCTGCACGATCTCTACCTCTTCATGCATGACCACCTAAAAGATATAAAAACATATAGGGTGAGACCAAACATCCCAATGAGAGATATAACTCTCCACCAACATATATTAAAGCACAGATAACTAAGCAGGTAAATAACACACTTAACATGTTGAGAAGATTCAGCTAAATGATATGTATCTAATACATAAAGCAGATTAAGCAAAACTAGGTAGTTCTCACTGAGCAGGAGAACAATTAATACTCTAAGAAGGGATATGAAGAACACATATTATAGTTGATTTCTCAAACTGCCCTATAATTCAAGAAATTAATATAAAGATAAGGGAAATGGTTCATCCAATGTTATTCGTATTTGATCCTAAGAAAATACACTACACGGATGTGTTATGTCTTTTATTATTATCCTAAGGATTTGAGTCGTACCACCCAAATCCAACCAACCATTGCTAACTTGAAATCGGTTCCATAAAGTTCAATGGAGGAGTCATAATTCATGACCTCCCCAACACCTCTTGGTTAGTACAAGAGAAAATACCATAGAGACATATCACTCAACTGCAACAGTGACATATAGTCAAGCTGAAGGATTGGATCACGCATGGCCATTCATATATAACAACGCCTAGCCCACCTTGGTATAGGTAACGACGCTAGAAGAACAGGCTCACGCATGGTCGTTCTAGGAAGAGATATCACATACAGTTACGATGTTGCCTATCACATATCATAAGGAGATCAGCTCATGCATGGTCATCTCACACAACCTATAATTGTGGATGCAAGGAGATACTTGACTTGCACCCGCGTATATTTAAAAATATGCCCTCTGAGTTTCCCGTAGGAATAACTCGTTTTACCATCCAGTAATAAAACTGACACTAGCATTGATCTATGACATAGGGAACCTACACGATTATGGTTTCACTTTATTAGTTATGTCGATTGAGTGTCTTTATCATCAATAAAGTTACAACGTACACATATCTACTTAGTTGGTTTGTTGTCATTCTCTGTAGGAGAGAATACATGGCTTCCCCAACAATTAGACATAGACATGTGCTATCTACTTGAGAAAAATTGATTACTAGTTTTAAAATTTTATATTGAATCTTATCCAATTTGAAAATTCATTATTACCATTTGATACTTGCCTACATTATTTAACTCTTGCATTTGGTTATAAAAATCTATGTAGATAGGTTCATATTGTTTTACTTTGGAAATATCAATTTTGTGCTAGATTGCTTACCTATGTTTCCATTTTTGGGGGCCATGTGTGGTTTTGTTCCCTTCGGGTACTCATGGGCAGGTGATCAATACGCAATATAGAAGAGACAAGCAAATCTATCCCTTGTTGAAGAGTAGATAGGAATCAATGACTATTCATAATTTGTAATCCTATGTATAAGCTTTCACGAGTTTGATGTAAAGCATTATTGTAAAGAGAATTTTTTTATTTTTTGATGCAATTTTGTAAATATTTGATCATAAACATCAGGTCTTTACACCATTCATCATCTTTAATTAAGTTTTCACACAAATTGGGAACTCTAAATCAGTCATGGAGGTATCTAAATTTCCACCATTTCTATTATAAATCATATATGTACCTATCTATGTGCATATTAGCTTCCAATGGATAGACACACACAATAGACTAATGCCTCCATGTATTTCTCATGTAAAGGATTTGTTCATATTAGATTCTCTATATGCCTATAATGACTCTAGATTGTGCTCAAGATGATATATTGCCATAAAAATGTTAAGTTTATTTCCATTGGACCCTTGCTACATGAGTAGTATGAACGTCAATGGTTTTTGTCCCCAAAACTTAGTTCTTTAATGGAAACACCATCCATATACCCCCTTATCATGTGTGGTAGATGACAAAAACAATGCATAATTCTTGTCACAATAACCAAAATTATATAATATGATTACCATTGAAGGTTCAAGATAAATAGTACATACATTAATCACATCGTTTCCATGCATTATGTAAAACATAAACCATTTGCAACTATCACATTGTTACAAAAAAATGGAAATGTAACATGTAGCTGGTGAGTATTGTTACCCCATGAACAGGTTCACCTCAATTGCATTTTTAGCATTGTTGGTGCAATCAGCTTTTGTAGAGTTCAAAACACCAACAACTTTGATCAATGATGTTGCCACCTAATGATTTTTTGAATAAAACATGCTAGTAATATTACACATTGGTTGACTAGGTATGTGGCATCTTTCTCAAGGTAGGTGAATTTGCTCTCAAATACACTTAATTCTCTTTTAGAGCTTTCTTGGTTGAGCATGTGTATAGTTAAAAAACTCTTGTTTGTCATTGTGGTCTTGTCTAGTACTTCTACATGAAGAAATGTGGTAAGTCATGTTGTAGTAAATTACTACAAATTTTATTGTTTAGCATTATAATTATCAACGAGATAGTATTTTCCATTACATAGAGTTAGTTAATCATGTGAAGGTGTGAGTACATGCATGTTAATCATTGATCCCTCCAATTTTCTGACGATAAACATGAATTCCATGTCAAAAATGATGGCATCCAAAACACTTATGGTGACAAGCTTTAGACCTCTGGATACCTTTAGTCCCCATTTGGTTTTTAGGATTCCATGTTGGATAGGATTATAATCCTATTAGTGAGTGCAATCCTATGTTTATTTGTGTAAAAATCATTTTATGATAGAACTTCGTGGGGAGTAGAGTCCCAACCTGTTACGACCCCACCTCCCGATAACCCCAAATTAAGGGAAACCAAGAGGTTGATCCGTACCCATTAATCCCGGATCAAAGGTTCGACATATAACCATAAACAATTATTAAATTCTAACAGACTATACTGAAAATGGTAATAAAATTTTTCTTTACATACCTTTTGAAAACTTGGATCTCTATTCTTCTTATCCATACTGATACTAATCTATCTAATCCTCCTTTGCACTTTAATTCTCATTAAGTATCACATGTGCCACTTTACTGTTTGTTCTTTTCATTGAACCTAAAACGCCGACAAACAAAACGTCGGTCAGCCGTAGCTGGTATGTGGGGGAAAACAATAAACATGCAACTATGATAACAATGTAATCATTCAATTACTTGTTTAAAAACCAATATTACATTTTCGATATAACTACGCGATCCAAGAGTACCCTATCCTCTGTGTTGTCCCCATTAGACCCCTCATGATCCACCTATAAGTGGACCAATTTCTAGGGTTGAGTCACATGGCACTACTCGTAAGTAGTCCACTCCTTAACTTGGGATTTGCTAAAGAGTCTCTAACTCACGGTAACCTAGACCTTACTCTAGGTTTACCCCTTTTTAGCCTTTTCAAAATAACAGAGGTGGACCCGGATCTAGCCAGTTATATTATGCACCTTTATAGTGATAATCGTAGTCACTTTATATGTTGCATGAAATAAATAAACATCCAACAGTTTAGTTGCATTCAATGCGATTAAACATTTTGGGAAACCACCGGGAAACTAAAGTGGTATAGCCATAAGCGTAACCACATACCTGATCCATAGCAACTTGATGTCCATGCATTTAATATTCAACATAATTAACAGGCAATCAACAAAATCCTGAAAATAATGCATAACATACAAGTGTCATTGTTTTATTCAAACATCCTTAAGATCAACTTTGATTTCTCCTTATGATTTCTAGGACAACTTTAGGGTTTTATTAGGGTTTTAGCCTTCATTATGCATTTATCACTTTTAATGCTCTTTTAGTTTACAAACCCTAATTTCTGCATCATATGCACAATTGCATGTCCATTAAGTCTAATATGTTTCTTTTACACTAAAATTATTACCTTTATCCTTTTAGGTAATTTAAGCCAATTATGTGCAATTATGATCCTTTTATTATCAACTTGTTAATATATTCAGATAACATCACTATATTCAAATATCATATATTTCAAGGGTTTTTCACTAATTAAACCAGTAAATATGTTAACTTTATGTACTTTTCCAATTTCAAGCATATAAACTCTAAATTAAACTAATCTCATGCAAAGTTCTTCCTTTTTGAACTCAATGCACCTTTTTGCATTTAACAGGTTAATATCAACTCTATTGATCCATTAAACCCTATTAATCTCTTTAATCATATCAAAGTAGGGTTTCTTACTCTTTAATTAATCCGAGATGATAATCTACATTACTTTTCGAATTAGGATCAGATTCAGGCTATGAAACTATTTTTAATGGGTTCCTTGCATTTTTCTGATCAAAATTCATATATCATATGTGCCAAACGGAGCTACCAATCACAAGATATGATTTTAAGTAGAAAAACTTACTTTGGCCAATCCGATGATGCCACGTCACCAAGTCCCATGCACGCAGCTTGCTTTAAAACATTTCGAAAAGTCGAATTTACCCTTGACTTAAACGGCCAGCGCTTCCCACCCCGAAGGGTATTTCCGTCCAAAGCTGAGGGGTCATCCCCTACCTTCGGCCAGCCGCGCGACGCAGGCCCTAGCTGCCCTAGGCGCGGCTATACTCCCTTCCCTGACATGTGAACCTCGTCGGAAGCTATGCCATTGCCTCCGCCGCTCTTGGGCGTACACGTGATGCCCCTAACAGCAGGCCAAGGTGGCCTATCCCCTGCTCGTGGCCCAATCATTTGCGGCCGGTACAGCAGGCCGACGGCTGCCATTGTGCACACAATAGGGCACCAACTTGATGGCGATGAGGATATGTGGCTCCGTGGTACCCCAGGCTACCACCATAACCCACCTTTGTCTCTTCATTGCTCCCTGGTCTCTCCACTCTCCCCAGCTAGGGTTTGCATGGATATGAAGAAGAAGAAGACGTAGAAGAGAGGGTTGATTGCGTGGGGCTTTCTTTGGCCCTAGCCAGGGCTTTACCCTTTTTATAAAGGAGGAGAGAAACGTCCTAGGGTACGTGCCCACGAAGACAACAAGGTTTCTTCAACCGGGAGTCATGAAAAAGAAATTCTCTCTTTCCTCTTTATTCTTCTTAATATCCATTATTTCAGGGATAATTAGAAATACAAAAATCCACTTGCTTATTCTCTTTAAACTTTCCTTTTAGGTATTTTTCACGAAAACATGTTTCCTTTTAATGGAAAATACCATCTTATGAAAATAACATAAAATCCATTAATAATGAAACACATTTATCTTCTTTTTCTCTCTCATTCACCTTTTATTTCCTTATTGGGATTCCTTTTATCCCAAGAAACCAAGTGAATTCGAATTCCACTCTATGATGAGTAAACACTCATTCTTCTTAGAGAATTGCACATTATTTTTAGCATTATCTCAATTTCTTTTATTATTAGATTTCTATTTATCATTATTCTCTTATTTTGTCTTTTTGGTATTTTATCTTTCTTTCCTCTTTATTGGGACTCCTTGTATCCCAAGACACTCCATCATTTCGAAATTCATTTGATTGGAATAATCATTATCCTTCGTATTGAGGATTTCTTTTTATTTCTCTTTTATTTTACTCATAAGCATTCCTTTTAATCATAAGAAATCATTGGGATACGAAATTCCATAAAGGGTAACTCAATTATCCATCTTTTCACTTAATTTCCACATTTTCTCATTGTTTTCAATTTCTTCCTTAATAAAGAAATACATAATTAATCTTTTCTTTTTTTCTTATTTCTTTTCTTTGCAATTTTAGACTCCTTGGAACCCAAGGAATCCAAGAGGCACGAAATCCTCTTTGGATTTGTCTTCTAGAGGTTTCCATTATTTCTTTTCTCAAATATCCATTTACTAATTGAATTTCCTTTGTTATTTTCCTTTTTATTGGGCCCAATAGACAATAAAGCCCACAAATCAAATAACAAGGCTATTTTAAACGAAATCCAATTATTCAAAACAAAACACATCATTATCTGTTCAATTATCCTTAATATGAGAAATTGCATTTCTCATCAATTGAACCCAAAAATTGGGGTTATAACACAACCCGTTAGGAATTTGATGTTCTTCACTACCCCTAGATATTTGTGTGGTAATAAAAACCTCACTACCTGACAGTGCCTAACTCCCCAAATCAAGACTCTCACATGTTCCCCTCTCCTATTTGTGAAGTAACTACACCTGAGACCACCCTTGTGTTTTCACCTTCTCACACCAAGTACATTTTACCCAACAACTCTTCTCCCCTTCGTTGGCTACTCTTACTTAATATATTCTTCATTGACCTTTTCTATAGGAGGTTCCACATAATGTCATTTCTCCTCATTATCATTTGTTTCTCCAACTTGCATGCATTTCACAAATGTGTGCTCATCTATTCTATCATCGTTCTCTCTCTTGGTTGTTTCTGGATAAAGTCATTGTGCACTTCAATAAAACATAGGATAGAAAAATGAACATCCTATTTTGTTCATGTACATCCTATGTTTTTCTTTCTCAAGTATTTATTAGTCCTTTCTAGTAAACCAAACAGGGCCTTAATATTTATCTCTCCATATAATCTCAAGTCCCTTATATATACCCCACTCTTACTCTTTTATTTTATACTTCTTTTACTATATCTTGCATTTTTATACTCACTGACCATCTTCACTGGATGCTTGATCATGATAGCCAAAAGAGTACATTCATTCAATTCCACATTACCATTTCATTGATACTCAGTCACCTAACAAGGACATCAAAATACTAAGTTCAACCAGTTGCATCATTTTTATATTATATTCAACATTATGTTATCCTATCACCCCTGGTTCATATTGTCCTTGTATTCTCATCTCACTCGAGCTTTGATACTTTAACGTTAGAAGAATTCTTCATGTTAACCATTTATGCTCTACCATTAGCATAATATTCATGCTAAATTCAACTTAATCTAACAAGAAACAAGATTTTGACGAGAATGGATAAAACATGTGAATGGACAACAAGGTTGACTTTTTTCCTTTTTCTAAAAAAACTTGAAAATTAAACTCACAAACCATCAGAATTTTATTGTTGTCACGACACTCATAATTGACATACAGAAGGTATGTTAGACTTTAATATGTAATCCAACATATTCATACTCATTTGGTTTAGACCATCAAACTACAAGTGCATGGATATATATGGATAGTCCCCTTATAGATCATAGATATTGTAAGATCAATTGATGAACACATTGGCCCACTGTGGGTTGTCATGAATAGCTATCAAGGGCTTAAAAAAACAACTCACGCCAAGAAACACACCCCTTACCCTGGGCACACAGGAATTGGTGCCAAAAGTAAGGATTATATAATAAATTTCACAAGTAATAAAAGCTGCTATTGGTCCTCTAAAATGTATCACAAATATAAGAAACCTAACAATTGTAAAAAGCTATAGTCTGGTCCTCATCATGTTATGTCCAACACTAAAATTACAAGTTGTCCTCAATATTGTGGGATCATATATCCCTTGTTTGGTTTGTGACCCAGTCACGATTAGCATGTGTTTTTTGTGCCAGCTCAGTGTAATCTGATTTGGGTTGGCTAGTAATGTTTTTTGGTCCATGATCCAGAGAAGGCCCCGTTTGGGATTTCGTTATCCCCAAATCCAGACTAATTTGGTCTAGGTTGAGGCAGTATTATGAATAGTAGTTGTGATAGCCATTGTGGATTGACATCGACGTGGCTGAATATCGACCTTTTCCCTTGCCTCCAATTATCACCCCTCTCTGTCACCCCTTGCCCCTCTCCATCTATTATTGCATCCATCCATAGAGCTCCCATCACTATGTCGCTGCACAGAAGAAAGTTGCCAGTGCTCCTTCCAACTGTCGAAGAATGCTATAATGGAGAAATGGTGTATTGCTTCCACTACTGATGCATCAGAGCTATGGTTTAGTTGCATCTCAAGGACAGGTTCACCCACAATGGAATCAGTTCTCTCTTCTGTGACCATGCTAGAAACAGCATCGATGAGTTGAAAATAAAACTACGTCGTGTCCTTTCCTCGTCACCTTTCTCATGCATGCTCTGAGCCACTATCTTTACCCCATCTTCTACTCCCTTGAGTTATCTTATCAACAAACAACGGAAGGAGAAACCCTAGGCAACGCAAGGGGTTCCCGACAACCTTTATATTGATGTCCTTATTGATTGAGTTTCTCCCCCTCCAGCTATGCATCCTCCATCACGTACTCACAGAAGTTGTTGATGTCAATCTTGTGTATTTCAAGTTGTCCTCATTTGGGAAGAGGTAAGCAACAATCTGTATGTTTCATTGCTAGGTTTGTTTCATCCCCCTCGTATACTAACCAGATCCCTCTTTTATGCTTGCTTGCTGCTTTCTCAACTGGAATCATTTGTGGTGGAATCAGGCATTCTAGAGTTTGCGGTGGTTTCTTCTTTGATATTTGGAGGTGGTTCCTTATCCAATGTTCAGGTATCAATCTGTGACAATTATTTCTCCAACTACTTCCTGACCTTGCATTTTCCCTACTTCATAGTTTCTTAGTTGCATGTTTATATGGTTAAAATTACCACTGTGTATTTCATTATTGGAAAAGCAATATTGTCGTTGGGATTTGTAATATACGGTTTGGATGATAGTTATATAATTAGCACTAGTAAATTTTAGAATTTTTTGTCCCCCTTTGTCATATAAGAAATAAGGACATCTATAGACAAACATTATTCCATTATGTCTCAAAGAAAATATCGTTTCATGTTTTTTGAAATATTTTAAATACCAATGTGGAAATATGATGAATAAAAGCATACATCTAAAGAAAATATAGACTATTTAATAATATAAGACATGCATAAAAACAAAAACCAAGACATCATCTCAAACTATGATACCCTTCTAAGAATAAATCCAAAATATCATAGGAAGTAATATCCATCTAGAGAAGGATTAATACTAGAACCATTACCATCATAAATGGGTGACAATGAAGTAGTATTTATTGTGCATATATGTTATGGTTGTTCTATTTCTTTCCTTCCTTCCATGTGGAGGAGACTACTTGTCTTGGAAAATATGATACATAACATCCATAAAAATAACAGTCAAGACATCATCTCAAAAAATTATGATGCCCTAAATAGAACAAATTCACAATATCATAGGAAACAATATCCATGTAGACAGGCATTAATATAAGAGCCATTAGCATCATAAATGGGTCAACTAGGTTTTCAGACTTCCATATTATATGGAATTTTATACATGGTTATAAAGTTGTTGACTTGTTTCAATAATTTTAGTATCTATTGTAAATGAGACTAGCATTACATATAAACATTAGCAAATATTTTTGTGTTTGTTTCCTACCAAAGAGCATGAATAGTTGATCTTCCATGCCCTTTTCCCCTCATTCTCCCTACATATCTTCCATTCTTCCCTAAATTTTTACTTATTCTTATCACTAAAACCATATAATATATGTTCCCTGTCATTACTGCTCTTATTAACATGGATTATGGTATTATGAATCATAATTTTATATTATGATAATTATATGAAGTCGACAAAAATGGATTTTATGTCCCTCTTTGTCATATCAAAAATAGGAAACAATATCCATCTAGACCAGGATTAATATAAGAACCATTAGCATCATAAATGGGCCAGCTAGGTTTTTAGACTTCCATATTATGTGGAATTTTATATTTTGTTATAAGGATGTTGACTTGTTTCTAAAATTTTATTATTTATATTGCAAATGATATGGGCATTTTACATAAAGATTATAGATGGTTGTTTTGTGTGTTTCTTTCCAAACAATAGACAATCTTCCATGCCCTATTCTGACCATGTTCCATGCCTGCCTATCATGCATCCCTCTGTTGGGTTTTGTGGAGAAAACATGTGTGGCGGAAGCAACAAAAAAAATTCCACTCAACCCAAAACAGGATCTCGTCGACAACAGCATATTTGGAAGGAGTGTTGACGGGATATACCTTATCGTGGAGCAAGTCTGGCGATGTCCCGCTGCACAAAGGTGAGCAACGACGCTTGTCTACACAGACGGAACTTCTCTCCCATTTGTGGTGGCAAGAAGATCCGGCGGTGCTCCTTTCGTGCTTTGATGTGCGTCACTCGTAACGCGCACGGATGGTCGTCACTCTCCTCTGAATGCAAGTGTCTCAGTGTGTGCGTCTCTACTTCATCCATGCGGATGGACTGGAACTCCACATCACGCTTCTTAAGCCGACGGGAAGGAGTCGTGTCTGTGCGGTGGTGTGCTAGCGGCGTGTTACTCTCCTTTCTCTCCTAAGGACGGTGACAGCTAGGGTTTACGTATGTGAGCGTAAACTGAAAAGCCTCTCTCGATATCTTATATAGATATCAGCCGTCAATCCTCCTTTAAATAGGATATGAAGGGAAGTAGGGTTTCCTAAACCCATCGGTAAACAGAAATGCTACGTTAATTAAAATGCTCATGGATTAATTAGAATATTCTGGAATTCATTAATTAACCAAATAATCACATTAATTGATTAAATAATATCTGACTCCATGTAATCGCTTGGGATGGCTCTATGGGCATATATACCAACAGACAACTTCAACTTCTACTTGCCATTGCAAACCATGAAGTGCTAGGTGTCTGTCAGAAATAGGGAAAAGTATAGACCACAGATCGTGGCTTATTATATTACATATCATGGTCTATTAGATTATAGTTCATGCATTGTGTGCACCATTCTAATTTACAGTTCCTATATACTAAATTTTGTTGGTTAGAAAGTATTTAGATTTTTGAGTCACATGAATCATCGATGAGAAATAATGGTCAACATTAGAGCAACCATTGCCATGGTATATACTGTTGGGTTATGGGAGAGATAGAGAAGGCAGCGGAAACAAAATTTTCTTCTTCCCAAACCTAGAATAAAGGAATCACGTCAATGTCTATATAGTAGGAAGGATGGTTTGTAGAGACATACCTTGTCCCAAGGCTTGCTCGGTGACGTTACCTCGCAGCTTGGGCAGTCTTCACCTCCGGTCTTAGACGGTGTCTATGCAGCTCCTGGTCTCACCGGGACTGTCAGGATTGACAGATGTCCTCCGAGTGGTAGAAGTCTCCCGCCTCTGAATTAGTCTACACGGATCACCTGGAACTCCGATCTCCTTGTCCCACAAGGAATTGGAAGGAGTCGCACCCTCCTGTCAGCATACTAGTCACTGACACACTCTCCTACAACAGTCACTTTTCTGCAGTTGTCTTTCCCTTATTGTGCCTCCCTTATCGAATAGCACTTGTTTGGGCTCTCTCGGTTACCACAACCAGAGAGAATGACAACTTTGCAGAGCAACTAGTGTTCTGAGTTGTACTTTGAGAAGCCCCCAATACCCCTATATATAGGAGGGTCATGGGACAGGGTTCTCTACCTCGGGCAATGCGGGATTAAAGAAGGAGTAGAAGGGTTTGAGATTTTCCACAAAACAACCAATTGCGCCACCTAAACCGATCGTTTCAAGTATGAAACGGTCGGTTGGGGACCTGAGCCGATCGGTTCAAGCATGAGTCAATCGGTTCGTGGTCCTGATCAGTTCTTGATTGACTTTTCCTCTTTTGTTTCGAATTGATCCCAATACCAATCCTTGTTCCAATCAAATTAGATAAGTGAAACGAAGAGAAATATCTTGTCAACCTGACTTTCCTAACTCGCTCGTTTAAACTAGTTGAGCCAATCAGTTCAACCATTGAACCAGTCGGTTCAGCCTGTCCTGAGCCGATCGGTTCAACTCATGAGTCGATCGGTTCATCACATGAGCCGATCGGTTGGGAGTGCAGACTGTGCAAAATCAGTCAATTGCAGTTTCAATCAATCTGATACTTTAATCAATCGGTCCAACACCTTGAACACTATGATACTGAGCTATCAATTGATTGAGTGTTTAATTGAACTACTAAACTCCTTTAGTAATCAATCTAAACATTATTTGTGGATAAACTCCTCTTCCGTGTTAAATCATATGTGTGTGACCATGCAGGCCCATTTCACGTTAGCAGTGAAAGTCCATAACACTTATGACTTCACAAGAAAAGAGCGGTGCCTAGTCACACATCAATGCTACCCAAGTGAAAAGGAAAGTTGGAGAACAACTTCCAATCCTACAATCTGTGAATGGTGTTACAGTGAATGTATAATTGCTTTGTCGCTGATATCCCGAATGAACTCAAAGCATGGAACAGTCATCCTATCAATGTTCATTCACTTTCTTGATCTTAGAGTAGACTGGAGGAGATATGTATGACATCAATATCACATACTGATTCACACATGCATGCTCACACCTATCTCAATCCTACTCATCAAGTGGCCATGGATATCAAACTCCCTCAAGAGGGAAAAATCCCATATCTATCACTCACCCCTCAAAAGCCCCATGTGTCAAAGCTACCCAATCATCACCTTTATAACAACCCATGTTTCATGATTGCGTTTGATGATGTCAAAGTGTACCCAACGACATGTGTTGAGTGTAGTGATCTCAGGTCAAAGAATCACACTCACCACCATCATTGTGAGAACTAACTATGACTACCATGTCATGGTTCCATGTGTCAAACTCACGGTGGGTCTGTCCAGTACAGTTGTTCTTTAACAAGTACCTATGTGCTTGGTTTGATATTTCCATATCATGACTAATAAGATTTTGTCATCAACCAACACTATAATCTAGTCTTATGTGTCATTGTTGTCTATCTACCTTCCACATTGACATCCGACTAGGGACATAATAAGAATGTACAAACTCTTAGCATCTGTATGATCTCATCATTCAGGTCATTAACCTGAAAGAATACGTCATTGAGTACTGTCATTCTCTAGACATTCAATCTGTTCTATCATTATCTCATATGATTGAACCAGAAAGAATTGGAACCTTGCCTTTGATGTTTATCAAATCAATCTTAATGTATCCCACCAATCATTCCATGATTGGCTCTCAGGGCATACATACCAACAGACTCCCACTTGCACTGTGAGCAAATCACCCTTGAATCATATTCATAGTGATATTCAAACATGTCCCACACGTTACCATGCTCTAGTGCTTATGCAGTGAGTTATGGCAACACCTTGCCAAAGTCGATATTAATTGCATGTCTCTCACACTTCATTGTACGTCGCACGTATGAGATGGAGTTGTCGTAATATGTGATCTAGTATTCCTTTGCTAACCTTTATCCACATTGCATGACCAAGAACTCCTTACTTGTCATCAAAGATCAGAATATCTATAAGTTCATCTCTATGAACTTCCAGATCCATATAGTATCCACTAATGTTCTCTAACATACGAATACTTGGCTTTTCCTTTTAAACGGCTTTGTTGGAACGTTTCCATTTATCAACAAACATTCACTTTTATATATCCCACATGTATTTTGTGATTAATTTTCTGTCCTTATCGGAAGTTTGCATCAGTGTAACTCTTTACAGTGAATCCTTCCTTATTTTCATAGAACTAGTACTTCTCAATTACTAATCAAATTCTTATGGTGTTCCAGTAACCTTTACTGGAACTAGACAGACATCCACTCGTCGTGTCCCACATACGAGTTATCAGGATGAGCACATCATATTGACATGTCCTACATATAAGATGATGAATGCATTTTATTCTTGCTATGTCCATACATGTAAGATAATGGGATGATTACATACATGATAGATCCATATCTATTCTTGGTGTTCCCATTCTTCATAAGAATTGGACACTTGGCCTTGGGATACTAACTCCATATAACATGGGTAAGTTTTCTCCCACTGATTCTGTGCACACTGAACCCTTCAGTATAGATTGCCAATGTATGCTCTATCTTTTCAGGTCAAGAGGTTTTTGAGAACTATCTCTATAGATCTATATTCCTATCACATAGGAAACGTCTCTATCTTCCTTAAAGATAATTTCCACTTTGAATTTCCATTCTAGAACATTTCATTCCTCATTAACATGTGGAATACAAATACGCTCCCACTAAATAACAGATCCCTTTTTTATCTTTGACATATCAGTCAAACCCTTTGACTATATCATCAAAGTAAAGATCCAGTTCTGAGTTTCTTGTACTTAATCAATCACATTTGATTAGTCCATTGTAACTTATAGACTTCATTTGCATTAATGGATTCATAAACCTTATAGATTATGTCACGTACACATCCTTGTTTTATTCCTCATAGGAATGTAGTTTTAGTATCTATATGCCAAATCTCTTAGTCATTAAGTTGCAATCAACAAGCATCATCCTTCTCAAAATGTTATCCATGTGTCTTAACGCTTAAGACTCATTCGCACTTATGGATTTCATCCCAATGGGTGCTACCATCAAGGTCATACCTTATGGTTCACATGGAAGTCATTTAGGATGTAATGGTCATAAAGCATAACTCAAAATCTGGTTCCTCATATTCATCTAGATAGTTGACTCATCACATGACCAACTCATCACATAGATAATCAAGGTGCATATGTCAAGGATATAAGAACTCACAACCCTTTGTGATTCTTAATGTCCTTTATTAGTGTAGGGTATTCTTTATTTAAGAAGAAATTAGTTGTTTGATGATCATCCTCTTGCTCCTTAGAGTATGACTCCTTTTGATTTAGACATCACCATGCCTTAATCATGAGTTCACTATGATATACTATCATAATCACTCATAAGGTTCTCAAACATTTGGTTCAAGTATTTTATTCATTGATCTCATCAAGAATTAACACTATACCAAATTCTTACTTAATCTATGATATTCTTGAACACTTCAAGATATTCATATTGGTATTTCTCTAAACACCGCTTTAAGTATTAGCATTAACTCTAATAGGTATGTAAATACATCACATGTATTATACCTAATAGGATAATCATTCTCTCACTACCACTAGTGAAGATTGATTAATTATGTCTAAGAGGTTCATGTCTCTTACTGGTTCTCTAACCAAAAGAGTCTAGACTTATCCATCATATGGAAACTAGAAATGAATTTCTTCATGATTAATGCTAATTTGATTGTTTGAGTTATCAATAACTTTTAGGTATCATTTTATCTTATGCATACCAAGTACCACAAGATAAACAAGGCATTTCCATAAAGATCATATCTTTTGATATTGAAACATCAATTTTATTAATTGCTATCATTGTCATACAATATGCAAAAATAATGTGTTTCTATCCATTGGCAAATATGAAATAGCAGTTCTCAACTCTATTTCATGCCTTTTAGGCTAAAATAAACTGAAAGGTACTCCTTTCTATGGCAGCAACACTTGCTCCAATGATGGGTACTCCTTTCTTGGTCCTTTTGTAAAGGCCATCACTTCTTTGTAGATCTTACATATCATATATGTCATATCTTCATATTGGTATCATATACCTCAGAAGCAGTTCATTTCATGATACCTTAGGTGGAGATCTCCATCCCCTCCTTCTTCTTATTTTGTTCTTCCAAATATAGAGGGCAATTCCCTCGTTCACCCTCCCATGTGCCTTGAGGCTGAAGACGACTTGGATTGTTGGCTAGCATCAGAACACTTCTTTGCTTTGCCTTTGTCCTTTCCTTTAAGACTTACCCTTCATTGATCACATCAAAGATTAGGGTTTGTCTTTCTTCATCTTTGCCTATACTATCCTCAACATGTCCAACAACTTTGTCAATGCTTGTCAAAGTTGTTCATGTTGTAGTTCATCATGAACTGTATGATTCTCACAACATTTGTAGTATCATACCAGTAGCCAACTGTTGGCTCAGAAGAAATCCCAGTCTAGTCATACCCAATCACATTGAGTGTGTGAATACCTAATGGATCTTCTTCTGTCATGACATACTAGGATAGTGTCTTGGAGACATCATATGTCTCATGTTGTCTCTGCAACTCATAATTCAGAGAACACAACATCAAGCATTATGCATCAATGGCATCCTCGGTATACTTCCATAAGCATACTTTCAGCCATTGGTGTGGTGGGATCGAGTTCATCTGGTTCTAGTAAAACTAGGACTTAGAGCTTTTTCTCTTCGATTGAGAACACTTCTCA
Source organism: Alisma plantago-aquatica (assembly GCA_963693085.1). Lineage (NCBI taxonomy): Eukaryota > Viridiplantae > Streptophyta > Magnoliopsida > Alismatales > Alismataceae > Alisma > Alisma plantago-aquatica. The sequence continues at coordinate 402,901,461 of OY856409.1, forward strand.
ACGTCCTAACCAGTCGTGGAATTTATTCCCATTAGTTTGTTGGTCTCAAAGACCGATCGCAAATAAAGTGATTATTGTTGATTAGCCATTCATTGTACAAAAGGAAATATATGCAATTTAGTCCAAAACTCAATTTTGACTTATTTGATTGATTTGAAAAGATTGACGATATAATTAGGACTTTAATTAATTATCGCTCCCACTATTTTTGTTTAAATTGATATCTCTCACCATCAATTCGGAAGATTGCAGCATACAATCTTCTAGTGGGTCAAGATCCATATTTCATCAGGTCATGAGTCAGCTTTGGTTGATCGCCCACAATCTTGACTATTTAGGTAGGTCATCATGCCAATTACATCATATGCAACTCTTGATGAATGAACATGCGCAACACCTTGCCATGAACAATCCGTACCTCTGGGCTTAGACACTCTAAGAATCACCAATTAAGTCTAACCCAAAAGCCGACACGGTAAACATGCACCCTGCTTTGGCAGAACCTACATGTTTACCCTTCACACCTCCACGAGATAGACGGCGCACCATGCTTTGGCGTAACCTACACTTGATCGATCAAGTTTTTCATGTTTGCCGCTAATGGAAGGCGTAAAAGACTTAATATTTAGATGAGGGATTTGGTTTTATAGATACATATACATATCCAATCATCACAATACATAGTACGTATCATATACATGCTATATCCCATAGAAAACATATGAAATGATGAAAGTGATGATTATGGCCATCCTAATGTGATTCCTCGAGCTAAGAGGAATCACGGTCATCTAGTTCTACATCACATGCAACCTGTACAAGATGAACTTTGTGGTTTGTCTTTATTGGGTTTGATCAACTCATCTCCATGATTGATCGGCTCGCCATCAGGCCGGTCGGTTGGGTGCCACCAACCGATCGATTGGCTCCTCCAACCAATCGGTTCGTCTGGTCATCATGCATCTCCTCATAGCTACCACCCGCTCATCTCGTTCCTCGAACCGGTCATCTAGAATGCCAACCAATCGATTCACACCTTAAACTGATCATCTCATTCGTCGTCAGGTTGTCTGCCGTTCTTTGACATAATAGGAAATAAAAGATCTATCATATTTTACATTTCAACTGGAAAACCCCGAGTTACATTCGAGGGGGGGTAGAAAAGGTAGGAAAGAAATCTTGAGTTATCTCGAGTTACATGAGGAATAAGGAGGTAAGGAGTCGGTGCGCAGACTGAGATGCAAGAAACCACATTCAACCAAGCACACATACATAGGGTTTATTGGCTATAACCACGCTATACATCCACCACAAAATTCATTTAAGTGTGACGTGTAACAAGTGCATTCATATTACATATCATATATGTATATTGGGATTTGTGGATTTAGGATTAGACATGCATAAAGCCAATTTTATTTGCATCGTATGCAATAAATAAAGGCAACAAACCAAAATCGATCACATCGATAATCTTAAAGTATAGAGAAGTTGACGTGGCTCTGATACCACTGTTGGGTTATGGGAGAGATAGAGAAGGCAGTGGAAAAAAAAATTTCTTCTCCCCAAACCCAGAATAAAGGAATCGCGTCAACATCTATATAGTAGGAGGATGGTTTGTAGAGACATACCTTGTCCCGAGGCTTGCTCGACAACGTTACCTCGGGGCTTATGCAGCCTTCACCTCCGATCTTGGACGGTATATGTGAAGCTCCTAGTCTCATTGGGACTTTCGAGATTGACAGCCGTCCTCCGAGCGGCATAAGACTCCCGCCTATGAAGTTGTCCACACGGACCACCTAGAACTCCGATATCCTTGTCCCACAAGGAATTGGAAGGAGTCGCACCCTCCTATTAGTGTACTAGTCACTGACACACTCTCCTGCAACCAGTCACTTTTCTACAGTTATCTTTCTCTTACTGTGCCTCCCTTATCGGGTAGCACTTGCTCGAGCTCTCTTGGTAACCACAACCAGAGAGAACGACAACTTTGCAGAGCAACTGGTGTTCTGAGTTGTACTTTGAGAAGCCCCCAATACTCCTATATATAGGAGGGTCATGGGATAGGGTTCTCTACCCCGGGCAATGTGGGATTAAAGCAGGAGTAGAAGGGTTTGAGATTTTCTACAAAACAATCAACTGCGCCACCTGAACCGATCGTTTCAAGCATGAAATGGTCGGTTGGGGACCTGAGCCGATCGGATCAAGCATGAGTCGATTAGTTTGTGGTCCTTATCAGTTCCTGATTGACTATTCCTCTTTTGTTTTGAATTGATCCAAATACCAATCATTGTTCCAATCAAATTGGACAAGTGAAACGAAGAGAAATATCTTGCCAACCTAATTTTCCCAACTCGCTCGTTTGGACTAGTTGATCCAATCAATTCAACCCTTGAACCGGTCAGTTCAGCCTATCCTAAGTCGATCGGTTCAACTCATGAGCCGATCAGTTTACCAAGATGAGTCGATCGGTTCATCACATGAGCTGATCGGTTCATCACATGAGTCGATCGGTTGGGAGTGTAGACTGTGCAAAATCAGTCAATTGCAGTTTCAATCAATTCGATACTCTAATCAATCCGTCCAACACCTTGAACACTATGATACTGAGCTATCAATTGATTGAGTCTTTAATTGAACTACTAAACTCCTTTAGTAATAAATCTAAACATCATTTGTGGATAAACTCCTCTTCTAGGTTAAATCCTATGTGTGTGACCTTGTAGGCCCATTTCATGTTGGCAGTGAAAGTCCATAACACTTATGACTTCACAAGCAAAGAGTGGTGCCTAGTCGCACATCAATGCTACCCAAGTGAAAAGGAAAGTTGGAGAACAACTTCCAATCCTACAATCCGTGAATGGTGTTACAGTGAATGTATAATTCCTTTGTCACTGATATCCCGAATGAACTCAAGGCATGGAACAATCATCATGTCAACGTTCATTCACTTTCTTGATCTCAGAGTAGACTGGAGGAGATATGTATGACATCAATATCACATATTGATTCACACATGTGTGTGCACGCCTATCTCAATCCTACTCATCAAGTGGGGATGGATATCAAACTCCCTCAGGAGGGAAAAATCTCATATCTATCACTCACCCCTCAAAAGCCCCATGTGTCAAAGCTACCCAATCATCACCTTTATAACAACCCATGTTTTAGGATTGTGTTTGATGATGTCAAAGTGTACCCAATGACATGTGTTGAGTGTAGTGATCTCAGGTCAGAGAATCACACTCACCACCATCACTGTGAGAACTGACTGTGACTACCATGTCATGGTTCCATGTGTCAAACTCACGATGGGTCTGTCCAGTACACTTGTTCTCTAACAAGTACCTATGTGCTTGGTTTGATATCTCCATATCATGACTAATGAGATTATGTCATCAACCAACACCACAATCTAGTCTTATGTGTCATTGTTGGCTATCTACCTTCCACAATGACATCCGACTAGGGACATAATAAGAATGTACAAACTCTTAGCATCGTATGATCTCATCGTTCAGGTCCTTAACCTGAAAGCATACGTCATTGAGTACTGTCATTCTCTAGACATTCAATCTGTTCTATCATTATCTCATATGACTGAACCAGAAAGAATTGGAAGCTTGCCTTTGATGTTTATCAAATCTATCTTAATGTATCCCACCAACCATCCCATGATTGGCTCTCACGGCATACATACCAACATATACTGCTATATTTGTTTTTATGGATTGCATAAGTTTTTTGTATAGTTTGTGTGGAGTATACAGTTGTCAATTTCTCCAACCTCCATGTTAAATATTTTTGTGTGTATTATAAGGTTGTTCATTTTTCCAACCTCTATGTTATAGAATTATGTGAGGATTATACTGCTACCGATTTTAGCAACCTCCACGATGTTGGTTTTTATGTTGTGATTTGATGGCCATGGAGTTGTTCCTAGATTGAACCGTTCACTGATAACTCAGCTTTCATCATACCCCTGAAAAACTTATGATATGGTTGTGAGACTTTTGAGAAAGGTTCCATGGTGGTTTCTTGCCCCCCATAAGGATTACTACAATAATAGAACCTTCTATGTCGCTCTTTTGTGTGTGTCCCAATAGGGATTTGCTTTGCAGTCCCCCCTTTACCATTCAAAACCCCATCAAGTACGCCATCAAGTATGTCATCCATTTGGCATACTAATAGTGATGACGGCGGCACAAGCGGCCATCCTAGAGGCCATACAACATAGTCAAGGTGTTGAATCATAACATTCCTCCTAGTAATGATTTTCATTTCCAATTTTAGTTGCCTATTGTGAACATTGTAAACGATGTTTGTTGTAATTTTACTATGTTTGAGAACATTACATACTTTTTTATGTTTGAATATTTTTACTATGTTGTAATATTTACTATGTTTGGGAACAATTATTACCTTTTTTGTAATATTTAATTCCACTATGGTTCTCTTTAGTTTTAGGCACCATGGCTGGTAGCGATCATACACAAACACAAGACTTGGTAACATACTTTTGGACATCGTGTCTATGCCAGAAAACCACATTGCTAACTCAATAGATGACTCAATAGCAAACACCATCATGGAAAATTACAATGATGACAACATATAAAATCCACACACCTAGGTCATTCAGTATTAGGAGTGGGGCACCCAAAGGTTGTAGAAATAATAAATGGACATTAACATAGGTCATACGACCTATATTGAATGCTACCGCAGACAATTTTATCCCTCGTGGACATGCTTGAGAGATGTGCCTTGTTACAAAGTAGTAGAGGTGTCTCAATCGTTTGAGGTTGTATGCTACTTCCTATAGATGGTTGGCCAAGGCCATACTAAGTGTGTTTTAGTTGAGGACTACATCCACTTTGGTGAAACCACAAATAGAAAATTCAATGAATATTTAGACGCAGTATGTGCCTTGTATCATGAATATGTTGTGATGCCAACTACAACCACAATGATGCACCATCACATCTTGGAGATCCCAATGTTCTACATGTACTTCAAAGCAATAGTTATCATCAACCACTATGTTGCATGCCAAAATTTATTTTGTAAGCTAAGTTAGGTATTATTCATTATTTTGTTGGTTGAGTTTAGTATCACCCATATTTTCGGATTCCAATGGGGCTATTGATGGTACACACATTCCTATTTTGGTAAGTAGAGAAAAATAGAATCATTATTGAAAAGGTTTGTCTCACTGAATGGCATGGTTGTGCTAGACTTTGACATGGAGTTTACCTACATTCTAGCGGGGTGGGAGGGTTCCATAGAAGAAATGAGGATCCTCTAATCATCTACAAAGACCGAATATTTCAAAGTACTGTAAGGGAAGTACTACCTGGCCGATATAGGTTATGTGAATACGCTTCAATTTTTTGCCCCATATCGTGTTGGGAAATACAGGCACAAATTATAGCAGGGAAAACATAAAAAAAAATTCTATTTGTATTCCCATAATAGCAAGACCGCGTCAACTACTATGAAATGGGAAGGATGATTTTAGTGAGTTATACATGATCCTAGAGCAAGTCCAGTGAGAAAACTTCACTTCTTTGCAACTGTTGACTAGTTGCTCTTGGATGGTGGCTATGCAACTCCTGGTCTCCACCACTTTCTTGGGCTCTCTTGGTTACCACAACTAGAGAGGACAATAGTTGTCAGAGGAAATGATTCTCAATTGTCTATGTTGTGTGTTGGGAAGCCCCCGGTACCCCTCCTTTTATAGGTGAGATCAAGATCATGGTTCCCAATCTATATGAGATTGTGTGGGAGTGGAAAGGATTGGAATAACTTGAACTTTTGTAACATGTGAGACACCAAACAATTGTATGGTAGACCTACATGGTCGTATGGGGTGTGAAACGGTTGTCTCGCACTACCAAATGGTCGTTTGGCAGTTTTCCAATTGGATACGAATTTGGAAAATTTTTATTCCAATTAATATCACATATTAATTTACTTGCACTCCAACTTTGTGCAATTGAAACTATTCCGAAAACATCCCAAACCTTCATTCAGCCCAACTGAGCCATCTCACCCAGGAGAGATGCATGTCTCACTCACCCAGACAGTCATCTGGTGAGTTGAATTCAGCTGGTCAGTTCCATCACATTGAACTGGTCGGTTCAAGGGTAGAACTAAGCCAATTCAAATGTTGATCACCCTGACAACCCAAACGGCCATCTGAACACTTGAGATGCTTGTTTGGCATGCCCAAATGGTCGTATCACTCAGTGAGATGGTCATTTTGCAGACCAGTTAGCTAATTAGTTGATCTGTTGTATGAATTGAATACCTAAACACTTCAGTAATCAATTCAATTCTCATTCAAGATCAAACTCTTCTTTTAGATGAGTTCCTATGTGTGACCCTATAGGTTCCATATCATGTTGGTAGTGAAAGTCCATAACTAGCTTATGACATCACAAGCAAAGAGTGATGCCTAGTCGCACATCAGTGCTACCCAAGTGAACGAAAAGTTGGAGAACAACTTCAACCTACAATCTGTGTAAGGTGTTGTAGTGATTGTATAATTCCTTTGTCTCTGATATCCAAGATGAACTCGAAGCATGGAAGGTCATCCTCTCAATGTTCAATCTATGTTTCTTGAACCAAGAGCAGATTTGTCTGAGATAATGTGACCTCAATATCATATATTGATTCACATGTGCATGCACATGCATTTCTCAGTCTCACTTATCAAGTGTCCAGGATATCATACTCCAGTAGGAGGGACAAATACCGCGTCTATCACTCACTATCTATCATCATGTGTTAAAATCACCCAAACATCACCTTATAACAACCCATATTTCGAGACTACATTTGATGATGTCAAAGTATACCCAATGGAATGTGATGATTGCAGTGATTTCAGGTCTAATAATCACAATTACCACCTTCACTATGAGAAATGACTATGTCCACCACAACCATGTACCTCTCTCAAGGTGGGTTTGTCTGATACATTGTTCCCTAACATGTATCTGTGTGCTTGGTTTGATATTGCCATATCATGACTTAGTGAAACTCGGTCATCAACCAATTCATACTCCAGTCTTATGTGTTACTAGTGTCTATCTACCTTCCACAGTAACAACCGACTAGGGACATAATGAGAATGTATATGTACTCTTAACATCCATATGATCTCATTTCCAAAAGGATAATACTTGAAGACATACGTCACTGAGTAATATCATTCTCTAGATATTCACTCTGTATCCTCCTTATCGCATAACTGAGTGAAACAGATGAATTGGAAGCTTGTCTTTACATATGTTATTATTAATCAAATCCTTTTAGGTAAGTATGCCATGTCACTCATCATATGATTGGCTCTATGGGAATACCTTACCAACATATTGCAATACAACTTACCATATATCTGAGTATAGAGGCATCAAGCTCTCTTACAATAATAAGAAGGAGATTTTCAACCATAGGCATGCACAATTACATAATGTTTTTGAGAGAGCATCTGGTGCATTAAAGAGGAAGGTTTGTTACCTTAAAAAGGCATGAAGTACAAAGTGCAATCACAAATGTGTCTAATATTAGCATGTTGTATCCTCTATAATTTCATATGATGCCAACATGATGGTGACGTTATGTTGGAGGAAGTCCCATAAGGTAGTTCAATGTATGGCCTCCTAGAAAATGGGTTGGACTTGAGCAACCTCCAACAAACATCTCAAGTTGATGTCGCAGTGGGATGAGTTCAGTGAAGGAATATTCAATTTTCTTTGGGGAACATGGTGACTTGGGCTTGTATTTTGAATGTATGTACTTGTTTTGTTGTTTAAGTACCATCTCCTTTTTAAGTACATATTTTCAATAAAACATTTAGATTTTTCATATACTTGCTTTTATGTTGAACTAAAAGTGTGACATGATTTTTGGTGTACATAGGTTTTGTCTGTAATGGACAACAATATGCCCAAATGTCTGTGTGGCCTCCACTGCATGATGTGGGTAAAAATGGATGCCACAGATGTAGGTAATGGTCGGATCAAAGATAACAACCACCACAAGCTATGTTTTGCACGTGGTAGGGGTGTGGTTCAAACAAAATGTCATAAAACACTCTGTGTGCAATGAGTTCAACATGATGTGAACACTTTAGCTATAATTAGGGATGTAATGATAACACAACTTTTATTTTCACATTGTGAATGCAAGCAATGGTCTACTAACTATGATTTTGTATGCTCTGTGAGATCAGATACGAAAAGGCTAATAGCATAAACAAGTACCCTTAGAAGGAGTCGAGACTATCTTCGTGAGTGATTGCACCTCCCGACAGATAGTGGTTCCTTAACATATGAGGAAAGATATAATATGTCATGGTAGCAGCATACTTATAACCTCATTTTTCATAGTTGTAATGTTCTCGACCCAATTGAAAAATGGCATGAGTAGTATGTTTGAACTGCCATTTGTTATTCATCTATTTGAATTTGAAATCTAGGGTATGACTCCCAAATTATGTTACTATGAATAATACAATTTTAGATGTCAATGGATGCATTTGGACTGCAGTGATATCTATGTAATAATGTTGTCGCACTGCAGATCAACATTGAAGATGTGGGTTGTATGACTTTATCATCCTCAGTGAACGTCCTGGAGAAATGTAGTATATATTTTTGATGAGGTAGGCTCACAATATAATCATAAAGGATATATTGCACAAGAATGTTATGCATTCATTTTTATTAACTCAAATCTAAAATACTTTATAGGGAAAACATTGGTGCAAATACTTTCATTGGGCTGTTGATCTCCCCCTAATAGTTCAATCATTATAGGTTGAGATTAAGTTACTGACTGATGAATGTAAGTCAGTGTGGTGGAAAGAAATGTACATGAAGGACTTTGTTGAAATTTATCATGATGCTAAAAATGTTTACCAATCTTATCGATACGGGTTTGGTTCTCTGTACATTTCCATTTACAAGTTGGAGTATATAAATCACCTTTTTCTAGAATCCTTCACCTCCAATGATGTAGGCCAATATAACACCTAGATATACATGGACGATATTTAGTTACATTATATGTTGTTGTGGAAGTTACATTATATGTTGTTTGCACATTATGTCTTCATGTTTGGTTTTTCATGTTGTATCCACATATTTGTGAAATGCACCCTTACGATTGAAATGTATTACACACCAAATTACTAATAAGGTTGGATAGGGCACGAGACGGTATGGTATATGGTGTAGGGAGAGCGGTCAAATTGTACTTTTTGTGATGAGAAACAAATATGACATGGAGAGATGTGGCGATGGTGTATATACTCGAGAGGCTTGGAGAGAGATATTGGATGACTTTCAAAACATAACAAGGGTGTCTTACATATATTTGGATGAGGTAAACACCCGATAGAAGAACCTCAAGAGAGATTTTATTAGATAGAATAATTTCATATTGGGAAATGCATTGGCTACTCAGCCCTTGGACATGCAACAGGTGATTCCATGCCTTGAAACTTTGTGAAAACTCATGCACTTACCCACCAAGAGTTGCATACACATGAATAATATTGAAAAGATAAATGATGCAGTTGAGGAATTGGTGATGAAGGCAGTGAATGAAGTTGTAAGAATCCCTAGTAAAAAAATTGTGCGCCAAATTTAGGGTGTACTTATGATGATTTTTAATGCATTTCAAACTGTACTTATTAGTGTGATTATGAACTAGTACTTTGATGTTGATTTTGAAAACTCTACCTATGTACTTCACCTTTCTATTAACTATTTTCATCATTTGTATTAACTATTTTTGGCATTTTTTTGTTATTATCATTGTGGGCTCAAACTTTTGTTTAACTATTCTATTAAATGTTTGACCATCTAGATGTTGTGCTTTAAGATTGAAAAATTGTATGGTCTAAAATTGTGAGCAAGTTTTGCAAGCCTTCACACTTCTATTCCCCATATTCACATGAAGAGCCCACAGGTATGTGTGAGGAGAAGCCCACAGGTATGTGTGTGGAGAAGCCCACAGATGCAAAACAAAGCAACGATGTGGTTGCTCACACTACTTGTCATTTTACAATATTGTTTGATTGGCCAAAAACTATGTCAAGCAAGAGGACAAGGAAGTGGTGCAGGAATACCATGGGGTCTCATGGGACTAGTATGATGAGCCCATAAAGTGGGACAAATGGGATGGCCCTACCTGGGATCAGCATAAATCTTTTTCGTCACCACAGAAGGGTCCATAAAATGGTTGGTCACCATCTTAGACTGATTGGCAATTATTTAATTGACCTATGATTGTTTTATTTTTGCATGTTTTATGCTTCAGATCATTTATGTACATTATTTTTATGGAACTAGAACTTTTTGTCAATGTCAATGATAATTATAAATTGGTAATATTGAGTTCTTGTCCATGTAGTAATTTAAAAGGTGATTCATTATTTGTTTTACAACTTACTAAATTCTAGGTTGTTGGCATTGTTTATTGTACATCTGGTGGGGAAATGCTTGTATTATTTGTTGCCCATCTAGAAAATTAATACTTGTATTGTTTGTTTAACATCTAGTAATTTCAAATATGTCCTCATGAATGGCTAGTTCAATTCAATCACATTTTTTAACAAACACATACACTGTTAACATTGATATTTTTTCGAACTATACTAGTTGCTTATCGATAAAATGAATCGATTTCAATGGGATGACAAGTCGGATGAAACACTTGGCATAGTCTTAAGACTCAGTATTATTGAGGCCGAATGCGTCAATTGTTGTTGCGTCAAGCTTGATGTGATGTACTTTGTGATTTCTACACATTAATAGGGAGAACTGACGTCTACATGAACGCATTTAAGGTGAGATGGAGAGTTTTGAAAATTATAGAAGTTCTTTCAAGAACTTTCTAGACCAGTCCTTGCACATATCCACCAAGCCTACAATAATAACCTGACCAAGTGTGAAGCTCTCAACCACATCCAATAGTTACTGACGATGGGGTTATTGTACCTAATAGTGTTTCTCACGATGGAGTTTCTTCACTGAATGATGTTTTTAGAGGCATTGATAGTGAAGGTAGTGAGTTAAAGTCAAATTTATGACTATATAAAGTGATGTAATGAACCTTATGCAACTTGATTTCATAGTTGATAATATATAATGTTAGATTTAAAGTTATGTAACGAGTTAAATTCAAATTAATGACCATCTAAAGTGATGTAATTAACCTTTTCCAAATTAATTTCGTAGTTGGCAATATGTAATATTACATATTGCTATTATAGTAGTATTTTACATCACATGTTTGATTTCACTTATAAATGGGCATGTTTTTTGCTTGCATTTTTTGGTTATTATACACATGTTCTGTGTACCAATATGATCTTTATTTATTTAAAAAGATACATATAGTTAAATATAGATACAACAACACATATCTTATGCATTATGTCAAAATGTGGATAAAATGTACAGGTTGGCTAAAATAATCATAAAATGTACAGGTCGGCTAAAATAATCATACTAAGAAATTCCATTAATCATAGTTAAATATATATATTTTTTATGCATGCATCTTTTATACTGTACTTAGGGATGAGCATCGGGTCGGGCCAGCCTAATCCAACCTGTGACCCAGCCCACATAACCTAATCCAGATTGAATCTAGTTTATAATATGGGTGGTCCGAACCTAAAATTTAAATCCATATTTTATTAGGGTCGTGTACGGGCTCGGGTAAACCCAGACCCAAAAATTTGAATGCCCACATTAGATATTATGTGCATTGTATACATATCTATTTATGTTAAACCTAAAAGAAAAATATACATATTTTTTGATGCAATTTGAAGTACGTATCCAAACAATCAAAACATGGATAATATGTAATCAATCAACATGATTAGTGAATTGATACTAGTAAGATAACCATCATTGACATGGATAGATGTACTTGATTTCTTTGCGTTGATCTCACTATGTCATTAAAATGAAACATTTTGTTGTTTAGATTTGTATATTTTAACAACTAAATAATATATGGCATCCATACTTTAATTTTCAATGTATACAATACTAAAAAATTCATGCCATTAGATCATTAAAGAAAAATAAAGAAGCAATTAGCTCAGTTGCATAATATATTATATTATTTTTTTTCTCATATGCCCACATGTGAGAGACAAATGATCTTTTGTCCTTCCAACACCCATTTCATTGTATGTACATATAGGATGCGGAAGCAAAAAGCCACAACATTATAGATTTCACTAATTTTTTTAATATCATACATTCACATGTACGAAAAAATAATTTCTTACTCTTTCAATATCCATTTCATTGCATATATGGGGTCATGAAACTAAGATATACATATTCCGGTTGTGTGTGTGTGTATATATATATATGTATATATATATATATATATATATATATATATATATATGTGTGTGTGTGTGTGTGTGTGTGTGTGTGTATTGAAGGTTGATCACAAAGTATATATCATACTAATTTAGTTTTCCAGTTAGCAAGTTTGATCTAGAAAAATTTGGTATGCTCATTAAATATTATATGGGTAAATCCAAACCCAACCCGAAACCCGACATTCTTATATGGTCTGGGTATACGCTGATATTTTTCAATTTTATCCAGGCCCAAACCCAGTGTTGGACCCGCTTTAAAATGTGGGTTTGGGTTTGGGACAGAGAAAACTCGATATAGCCTGGCTCGATGCTCATCCCTAATTGCACTGAAATATAATATCGATCAGAGTCAAATCATATAGTATCACTACCCATACTCGTGTTGATTCCAAGCATATCAGAACCAGATTAGATCTTGTTTAGGTTGTTAAACAAAATTTGAAGATAGATCCTGACCAGATCCTAAATGGACTGCCAAACTGAATTAGACTGAATCTTGATCAAACGACCAGAACCAGACTGACTTGCCAAATAAAATCAGACTAGACCCAAACTAGACTAATCTAGATCTCCTAACTAATACCAACTAACCTAGTCCTAAATAAGAATCCCAGTCCCAAACCAAACATGGGCATAGAGTCCCAATGCAATCCGCCCTGAGTGATACTTACACCAAGATATCTACGATCTAAGTTCCTTCTTACAACTCAAAAGTTGTTTAAGGAAAATTATCTTGGCCCTTCCCCGTTACTACCTAAAGGGGAAAGAAGATATGGTGCTCATCGACCTAACATCTAACTCATGTTTGCTTTCAATAGTCCACTTATTCACATCATTTTCCCCATCATTCACACACCCCATTTTGCACAAATCTAGGATGACAATCAAGGTATAAAATCCAAAGACATTAGCAACAAGTTCATCACAAATTCACAACTGTATGACCGCTATATTCAATTCGAAAATGTGTTCATAGTTCACTAAGATCACTACTCAATACATTTTGTTTCGCCTCAAAATAAGAAAAAATCTAGCCATAATCAGTCATCCACCCCCTCCCCTACTATTTTTGGGAAGGGCCACTAATCAGCCCACTTTTTCTGACATCAATAACTCTCTTTTTTTTGCAAAAATCTAAGAGGAGAGGAGAGAAGTAAATTAAATAAGAGAAAATAGTTTTGCTCATAACACTCAATCCATGATGAATTTTTTCTAAAATAAAAATCAATAGATTTCTTATAAAAATACTTTATAACAAAACTAATGTTGACAAACTTTAGAAAAAAGTAAGATATATATACACATCTTCAATCATTATTGTACACACGTAATGTATGTCTCGTATTGTACACATTTTTTTCTGATAGCACTAATTTATACTTCTCTCTTCTCTATGTCCTAGTTCTTTTTCTCTCTCATACCGTACGTCTCGTAAAAACTATACGTACTTATTTGTCGTATAGTATTAATGTGTACTTCTCTCTTCTCTATGTCTATTTCTTTTCCTCTCTCATACCGTATGTCTCGTATTGTATGTATTTATTTCTCGTACAATATTAATATGTACTTCTCTCTTCTCTATCTCATGTTTCTTTTCCTTCCCATACTGTATGTTTCGTACTGTATGTCTTGTATGGTATGTCTTTGTTTCTCCTACAATAAATACTTTTCTCATCTCCATCTTATATTTTTTCCAAAGTATATTACATTATTCTTGCTTGAAATTATTTTTATAAGAAGTTTAACATTTTTATTATGAAAGCAATATAAAAAATGTATTGTATTAACAAAGAGATAATAATTAAATAAGCATTAGTATTGTATTAAAATAACATTATATAGTACGAAATAAGTGCATTTTAGTATTGTACAAAAAAATATTCATACAATATGTAAGAAAAAAGAAGTATATGTGTCTAATACTATTTTTTCAAAATATGACAATATTAATTTGTTAAAAATTATTTTTCATTAGAAATGTAATATTTTTTATTTTTAAAAAATTATTAGGATCTGAAAGAGGGGAACAATTTTTACTTTCTTCATATTTATTGATTATATTTTTCTCTCCTAGAATTTATAATAGAGTTAATAGGAGGTACTCCTCTATTTTCTCTATAGAAAACTGTGATTCTCTCTTTTCTTATTCTCTTTAACCACTCTCATTAATATAGGAAAATTGGACTTGTTTATCGAGTCCCAACGACCAAGTGGGAGAAAGGCGGTGTCAACGGGTGTGGGTAACGTATCTCTAAAATAACTAGTCACATTTGAAGATGCATGGCATAACTCCAGCAAGCAACATATTAAATCTTTAAATTCAGCATCATTTAAGGAAACTTGTCAGCTTTATTATTTCATCATATCACCGAATGCATCATAGCACATTGCTTTGGGCGTCTGACGTTCAACTAAAATGCCAAAGTCATACATACATCTGATGTAAATGTTAGAGACATGGCTGCTACAGTCATGTATCTAGCATGGGTTAAGCCCTGAGTAGTGCAGCTAGTACATGTGAGAAATGTAGCTTTGTGCCTAATGCAAATGGGAAAGAATTTTATCCCACATTGCTCACTCCCAACGATGGAGTTATATGGAGGCACGGTAGGGCACATGCCCTACCCTTCCTCCTTACTCTATGTTAATTTCTTTGCATAAGTAATTTTTTTTGGGTATAACTTAGCTTAGTGCCTTACCTTATGTACAATTGTGATAGCTAAGTTGTACAGTGCCCACCCAAGCCATAAAACTTGGCTCCATCACTTCTCACTCCTAGAACTTTTGTGGTCCTTATATGTAGGATCACATGTGACACTAGTGTCCAAGGGTCCTAGGAGGATGGCATGCTCACCTCCTTGGTGGATATGGTGATCACAACACACACACACACGGGCACACGCACACCATGCCACGCCTCGCCTCACCTCACCTTGCCTGGTCGGGCCTGGCACGGGCTCAAGCTTGTAGATAGGGTTGTAAATGGATAGGGTATGGTGTGGGTATGATCATATCCATAACCATAACTATATAGTTAAGAGGATATGGGTACGATTATATATCTACTTAGTCAAAAGCTATACCCACAACATACCCATATTTGTATAATCTCTGGGTATATGGATGGGTAACTGAGTATACGGTTATGTTTGACTTGCTATAATAACACACCACAAACTTTGAGATACAACAAACTACTATATTTAAATGGATAGGTTATCGACAAACACTATTCAAGGCAGTGAGGAGAGAGGAGTAGAATTAGAGATGACTTTATGACCTTCTTAATTTAATGAAATGTACTTGTGTGGTTGTAAATGTGTGTCAATGTATTTTTCATTATACTACTAGAAGGTACTTATATTTATAAGATGTGAGCGCTATGATATGGAGCACTACATTCTAATATAAATGTTTACTGTTTTAAGGTACATATACTTACTAAATGTGAATCCTACAATATGCACCATTACATTTTAATGTAAATTATTTACATACAAATACATGTAAATGAGTATATGGGTATATAGGGTATGGGTATATACATAACTATAACCTAACCCTATAAGAGGCGAATATGTAGGTATAAGGGTAAGCGGTTACATGGTTATAAAAATTTATACCCATGACAGATTTATTGGGTATGGGTTTAAGGGTATGCGGGTATACCCATATCCATTTACAGCCCTACTTTTGGATTTTGGAGAATGTCTTCCATCTTCTTTTTACACTAGGATAAAACTACATAATTAATTATTAATTCAATTAATTATTATTTTTTTCTTAATCAGATTTATTAATTCTAACTGGAAAATGTCTCTTTATGGATTTTTCTACAATGTGTACAAGAGTGACTTAGTGGTCGCGTCTTAACAGGAGTAGGATTACTGGGGTGTGTAAGGCTATAAATATGCATGTGGTCATTAGGGTTAAACACATCTTTCAATGAAAAAATTTCCAGCGTTTGAGTTCGTGTTTGAAAATCCCTAAAGCCAGAGTCTTTATAACATAATGAATCTTAGATGTAATCTCCATGTAAACCTTTTCCCCTAGTTTCCTTTTCATTTCTATCATTTATATCATTTATGTTTAATTAGTGGAATTTATAGTGGTTTAGTGAACATTTATTCACTAATTGTACCAATATAAGGGTTTATGCACAAATACCTCAATGAAAGCTTAATTACCATAATAAAGTTCTCTAAAACTTAATCTAACTTTTTGATATAATTGTTAATGGAAAGTTTCTTTTGAATATAGCCTCATACTCTTGTTATCTTCATCATATGATGAACCCTAGCATGTTTTTATTTACTTTACTTATTTTGATATCCTAGATTAGTTTTGTGACACATACCTTGTTTTTATTTTCCTTTTGCTGGGTGCTTTCCCAACCACCCAGGTGCTAGTACTGAGCAAGGAGAAGGACAAGTTTGAAGGAATTCATCTCAAGAGTAGATCTCAAGATTTTTGAAAGGATGTCTAGGTTGCTATATCTAGATCCTTTTCTTTTATCTTTTTCTTTTGGGAACAATTATGTAATGAACAATGAAAGCCATGTAATAGTATTAGTACTTTTATTTCCGCTGCTATTGGCATTTTCTAATGTATTTGGTGCATGCTTATTTACTTGGAATATTATACATGCATCCCATAATATCTTTTGTCTTTCTAAAAAGATGGATGTTTTGTACTTCCTTTAAATTTTAGTAAGGAGGTGATCTCACCTCTTTACATCATGGTATCAGAGCCTTTAGACAACTATTAGGACATCAAGTTGAAGCAAAGGTGTCTATAATGGATTAGGATTTCAGGGGCTGGAAATATTTTCCTCTACACCACTAGCTTGGTTTATGAGGACTCATGTGCCCATATGATACCGGCTTGGCCTGAGCTAATACAAATTTCCCAAAATAGTATACTTTTAGGCAATAGCATTCTAGATATTCTTTTCTCGTCTATGCTTCTATTCTTTTTCATCTATGATTCAAATACTCCTGGGAACTTAATATGTTAACCCTACCTTTCAGGATAGGTGACATGTTCGACAGTAGGAACAAGGGAAAGGAGTCCAACCCTAATGACTCCAATGTGGAAAACACTCATGTGACTCCTATCGGCCATAGTGTGGTCAACACTGCTACTCCGGGAACCCCCTCCTTCACACCAGAGCAAGAGCTGGCAATGTTGTACTGGTCGCTCTCCACCATGATGGGGCAGCTCCACACAATGGTCGTCAATGCCAACAAGCCGAGGGAGTTCACCCTCACTGACTTCATAAAGATGCAGCAACCCTACTTCAAGGGTGAAAGTGAACACAACATGGTGGATAAAGCTGATGACTGGGTGTTGGCTTTGGATCAAACCTTCGAGGGTATGGCATGCCCTCCTCACTACAAAGTTTGGTTTACGACGTATGTGATGGACGGACCGGTGCATGTCTGGTGGAATGGTGTCACCGGCACTCGAGACACCTCTACCATGGAGTGAGACCAGTTCCTAAAGCTATTTAGGGAGAAGTACATCAGTCATGCCTTCTTGAAGAAGAAGGAAGCTGAGTTCTATAGCCTCAGGAAGGGAAGCATGAGTGTGGCCAACTACATCTAATGGTTCCTACTTCTGGAATGCTATGCCACTGACCTTGGAGATGAAAGAAGGGCAACATTGTTCTTGGAGGGCCTAAACTACCAAGTGGGTTGAAATCTTGTTCCACGGCTTCCAATCACCTTCCAACAGATGGTGGATAAGGCCCTGGCCATCGAGTCCTACCTCAGATTCCAATCCTATGGACACAGTAATGGCTATAGCAACAACAAGAGGAAGAACCCTACCCAGAATGAGAATCACAGACGTGATCGGTGCAATAGGTTCTCTCGCCACCATCCTCTAGGGAGATGTCCTATCAACAATCTACCTGCTCGTAGAGACAACCGGCCTCCTCCGACCTGCCATGAGTGTGGCCCAGTTGGGCATATCCGACCACTCTGCCCCTATTTCCAGCAAGGATAGAATAATGCCCAGCAGCCGCAACAGCCAAGGTAGAATTCGCCTCTGCGGAATAATAACAACAACAACAGCCACAACCCAAGGTGAATGCCAGTGGAGAGGAGGAATGGGAGAGTGTTTTCTCTCAATGCTGAGGAAGCAGGTGAAGATAATGAAGTTATTGAAGGTACATTGCATCTTAATATGCATCCTATAAAGGCAATATTTGATTCCGGCTCATCCAATACCTTCATATCATGTCAGCTTGCTTCTATGTTAGAAATAAAATCTGAGTATATGGATTGTATATTAGATGTAAAAACCCCTAGTGGTAAGGTCATCTCTTCGTATCTCCAAATCCCGACCATGGACCTCTGTATATCTATTATAATGTTTCCCTCAGATTTCATCTTGCTTGACATGACCACCTTTGATGCCATCTTGGGAATAGATTGGTTGAAGAGGTACAAAGTTGTTTTGTTTTGTGAAGAATCAAAGGTTAGTTTGTCACATCCTGTTGAGGGAAGATTGTGTGTCAAGGGTAGGAAGCGAGAAGATCGACAATTTTTTATCTCTTCCATCAAAGCTGAAAAGCTAGTCTCACAAGGGTGTAGAGCTTTCTTAGCCTCTATAGTCCTCGAGGCTACACCTCCTTCTCTCGACCACATAGATGTGGTGAAGTACTTCACAGACATCTTTCCCGAGGAGTTACTTAGTTTGCCACCAACTCGGGAGGTGGAGTTCTCCATAGAGCTCGTACCCGGAACTTCGCCAATATCCAAGCCACCTTACCGTTTGGCCCCTGCCGAGCTTGTCGAACTGAAGAAGCAGCTAGAAGAGCTTCTCGACATGGGCTTCATCTGCCCCAGTGTTTCACCTTGGGGAGCCCCTGTCCTGTTCATGAAGAAGAAGAATGGTTCGATGTGGATGTGTATGAACTACCACATGCTTAACCAAGTGACGGTGAAGAACTGTTATCCTTTGCCTCGCATCGACGACTTGTTTGACCAGCTAAAGTCAGCCACTATGTTCTCCAAGATGGATCTGTGAAGTGGCTACTACCAGATGTGCATGAAGGATGATGATGTCCCAAAGACGGCATTCAGAACTCGCTATGGGCATTACAAAGTCATGGTCATGCCTTTCGGCTTGACAAATGCCCATGCTGCCTTCATGGACTTGATGAACCGAGTGTTCTGCCCATACCTTGACAAGTTTGTGGCGGTGTTTATTGATGACATTTTGGTTTATTCTGAGATGTTAGAACAACATCATGAGCATCTGCGGATTGTACTCAACACACTACGAGAAAATCAACTCTATGAAAAATTCTCAAAGTGTGAGTTCTGGCTAAAGGAAGTGATGTTTCTAGGTCATGTGATTTCTACCAGACATATAGTTGTTGATCCTACAAAGGTAGAAGTTGTGACCAAGTGGAAAGCTCCAAAGAATCCTTCAGAGATCCGTAGTTTCCTTGGCTTAGCAGGTTACTATCGAAGGTTTATCAAGAACTTCTCTGAGTTGGCCTTGCCTTTAACCAAGCTGACGTGAAAGGAGGTCAAGTTCTCTTGGACACCAGAATGTGAGAACACTTTCCAAAAGTTGAAGGAGTGTTTGACTTCTGCTCCCGCTCTTTCCTTGCTTGTTGAAGGCATACCCTATGTCATCTACATTTATGCTTCTAAACAAGGCTTAGGGTGTGTTTTAATGCAAAACGGAAAGGTGATCGCTTATGCTTCCCGCCAATTAAAACTGAATGAAGCTAATTGGCCTACACATGATTTAGAGCTTTCTACCATCATTCATGCTCTGAAAATCTGGCGACATTATCTCTATGGTGTGAAGTTTGAAGTTTTCTCCGACCATAAAAGCTTTAGGTACATGTTGACACAGAAGGATATGAATCTACGACAGTGAAGGTGGATGGAATATCTTAAAGATTATGACTTCACCATCACCTATCATCCTGGTAAAGAAAACATCATAGATGATGCTTTAAGTTGCAAGAAGGATGATGTTTGTGCTGCTCTGAGATGTTTGGTGTGGGAAAATCTCGAATATGTGACTAGTTGGCGACCTCAACCTGACGATTCAGTGGATGAAGACAAGTTGTGTGTCCATATGGCTAGTTTGACTATGACACCAACTTGGATCTCAGAAGTCATTTATGCATAGTTGGAAAGCTATGAGATGGAAAAGATGAAGGCCTTGACTGAGAAACCGCAATCTGACTTCTCCATTGGAGTAGATGGTGTTGTCTGCTTTAGACAAAGGTTGTGGATTCCTGACATGGGTGATCTGAAACAGAAAGTGTTGAGTGAAGCACATGGGTCCAAGTACACTATCCATCTTGGCACAACAAAAATGTACAAGGACTTACAGCGAAGCATCTGGTGGAAGAACATGAAGAATGATATAGCTCTATTCGTCGTGAAGTGCTTGACATGTCAGCAAGTCAAGATCGAACATCAACAACATGGTGGTATTCTTCACCCTCTTGAAATTCTAGAATGGAAGTAGGAGAAAATTACAATGGACTTTGTTACTGGTTTCCCCAAGTCCAAGAAAGGTTATGATGTTGTTTGGGTGGTTATTGATTGGCTTACAAAATCTTCTCAGTTCTTGCCTTTCAAAACCAATTACAAAGTTGTAGATATGGCTCAGTTGTATGTTGAGTGGATCGTACGCTTGCATGGATTACCTGAGGTAATAGTTTCTGATCGTGACCCAAAGTTTACTTCTCATTTATGGGGACAGATTCAGGAGGAGGTGGGTACTAACTTGTGTTTCAGTACTTCTTACCACCCATAGACTGATGGTCAATCTGAGAGAATAGATTAGATTTTGGAGGACTTTCTTCATGCTTGTGTGATGGATTAGGGTGGTTCATGGGATCGGTATCTACCATTAACTGAGTTTGCTTACAATAATAGCTACCAAGCTGGTATTGGTATGCCACCTTTTGAAGCTCTCTATGGTATACCATGTCGTTCACCTTTGCATTGGGATGATGTCGGTGACCGTTCTCTAGTGAAGACCAATGACATGCAAATGATGATAGAAAAAGTGCAATTGATAAAGAAATGCATGAAAGTTGCTCAAGACCAACATAAGATGTATGCTGACAAGAAGAGGTATGATGTTAACTTCCTAGTGGGTGACTATGCATTTCTGAAGATCAAGCCTGTTCGTTCTATTGCTAGATCTAAAGTTAAAGGCAAGTTGAGTCCCCACTATGTTGGACCATTTGAAATCTTAGATAAGGTTGGAGACTGTGCATACTGCTTTGCTTTACCTCCTTCCTATGATAAGATTCATAATGTGTTTGCTGTCTCTGTGCTGAAGAAGGATGTGAAGGACTCTTCTCATGTTCTTACTATTGAGCCTTTGGAGATACATGAGAATCTAACCTATGAAGAGCTACCTGTGAAGATCCTTGACTTTCGAGTAAAGCAACTTAATAAAAAAGAGATTGAGCTGGTAAAAGTTTTGTGGAAATATCATGGTCTAGAAGAATCCACTTGGGAGTTGAGAGATGAAATGTTACGTACTCACCCTTCACTTTTTGCTTGAGATTTTAAGAATGAAATCCTTTTTAAGGGGTGGAGTGTTGTAACATAATGAATCTTAGATGTAATCTCCATGTAAACCTTTTCCCCAAGTTTCCCTTTCATTTTTATCCTTTATATCGTTTATGTTTAATTAGTGGAATTTATAGTGGTTTAGTGAACAATTATTCACTAATTGTACCAATATAAGGGTTTATGCATAAATACCTCAATGAAAGCTTAATTACCACAATAAAGTTCTCTAAACCTTAATCTAACTTTTTGATATGATTTGAAAACATAAAATGAGCCTAAGTTTCAAATTTGGTTCGATTTGGATGTTGTTTATACAAGTTATGCAATTTTAGGTACATTCTGGACTTTAATGCAATTTACCCAATTGGGAGGTTTTCTTTGCAAATTAACACCTGAATTTTAATCCTTAGATATTCCCTTACCATTCACGAGATTTTGAACCATGGGGCACTTGGTTGCACCTTGGTTTGAAGGTGTTACTTTCCAAGGGCATTATAGGTTCCATGGGAACCTTGGCGGCAAGATGAACAAGGCTTGAGCAATCCCGATCCCTAGGGCGATCTTCTCTAATGCTGGCAGCGGCTGCCGCCTCTCCCCTCTGGCTGGGCACTCCGCCCTCTGGAGTCCACCCAGATCCTCTTCTTGCTCCTTTCCCTTTCTCGCCGGCGCCTTGATCCTTCTCCTTCGTGGTGTGCCTGAGAACCCATCATCGCAAATGCGATTTAGGGTTTGAGGTGCACCTATATTGCCCGCTTCCGCGTGGCCTTCTGCACCCTTTGGAGTGACACGCGTCAATCCTATGCTGCCTTCACCGTTACTCTGAAGGATTTTGAGACAGAACCCACAAGGACGTCTTGCTCAAAAGATCATCTCAGAGCGACGAGAAAGCTTTGCTCTATCTTCCACGCCGCCGGACGCTGTGATCCCTGATATCAAAAACTTGCTTATGTCGCCAACCCCGCCCTCGACGACAATTGAGAATGCACAAACCTCGATCATGATGCCGACGCCGTCTCCACGGATGGGAACTGGTGGTACATCGTCGATGGCTCCTTTGCCAGAACCGTTACCACAACCTGTAACAGGGCAACTCCTCCAGGATAACGGTTCTACGGCCCCTGCGTCTGAGGAGGGACCCTCCCTACCAGCTGAAAACAATGCCCAGTCGTCTAGCGCCATGCCGCCGCAAGCTATCGACGTTAACGTCTCACCTCCCTTGAACGCGACTGTGGGTAACGACTCTCTGCCGACCCCCAGCGGCTCGGAACACGTTAGCACGGCTGAGGAGGCCGCCAAGCAGAATAGATGGACACCTCTCTATGGCATCCCTCATGACACATGCTTCAAGTGCATGGGTCATGGGCACTGGCAGTCCCAATGCACAGCGGAGAAGGTGTGCTACGTCTGCCACCAGCCGGGACACCTCACACACAGATGTGTTGAGCGTCGTCGTCGTCTGCCACCCACGCGACCACTGCCTGATATCTTTTCCCGATAGAGTTTTCCCCTCCTGCTGGCCTGCATACCTGCTCATGGGGGTCCGCAGCATTCTCCCAAGAGGATCTCTATCTCTCTCAAAACTGGAGACGCTGATAGACTTCAGAGGATCCAATCTCTCAAATGTGCGGTTAGTGTTTCTTGGGCTGATGGCATTCCATGGGAACCTCTCAAAGATTTTCTATGGCATACATGGCCTATAGCAGTGGATATTTATAGATTCGTGTATTGGAGAGCCGTTATATTCTTTGAACAATAGTGTGAAGCGCAGGAAGCCCTACGGTCTGCACAGATATACTACTGACATCATCGCCTATCTGTTAAGAATATGACAGTAGCTGACGAAGGGAATAAGAAGGAAAGATTCTGGTTTTGGTTAACTGATCTTCCCATCATGTTTAGAGAGGAAGTCACCATCTGGGAGCTTATTCAACCGTTTGGCACTCTGAACTTTATATCTAGATGGAAGCTGAGTACGGATGATCTCTCGGGTATTCTTTTATTAGTGGAAGCTTTCAAAGATGACGTGCCTCAATACATTGTGGTTACCCACGGTAATGACAGGGCCTTTATCATGCTGCAGATGGTAGCATGATGCTCACATGATGATAACCACTTCCATATCTCTGAGGTCGGTAATGAGCTTAACATCCCCATGGACGTCCTTGAGAATCCTGGTGCAGCACGGTTTGAGGGAGATGAGATGAGACCCACCACCTTTGAAGATGACAGGCCACATTCCCAAGTGGGTAGAGGCTCTGCTGAGTCCTTTCATGAACCACCCCTTCCCCCTCCACTCCACTGTGAACAGAGGGCTGACTCTCTAGTCAGATCTAAATCTCTTAGATGTGATGTCAGGATCGTCCTAGATGATGAAGGCAATCGTCGTCGATTGGAGCATTATAGCCTCGCTGATTTCATCGCGATGGGTGAGTACGACGAGATAGACCACTTGAGGATTGGGCGTAGCAGATATAGAACAAGATCTATGCAAAGATCACCTCCCCTCGTCGATGATACTAGAAGAAAACATCCACCGGATTACTGGAAGACCCACCATAGAAGACTATCATATGGAGATATGTCTCAATACGAAGATGAATGCGATGAGGAGGAGAGGAGGTACAGTTACTGAGTGTAATGACCTCCGAGTGCGGAGTCCTATATCCTTTTTATGGATCAGTCGTTCATGTTTTGGAATATTAGGGGTGTGGCCAACAATCCCACACGAAGAGTACTTGGCAACCTATGTAGGCGCCATAAACCTTGTGTGGATGGTATCTTTGAGCCTTTCCTTCATGCCCAGCATGCAGAGGAGCTGCTTGATATTATTAGGCTTGATTGGGCAACTGATAACCAAATGGAAGAAGGAAAATTTTGGATGTATGCTGATTCTACGCGACAGCCGCAGGTGGTTAAAGTTCACAGACAACATGTTACGATTAAACTGTTAGATGTGGACGGTTCCCCTTTGTTTGTTTCAGCCATATATGCCAGTTGTTCTCCTGTCAACAGACGTATCATGTGGGACGAGCTCAATACCATGGCAGCTATAATTGGAGATTCATAGTGGATCATCTCTGGCGATTTTAATGTGATAAGGATGCAGCTTGAGAAAAGAGGGGGTAATCCCATTCCTTTTCAAGAGATATTGGAGTTTAACTCTATGATTATTGATGCTGATCTGAAGGAGATCCCATTCGAAGGCAGCAGGTTTACATGGGTTAATAAACAACACCTTACTCCCACAATCTGGCAGCACCTAGATCGAGTGTTGGGTAATGCAGCGTGGATTGTAGATAAGCCTAATAGTATTTGTTCCCATCTTACCAGGTTTCGGGTTTCTCATCATTGCCCTCTCCTGGTTTCGTCAGGTCGTGCCCATAAACCCCGTACACGTGCCGCCTTCACATTTCTTTCTGCCTGGTTAAAGCATGTTGGTTTCTTGGATGTGATTCATCGCGCTTGGGACGAGCATGTTGTTGGTCATCCATCCTTTGTCTTCTATCACAAGCTAAAGAAGGTTTGAATGGCCCTTCGTAGGTGGAACAAAGAAGTTTTTGGGTACATTATACAGAAAAGAAGGGACCTGGAGGACATCGTATATACTACTCAAATTTCCTTTGATGAGAACCCCACACACACCAATGAGATGCACCTCAGAGAGGCGGAATCGGAGCTATAGGGAGTGCTTGACCTAGAGGAATCCTTATGGAAGGAGAAAGCCAAGGTTCAATGGATTTCTGATGGCGAAAGAAATACATCCTTTTACCATGTTGTGGTGAGGAATAGGAGGAAGAAGCGGATCATCCAACAGCTTATCTTACCTGACAATTCCATCATAACTGATCCAGAGGACATGGCTAAGCATGCTTCATTGCATTACCATGCTCTCTATAACGAAGACGTGACTCCATATGAGATACTTCTTGATCCATTCCTACAAGAGATCTCGGATTGCCTTTCTACTGATGATAATATGTCCCTTGTTGTTCCTCTTGATGAAGCGGAAATTTTACGAACTATCAAAGAAATGGACAATTCTTCTGCTCCGGGCCCGGATGGTTTTTCATTGCCTTTCTTCTCGGCCGCTTGGGAATTATCTGACACGACTTCATGGAGGTGGTAGGTGCCTTTTTTGCCCTACAAACATGTCATCGTGGCCTTTTCTGCTGTAGGATCGTGCTTATCCCTAAGGTGGACACACCGAAATCCCTTTCCTATATTTTTTGCCCTATATCTATTGAGAACATGATACTCAGGATTCTTGCCAGAACCTTAAGTAACAGGATGTCTCCACTGATGACCAAGATGACATCCCTGGAACAAGGAGCTTTTGTGAAAGGTAAAGACATCACAAACCATATCAGGATGGTTAAAGAGATGATGCATGATATTAATCGGGGAAGGAATGATCCAAATGTCATGATCAAAGTTGATATGACAAAAGCATATGACCGGGTGCATTGGATAGTGCTTGAACACATCATGTCCCGTTTCGGTCTGATGCATGACACTATACAGCTTCTGCTTAGCTTTTTCCGCTCTTTGTGGGCCACAATCAACCTGGGTGAGATGAATGCGGGTTTTTTTCCAATGCACAGAGGTCTTAAACAAGGAAATTCGTTGTCCCCTTTTTTTCATTCTTTTTTAGGATATCTTGAGTAGAAAGATTAAAGTGATGGCAGCAGAATCTCTCATCTCATGTTTATGCACACGAGGAGGAGGGGTGGCTCCTCCTATCTATAACACCCCTGACCTGGGTTATACTTTAACCCTAGGTGTTTTGATTAAGAAAGATGATTAAATGCTTAATATTATCTTGTGAAAGGTAATTAGGGTTCAAGAGGAACTTATATTGCAATTCTAGTCCTTTTTGAACATTGTTGAAATCAATGTTTTGCCTGTTTTGGACTAAAGTGCAAATTACCCAAGTTGAAGGGTTTAAGTGCAAATTGTGCATGATAATATGTTCCTCATGTTTTGAAGCATCATGAGAGTAAATATGATGCTGAGGTATGGCTTATGGAAGCCTGAATACCAAGAAAGAGCTGATAAAGCAATGTACGTGCATGACAACCTAGTTTTGGTGTAATGTGCAATTTACCCAAAACCTAAGGTTTAATATGCAAATTACCACTTCAATAAGGTCCTTAATGTTCCTTGGCATCATGTAGAGCAAATAAAATGAGAGGGGTGCCTCATTTGAATTAAGTTAGAGGAGAGAGAATCTTGATATTAAAATAATCAAGATTTAATCATAAGTGAAACCCTAATTCAAATTAGGGCAAAAATGAATGTATTAATTAAAGGGCCTTCAACCAAAATGTTATTGGTTGATTTTGAATAAGGATGGACGTTCTTTTTCCAAGATAAGGAACGAAAATATCCTAAGGAGGTGAAATTCCACTCACCATTATTATAAGGAAAAGAAAACCCACTCACATATGGATATTAATATAATAAGCATTAAGGTGCTTAATTTGATTTTCTTTAAATCATGGATAATGAAGAAGAATAAGAGGCAATGAATATAGCCTAGTCCTTAAGGATTTTGAGGGGAATTTGAGGGGGAAGAGGCGGCCATATTTTTGGAATTTAATGCATTTTAATAATGCATTTTCTCTCTCATCAATTTTCTTATAAAAGTACCTTTACCAAGCCAAAACAAAGGCTATTTCGGATTCTTTTCTTTCCTCTTGCTTGGAAAACGACTAAGGAGCTGTGGAGGAGCAGGAGGACGACCCCAACCTGTTGGTAAGGTCCTTGACCTTCGTTCTCCTTGATTCCATGGTGGAAATCAAAAATAAATCATTGATTTCTTCTTATTTGGATCTCCTCTTCAACCCTAGCCAACTTTTTCATCCAAAAGCTTGAAGACGAGCTTAGGGGGAGTTTCTAGAGCTTCATCCACCATTAATGGCGTGAGATTGAAGCTTTGGAGCTCAATTGGAGGCGGGTTTTATAACTCAAACCCTTAATCATTGCTATTGCATCAATCAATTATGCTTTGTTGATTGTTTTCTTCAATTTGATACATACTTGTTTCCTTGCTGCAATTTCCATCAAGAACGGTTGCTGTTCTTGGTTGTTCGAAGGAAGGGGATGCTGACATCATCCTAGATGCTTATCCAAAGAAAAGTACCAAGCCAAATGGTCTTGATATCTATTCCAAATCGTTTTAAATTGATTGGCTATGCGGTTTCAGCAAACCGTTTTAGGGAAAACGGTTTCAAGACCGTTTGATATGGTTGAACAAGCGTTTACCGTTTGGGAATCTTGTTCCTAATTATGTAGGATAATGACCCTCCAAATTTTAGGGGTTAACTCCAAAGGAATCGTGAGTTGAAGGCCAATCAATTAGATAAATCGAATTGAATTAAATGCTGATTTTCAACCTGATCAACTTGACCTGTTTGGGAAAACGGTTTCAAGACCGTTAGAGTGTGTTGACCAAGCATTGACCGTTTGGGATTCCTGTTTATAATGATGTTGGTTAATGACCCTCCAAATTTGAGGGATTAACTCCCAAGGAATCGTGAGTTGAATCCTAATCAATTAGGGAAACCTAATTGAATTAAGTGCTGATTTTCAATCTGATTTAATTGACCTTTTTGAGTAAACGGTCTCAAGACCGTTTGAATGCATTTAACAAGGGTTGAATGTTTGGGATTACTGTTCCTAATGATGTGGTCTAGTGACTCACCAAATTTGAGGGATTAACTCCCAAGGAATAGTGAGTTGAAGGCTATTCAATTAAGCAAACCCTAATTGTTTATGGAAGCAATAACTCAGTATACTATGTCAAACATAGTTGTTTGTATTTGATCAGATGGTTGATGTAACCAAATCAAGTGGAGAGAATGATAGAAATGAATTAATACATGAGTATGATTCATATGGTGATTTAGGGTAGGATCCTTAGTAAAGAGATCAAGAAACCCTAATTGAGAAGGTTAACGAACCCTAACCCTGATTTAGGGAAATTCTGAGTAAAACCCTAATCTAGGGTAATAGTGTAACCCTAATTAAGGGTAATAGTGTAACCCTAATTAAGGGTAATGACTTGGGTAACTCTAATTTAAGGTAATGAAATACCAAACCCTAATTGGAGGAATAATGAATCCCTAATTTATGGGTAATTGAATGAAACCCTAATTGGGATGATTAGTGAAACCCTAATTGAGGGTGATTCCATGAGAAACTCTAATTGAGGATGATTCCATGTGAAACCCTAATTGAGGGCGATGTCATATGAAACCATAAACCTAACACAGAGTAAAGCTATGTAAACCCTAAATTTGGGCTATAGTGCATGGAATTCTAATCATGGGCAATATGATGATAAATCATAACCCTAATGTCTGGGTAATGATATGAGTAAACCTTAATGATGAAATAATGAGTAATACCCTATAATGATGAAATATCTCAAGTGGTTGACTATAGGCAACCTTATAACAGGCAATGCCTTAATTTGAGATGAGTCCATATCATTGAAGATAGTTGGACAATCCTTGTGTGTGATCTATGCACATCATGGTAAAGGTGATAGGTTGGTGGATGAAAGTATTAAGATGTGAAATTCCTTATTATAAGATAAGTTAATAAACTCATGTAAGATAGAAGTGATGAGGGAAGTGATACATTGAGACATGATAGATATCACATTTAGCATTTCAGGGTTGATATACCTTGATGCATCTCAAATCCAATATTTTTGGATAAGATACACAAGGAGAGTGTTATGTAAATTGTTACAATGAAATGTAATGAGTTTTGCATACTTGATAAGTAATCTAAAATGAGTATGATGTAATCATACCATGATAAGGATGAGAGATAAACTCATACCTTGTGTTGATGATCATTTAATGA
Source organism: Alisma plantago-aquatica (assembly GCA_963693085.1). Lineage (NCBI taxonomy): Eukaryota > Viridiplantae > Streptophyta > Magnoliopsida > Alismatales > Alismataceae > Alisma > Alisma plantago-aquatica. The sequence goes on from OY856409.1 coordinate 402,931,332, forward strand.
TAAATGATAAGAATATTAAATACTTGGAATGTCGATGGATGCTCCTAGATGTATGGAACAATATATTAGGGTTGGATTGATAAAATGAACATGAAACCCTAATTGATGTGATAGCATGATGGTCTTAATGACCTTTAGGCATGGTTGAGCCCTGAATGAGGTGTATTCCTCTTATGTTGATAAGAGTTGATACCCTTGTGATATTGTGAAAAGGATTTATATCATGTGATAGCATGATGACTGGTGTAGTCTCATGAATGGCAAGTGAATATTACCATGTGATGATGAGATGAGAAATTATGTTTCATATGTTTTATATCTTTTCAGATTTTTATATTTATATGCTTGCTAGAAGTTAATTAGGGTTTGTATGTCCACTTGTTTGATGCAGCCTTAATTCACCCAATTGGCATAACTAATCAAGTGCAACTCTAATCATGTAGTGTCCTGTGCCATAGATCCATCTGAGTGTCAGAACTTGCCAGATGGTGAAACGAGTATTCCTAAGGGAAACTCAGAGCACATACTGATGAGTATGCGGGGTGCTTGTCATCCTGAATTCAAGTGTTTAGGGAGGATGACTGCGGTCATACCTAGCCCTTAGTTGAGAACGGATGCGGTCGTGTCTCGGTGATTATATATGTGATGATATTAGAGGACAATTGCGGTTGTACCTCAGATGGTAGGGTATGCGTACCCACCTCTTTCACTAGTGCCGTGACCTGTACCAAGGACGGACTAGGCTGTTAGCAGCTTGACCTTTTGTGTCACTTTGGTGGACCCGTACTGACCGGGGGCGGAGAAGATCCTAGGAGTCCGGCTCTTCCTAGATCTTGTATGGCACTGATTTTGACTTAGAAGTGGTCAGTTGGATTTTGAGTGGTATCCTCAATTTCCTCAGGACATAATAAAAGATATAATACAGTCGTATAGCATATCTGTTTAGGGTTATACATGATGCTTCACATTGAATGATAACCCATGTTTGTTCTCTTTACATAAAGATGATGCTTAGTGTAACTAAGAGATAGTAATTATACTTATGTTGTGGATATGCATAAGACTGTAATTGTGTACATAAAATGGTCATGCTTATGTTGATATCTTACTGCTACTGTTGATTATAATCATGATGCTAGATATCTCATGTTGATAGTTATGTTTCGCATGCTATCTATGCCTCTATAATTAGAAATACCTGACAGAGGCTTAATGCCTGTAATTAGGTTTGGTTAAAGTCCAATGTCTGGATGTATAATCAGGATTGGTATAGTCCAATGTCTGAAACATTTATACCTGATTGATATAGTTTAATGCTTGAATAAGACATGATGATTTATATAATCACATGTCTGGCATAAGTGAATACTTGTTTAGAAGATTGGCTAAGGCCAACAAATAGAAACAAGAATGAGTCATGGGTGACACATCAGAATAATGAATGACATGAGCAAAGCTTGAGATGTTGAAAATGTATGGTAGATAAATGTTATACATGTTCTTTCTATATCTTATAAAGAGAATAGATGAATTATTGTTCAATCATAGATAGGTGTAATACTTTAAAAGATGAGAATGATCTAAACTGCTTATCCTCTGCTCAGTTTTATATTAATTAAACTACAATAATGATGTTTCTGGCAGAGAGTTATATCTCTCGCTGGGGCAACTTTCAATTGTCTCACCCCCGTGGGAACCAATATTTTTAGGTGGACGAGTGCGAAAGGGACTGAGAATATCTTGCAGAGGAAGAACATCAACAGCAATAGGGACAGTAGTGACAACTCATGTTGAGTATGTTGTCTGTCGTGTTTTGTAGATAGAAGTCCTATGTGTCGTCTCTGTACTCTCAGGACCTCAGAGTTAGTACTTAGTGCTTTTAATGTATCGTTTTGAGATTTTTGGCTTGATGCCTCAAGGTTATTATGCTGTCTGTGTTTAGCTTTTAACAAGGCAGTTGATGTTGTAACCCTCGAGAAGAGATGGTATAAGATATATACTTATGAACCATGATGTAAATGTAATACATTGGTTATTGTTGAAAGAGTTTTCCTATGATTGGGTCTCTTTGAAAAAGGTTTTAATTTTTAGTGATTTTCTGTAATCCGCTGCTTAGTGAACACTTCCGCATTAGTTAATTATGTTTTTGTTAGTTGGATGCTACACTATAATTCTATATGCAGATGACATTATGATATCATTTAATGTTGACAATACATCTGTAGAGCTCATTAAGAACACTCTGTGTGATTATGAGAAGGCATCTGGATAGGTGGTCAACCGCGTGAAACCGTCATTCGTAGTGGGGGGTCGGACTCGACTAGAACTCACACGGTTGCCGCTGAGCTCGGGATACAGCTTGCGGGTGACTCGTTCTTATATCTTGGCATCCCGATCTCCATTGGGCGCTCTAAGATTTCTGACTTTGAGTTCCTTATTCACAAGATTAATTCGAAGATTTCTGGGTGGAAAGCTCGTCTTCTTTCCTTTGCTGGTCAGCTTCTCCGTATTGAACATGTCTTATCCTCTCTTTCCATATACACCGCAGCTGCTATTGGCATCCCAACTAGCGTTGCTAAAAGAATCGAAAAGCTCTTATCTAGATTCCTATGGGCCGATAGGAGTAATAATTCTAGAAGAGCATGGGTTAGTTGGAAAAGAGTGGCCACTCCTAGAGCTTCAGGTGGCCTCTGCTTGACTCCTCTTCACCTTATAAATGATGCATTCATGGCTAAGGCCTGTTGGGAGGTTATTCAGGGTGAGTCTATCTGGGCATCTTTTATGCGTAACAAATATGCAAGCAATTCTAGTAGCAGGTTCACCTCTCACCCTGCCATGCTTAAACTCAGTGCATCCCCTTCACCTTTCTGGAAACAGGTCTGGAAGATGTTTCCTCGAATTCTCCCTCACTGCAGATGGTTGGTTGGGAGGGGAAATATCCCTTTCTGGGACGCTCTATGGTGTGACCATAGAATGACTGATTTTTCAATTCAAGCTAATGATAGAAATCATCAGTTTCTTGTCAGTGATTTCTGGTTACAAGACCAAGGTTGGGACTGGCACACACTATCACATATCGTAGACGATGATGGTATCAACATTATTAGATTGGCAAATATTTGGATTTCAGACAATGAGGATTCAGTAATACGGGCACCGACTGTCAATGGAACCTTCTCTCTTAGATCAGCGAAGAGTGTGCTACGTGAGGGCAACCCAGGAGGTCACCCTGGGCTCGATAATATTTGGTCTGCAGATGCTCTAAAGGAGGTGACTTTTATATGGAAGGCGGAACATAAGGCATTACCTACTGACGAGAATATCAGGAGATGTAGGATCTTCATTGTTTCCCGTTGTGAGTGTTGTTCCGATCCTCAGGAAGAAGACATAACCCACTTGTTGTTCCAGAGTTGCCTCGCAAGATTTTTCTGGAGGAGGTTCAGTGCTTTGACAGGGATGAACGCTCCTCGTGACATTCCAACCCTCCTTGAGATGTGCAACAGAGGTTCCTCTCGCGACATTCTAAACTGGACGGCTGGGTGCTTGGCCACTCTTATCACTTTCAGCATATGGAGGCTGAGATGCCAACGCATGTATGATGGGTCGATGAGTACGTCGGAAAGAGAATGGGAGTATGTTATCCTTAAACTCAAAAGAATGATGCAGACAAAAGATTTTCACATTACTGAGAATGCCCCATTCTATGCGGCCTTGCGAGAGGCGCAGATAGATGATCCCCGGGTGATTTTGAAGGAAATATCGCTGATTAAATGGGAACCGCCCAACATTCACAATCTCAAATTGAACATCTCGACTGGGAGAAATAGAGATTCAAGAGGCAGGTATCGCCGGTGGGTGGCAGGGATTGTGAGAAATCACCAGGCCCATGTCGTTCTACCTTTTCAGGCATGGATCAAGGCGTCTGACTTTGTAACGGCCTTCCTACAAGCTTGCTATGCTGGTCTTAAATTTGTGGCAGACCAAAGAGTTAACATCTCGTCTTTAGAGATCGACTGTCAAAGGATCTATAACATCATCTGGGAAGACCATGTAGCTCCGTGGCATGCTCTTGGCATCGCTCGCGCCCTCAAGAAGGAGATCCAACCGTCTGACATCATGGGTAGAATGATACACAGACAAGCGAATCTTGTTGCCACGAGTTTGGGTATATGGGGGTGTCACTTGGATGCTCCATTCCTATGCTCAGAATCTAGGAACCTTCCAACAATGGTTCGTGGTCTGGCTCTGCTTGATAAGAATCACACGCCTTACGTGGTTACAAGGAAGGTCAGAGTGGAAGATTTGGCTTGAACGGTTTACTGTCTTGGATGTTGTTGGGTGTTTTGGTGATTGGGTATTACCCACGTTTTATAAGCGGTAGTTGTAATCATATTTTTGATGGTTTTGCCTACATGAGGAGGGTAGGATGAATAAGAAGACCTCCTGGCTTGAAAAAAAGGGCATTATAGGGATTACCCTCTTTATAAATGTGTTTATCTTTAAAAGTTATCCACCAATGGGGTTATTTATTTCTTTGAAGGGTGGTGGGGATGGCCTAGAAGGCTCTAAGGGCTCTTAGGACCGAATTTTGGTATGAAAGAAAAGTCCATGAGTTGTCCTCTTGCATGTCCATGAAGCCCTAGCCTAAGGACACATGCAAAGTCACATAGACACATCATGCTTGCCCCCTTCTTTATAAAACCATGCCTACCCCTTCCCACCTCCCAATCCAAGAAGCAGTCCTATCCTTCTCTTTCTTATAGATTAGAGCATCGTCCCTTCTATGTTTGGCCATGAAGTTTCTATCCCAAGGTAAAAGAAGGTGCCTACCTTGGTGAAGAAGGCTCCTAGGGTTCCAAAATTCTCTATTTAGGATTTCTTAAGCTCCTCCTTGGTGATTTTGACCAAAACTAGTAAGAATCCTCCTTTCCTTCACTGTTTTCATGTTGTTAGTATTCCTCCCACCTTCTTCCAAGTTAGAACCATGACCATACATGGTAAAACTCCACCTAAGAACCCTAAAACATCTCATATCCATGCTCTTTTTCTAGGGTTGCACCTCTAAAGTGGAGAGAAGGTGATGTTTGCTCAAGAAAGGAGCTTGGCATGGAGCAACCAGACCTTCTAATCTTGGAATCCTTTCTGTTTGAACCTTCTTACCTTCCTAGAGGCAAGTTTTGTTAACCCACTTCTCATACATTGCTTAGTACATGCTTAAAACGCATGCTTCTATGTTTAAAATCGATGATTTCCATCTCTTTTTACCATGTTCTTCTAGGGTTTTGGTTTCTTGTTGTTTTACCTTCTCTATAAGCTCTAGTTTGGTTACCTATGCAACTTAAAACCTAATCTTGGGTCAAATGGTATTTTCTCCCTCTCCCTCTCTCTTTAATTATCTCAATCGGTTTGATGATGTGGCAATTTCTTATTGGTCAGTATTGAAAAATTCATATCTTCTAAACTGCTTATCCAAATTTGATAAATAAATATATTTTGGCATTGGAAAATTAATCTCAATCTAATAAAAATATTTTTAAGGTCCGATTCCATGGTTTGACGAAGGTGATTTTTGTAAAACGAATTTAATGCATAAAATCCATAAAAATTACATCTTAATCATTATAACTCCAAAATTAACATAAATATGTTTTCTTGATCAGGAGAACCTAATAAGTTCATTGGTGATATTTTAAAAAGCTAAATCCGAATTTTGCTAAAAAGTCCTGAAATTAGGGTTTCTATACATTAATGTGCACTATGTACTCTAATACATGTTAATACATTGAAAATAGGCAAAGTGGAACTTGGACTCAATTAAAGTGGTGAAAGTTAGTAATTGATATCAGTAAGAGAGGTATGTGCATTTCTTACACCCTATGTTGGGATAATTGTAGCCAAACCCTATATTTCCCTAATGAGGCTTAAATGAACCCTAAATATTCTATTATTGAATCATAATGTTGTTCATGCCTCAAATTAGATTATAATTTCTTCTTGTCTTATACCCCACTTCCATGCTTATTGAATATTATGACTGCTCTTAACATGACTACTTTTCTAGTATGTGGATTTATGTTCTATTTAATTTAAAGTAGTGGTACTTATGTACAACCACCCATAGAGGGCATGTATTTAATCACCATGGGGAATGTTTTCATTCTCCCCTATAGAATTATGTAGGTGATTAGGAATGTCTTATTCTCCCCTCACCTATAGGTTAGAGGTATGGTAGGTGCCTCAACCCTACTTAGTTAGGTAGACATAATTATCTTACATACAAATCCTTTTTGATATAATTGTCAATGGCAAGTTTCTTTTGAATATAGCATCATACTCTTGTTATCTTCATCATATGATGAACCCTAGCCTATTTTTATTTACTTTACTTATCTTGATATCCTAGATTAGTTTTGTGACTCATACCTTGTTTTATTTCCCCTTTTGTTGGGTACTTTCCCAACCACCCAGGTGCTAGTGTTGAGCAAGGAGAAGGACAAGTTTGAAGGAATTCATCTCAGGAGTAGATTTAAAGCTTTTTGAAAGGATGTCTAGGTTGCTATAGCTAGATCCTTTTATCTAATATTTTTCTTTTGGGAACAATCATGTAATGAAGAATGAAAGCCATGTAATAGGCTTAGTACTTTTATTTCCATTGCTATTGACATTTTGTAATGTATTTGGTACATGCTTATTTACTTGGAATATTATACATGCATCTCTCAATATCTTTTGTCTTTCTAAAAAGATGGATTTTTTGTAATTCATTTAAATTTTAGTAAGGAGGTGATATCACCTCTTTACAGTCTTCTGTTGTCGTCACTTCCGTGGTGCTGCATAGAGATTTTCTCTTGGACGTACCAAGTTCATTCATCCTCTCCCTTCCGAGACGCAACCTGTCAGGTGGTGTTCCTGCAATCGTTGAACTACACTGGTAGTGCAACTGCTTTGTCTGCATCGTTCATTGTCAAAATGAGCGAGACATGTCTTCTTCAAATTTGTGAGTGGGTTGAATAAGAGAATGGCACCTATTGATAAGGATTGCAAGGCGCTGATTTCTTTAAGTATATCACGTTCATTTTTTCAACGAACGACCTAGTTTGGTTCCTGATTTTATTTATTTTTATTATCCCACATTGGTTTATTATACATTTTCTTATCTGGATCGACCTAAATTGTTAACTTAATTGCACTTGTCATTGTTGCATGTAATAATGTAAATTCGAAATTTGCAATAGTCTTAAAGAAATCATTATCTATCGTTAGTTAACTATGACTGCTCAAGATTCTGGCAGAAAATTGATACGTCTAGTATGCTTAAAAAATTTACTGAAACTTATTTTGCCCGTTGGTAAAGTAGGATGCAAATCTAGCTTAACATGGTAGGGTATGATCAGTATTTAGAAGAAGACAAACCCAAAACTGATGAAACTGTTCCTGATAATACTAATATAATTGTAACCTGGAAGAAGGGTGATAAGACGTGTCAAGAGTTGATTGTGTTTGCGTTAATCAACAAACTATGTGACTAATACTCTAAGTCATCTATTACTACATCTAAGGTTCTATAGAAGGCATTAGAAAAGAAATACAATACTGAAAATCAAGGAACAAAAAAATAGTGTCTCTAAATTTCTTACGTTTCATATGTTTGAGAGAAAGTTTGTTTATGATCAAACACATGATTTTCAACTCTTGGTGCAAGAGTTCGCTGATGCGGGTATGGTACTTCCTGAAAAGTTTGTTGCCATGTCAATCATTGAAAAATTCCCAAAATCTTAGGCGTCATTTGGCATGACTCTTAAGCACCGCAAAGGAGACATGTCAATGAACGATCTCATTATGGACATCAATATTCAAGAAGAACATCTGAAATAGAAGACTATCAAAGTACCCACCGATGTTAATGTGACTATTAATATTACTATCGCTAAGAAAAAGGATAAGAAACATAAGAATCACTTAAACCTACGGCCAAGATAAAAAAAAAACCAAAGAACAAACCTTGTTGGACTTGTGGACAGGTTTGCCACTAGAACAAGGATTTTCCTTCAAAGAAGGCCAAGAAAGTTGTGCATATGCAACTGAGGATTTTGTGGTCAACATGATGACTGCATCTTTGAACCTCAATGAAGGGTACGCATCTATAAAATGTGAAGTTCTTTCTATTTTTGAACCACTATATTGGATTATAGACACTGGGGCTAATGTGCATATGTGTACTGATAAGTCCTTGTTTGTGTCTTATCAGGCCTCTAAAGGTTGATCCATGACTTTGGGTGATTTTATCTTTGTAGAAGTCAAAGGAGAAGGATGGGTTGGACTTGAAGTTTCCTTCAGAAAAGCTTCTGACGCTTCATAGAGTTAGACATGTTCCATCAATATGATGCTACATTATTAGTGACGCAATTTTAGTTAGAGATAGTTTTAAAATATATTGCAAGTGTGATAAGGCTATTATTACTCACCTTCGAGATTCTTTATTTTTTGGAAAGTGGTATCTATGTGATATGGAGAACTTGTTTAAGATTCTTGTATAACATATTCCAAATTTTGTTTTAAATTTGAATGATAATAGTTCTTTATGCATGAATCGTTATCATTTGATGTTTGGCATGCACATTTGGGACATGTGAATGTTGGCTCAATGAAACGTATGATGAATCTGAACTTGATCCCTAAATCTAAAATTAGTAATAATAAATGTGAAATTTGTGTGCAAGCTAAATTACCTAGGAAACCTTTTCATTTTGTGAATAGAAATTCGAAAATATTGGATTTAGTACATAAGGATATGTATGAATTTAATGGTATTGCTACAAGGGATCAAAGGCATCATTTTATAACTTTTATTGATGATGCTAGTAGATATTGTTATGTCTTTTTACTTAGAAGTAAAGATGAGGCATTGGATAAATTTAACATTTATAAGAAAGAAGCTGAAACTCAAACTGGAAAAGTACTTGAGCGATTAAGGTCTGATAGGGGAGGAGAATATACCTCGAATTTGTTTTTAGAATTTTTCCAATTACATGATATAGTTCATGAGGTTACCACTCTGAATTCACCATGATCTATTGGGATAGCTAAACGTAAAAATAGAACCCTTATAGATATGGTAAATTCTTTACTCCAAACATCAGATCTATCCAACTTCATATGGTGGGAAGCTTTGAATATGGCTTGCCATATTATGAATCGTCCCCATAAACATGTAGAGATTAGTCCGTTTGAGTTATAAAGGTGAAGAAAATAGAGTCTCAAATATCTCCGAGTGTGGGGGTGCCTTGCTAAGGTACTTGTCCCTAAACACAGAAGGAAGTAATTGGGACCGAAAATGGTTGATGCCATATTCTTGGGATATGTAGAGACAAGTTATGTCTATAAATTCTTGATTGTACAATCTGATATCTCAGGCATTCAGGTCAATTATGTGATGTTACATTCTTTGAGGATGTGTTTCCCATGAATTCGGGTGTGCCCAATGACATATCTCAAGCGGATTCATTCACCATAGGTTCCATTCCCGAGCATGTGGAAAGGATGACAAATGTGGGGGTGACTCAGAACAAGCTATTTCTAAATCTGATTATTCTGAAGAAATAGTTGAACCAAGGAGAAGAACAACCTAGGACATCCAAGGACTTTGGAAGTGAGTTTCTCACTTACAATGTTGATGATGATCTTATAACTTTCAAACAAGCTATGAAATCTCCAGAAGCTAAGTTTTGGAAAGAAGTTGTTAATGACAAAATCCAATCAATTCTCTCAAATGGAACTTGAAAATTGGTGGATTTGCCTTCTAGTTGTTCTACAGTTGGATGCAAATGGATCTTTAAGAAGAAACTTAATGCATACAGGGCAATCAATAAGTATAAGTCTAGGCTAGTTGCTAAGGGTTTCACACAGAGGAAGAAATAGATTATTTTTTATACATATTCATTTGTTTCCCGTATGACCACAATCTGAGTTCTTATAGCATTAGCTTCCATTTATAATTTTTATATCCATTAGATGGATGTGAAGACCACATTCTTACACGGTGATCTTTATATATATATATATATATATATATATATATATATATATATATATATATATATATATATATATATATATATATATATATATATATATATATATATAACAACATGAGAGATTTTTGGGTCGTGGGAATGAGTCCAAAGTGTGTAAACTTGTTAAGTCATTATATGATTTGAAACAAGCCCCTAATCAATGGCATGAGAAGTTTGATTATGTGATATCATCATTTGGCTTTGTTTTTAATGAATTTGATAATTAGGTGTCTCTACTACAAAATTTTCAATGATGGATTCATTTTGTTATGCTTATATGTCAATGATATCCTACTTTTTGGTTCCGATATGAAAGTAGTAAATGAGACAAAAGCATTCTTGTGTAGCAAGTTTGAGATGAAAGATATGTGTGTCGGTGATGTGAATTTACAGCTTAAAATCATAAGGTCCAATGATGGTATAACTCTCTCTCAGTCTCACTATGTTGAGAAGATACTGGAGACGTTTGAGTACACATTATGTAAACCTGTTAAGACTCCATATGATTCATCCAAGGCCTTGTTCAAGAATGAGATTGGGGTTCCAGTGTCTCAATTACGATACTCTCAAATTATCAAAAGTTTGATGTATCTTATAAACTGCACACATCCAGACATTGCATTTGTCGTGAGCAAGTTAAGTAGATATACCAGTTGTCCTGACAAGACCCATTGGGAACCTCTTGACAGAGTTTTGAGGTATATCAAGGGAACAATTTTCCCTTGGGATGCATTATGGCAAATATCCTTTTGTAGTCGAAGGATATAGTGATGTAAGCTGGATTGCCATCAACTCTAGAGGTAATGGTGTCTCAGAATATGTATTCATGTTGGGAGGAGGAGCTATTTCTTAGAGGTCTAAGAAACAGACCTTATTGTCTCGGTCTACTTTTGAGGCAGACTTGTGTGTTTTAGATAAAACTTGATTGGAAGTTGAATGGCTACATGGACGTATGACCAGTTTACCTATGGTAAAGAAGTTGCTTCCTGCAATTTCAATTCACTGTGACAACACTACAACTATTGCCAAGATAAAGAGTCACAAGTATAATAAAAAATAGTGTAAATACATCCAAGTCAGACTCAAGTCTGTAAGGGAGTTAGTGTCTAATGGGTTCGTGGTTTTGGACTACGCCGGTATCAAATAAAATATAGTTGATCCTTTCACTAAAGGTCTTACCTTAGCTTTAGTGGAAAAAATCCAAGTTGGGGATTAGACTGAAACCCCTCATTATTTGTAGGAGTAGAAACCCAACCCAATAGAGTGGAGATCCCACAAATTGGGTTCAATGTGGTAATAACAAGATGTCGGGTGAATTGGATGACACTATGTAATTACTTTGATGTTTCATGCATCTGTGTGTCTATTCCCTGGAAAACATGTTAGTGTTATGACTGCAAGTAAGTAAGAGATTAGTCTCTAAATGGTATCAAGTCTTAGGACATGATGTTAGCATTACATCTTTGGAGACTCCAACTAAATGATTGATGTTGTGTAGGCTACAACAGGAGAATTGGGTTGTTCTCTGATATCAATCATGACATATAATTTTGTATGTGTGGCCTTAATGCATTTTTTCTTTTCTACCATGTCTTTATTGTATTGTTACCAACCTATACTCTTGTACCCAAAGTTTAGGTTCAAGACTTATATTCACCTAGTTCCTGCGGGGATCACAGTTGGATAATTTAGGTAGATTTAAACTGAAAGGTATATGTTGAAAGCACAGTATGGAGGACTAAATGATAGATCACACTACACATTGGAGTTTGTGGGAGATTTTTAGAGATATGGCTACTACAGCCATGTATTTAGCATGAGTTAAGCCCAATGTAGTGCAGCTAGTGTTGGTATGTATGCCCTGAGAGCCAATCATGGGATGATTGGTGGGATACATTAAGATTGATTTGATAAAGATCAAAGGCAATCTTTCAATTCTTTCTGGTTCAGTCATATGAGATAATGATAAAACAGATTGAATGTATAGAGAATGACAATACTCAATGACGTATGCCTTCAGGTTCAGGACCTAAACTGTGGCAACACATCCCATTATCACACCGATAACGAGGTGTTACGCAAAAACATGCGGAAAACACCATAACCACAGATTATCAAAAACACGGGTTAATTAAAACCGATTGCGGAAAACTGATAAACTGTGAAACTATTACTTTCCAGTCCTCATCCTGCACAGAAACATGTCATATAAATATGTACATACACAAGATCTGACACGTGTCCACAGCTCAGGAACAGCTGTCCATCCATCACATGAGTTCACCACCTGTTCATATATACATAAAGGCCCACATCCGGCCAACAGCAGGATATACCGACATCATTGAACGATCTTCGTGAAACATCGTCAAAACACTGCCAAGGACCTGAGAGTACAGGGATGACTCTAGACTCTACTACAAAACATCCAAAACAGCAGCATGTCCATCGCTTGCCTTCTACTGCTCCTCAAGCTGCTCGTCTGCAACACCACAACCACGACCACGTCTACCTCGACCACCTAAAAAGGGTGAAAACCAGCGGGGTGAGACAATTGAACAATTGTCCCAGCGGGAAACATAGCTCCCTACCGCAACTATAGAACCTCAGCAAGATAAACTATAACAGCAATTATAACATGAGCTGATATATCAGAAGCAGTTATATATATATATAGCAAGATCATTCTTACCGGCAAGCATACCAGCTGTACTAAAGCATATAACCAGATGTCTTTCAAAAGAACATGATTATCAAGATAAGGTATATCAACATGTAACAGGATTATTAGAACAGAATATAATGTCACATAACCTGATTATCAAGATAAGGTAGATTACCACATGACCTGCAAGGTATAACGGAATATTACACAAACAAGGCCTCAACCAATGTTTCGTATTTGATTTGATCAGTAAATACTAAACGGTTGTATTATGTGTTATTATGCCCTGAGGATTTGAACCGTACCGTTCAAGTCCAACCTTCGGTTACGAAACCCAAGCTGGTGCCATACCAGGCCAATGGAAGAGCCGGACTCCACGACCTCCCACCTCATGGTCAGTACATTAGTACAACACAAATAGGACCGCAGTCACATGCTGAAGTGGTCTAAGCCACAGGGTTAGCTCCATAGGCTACCCATTCTCTCTAGCCCGCCTTGGTACAGGTCTCGGCGCTAGTAAAACTGAGCCACGGGCCTGTTCACCGTGCTTCGAGCCATGAACGCATTCATGCTCCATACATCATATATCCTGAGCCATGGGCCTGTTCACCATGCTCTACATTCATATCTGAGTCTGCAACCGAAGTTACACTCTTACCTCCTCATTTTCAGGCTAGGAGCAACCTACACATATTCAACAATATGCGCTTCCAGGTTAACCCGTAGGAAAACCTATTTCACCATCACCAAGTCCTGACGATGATGGATCTATGGCCAGGGCAAACTACATGATATATTTCGCTGTGATTAATTAGTATCTTTTAGATGGATTGCAGGATTCAACCAAGTTGTATAACATGCAAGATATAACAGAAAGTAAATAACATTATATTATAATCACATCAACCTGACCCATCTCAAGGATCTAACATCACATGTTACCACTTGGCCTCTTGCCAACCATCCAGATCCATCTCAAGGATCATCACATACCACGGGGTCTCAATTCCCCCATCATGTACTGTCACTGCCTCTTAAGGCTCACATCATCATCATGGGACCAACACAGCCTCATAGGATAATTAACAAATAATGATATTCATCTCATACATCTCATAGCCTTCTCATGGCTAAAACATCACCTGCAAGGTTAGGGTACATCATAATTGTAGATTCAACATACGGAATATGCTCACTTTTATGAAATATCACTCAATATAATCTACTCATCAGTATTACAATTATTTGGTAATCAAGGGTATCAAGTACATCATTATTCAAACCATACTGATGCTTACCCTCAATCTCAGGATTATACAAGCAATCCAGGTATATAGAAATCATGTTGAGTTTACCGAACCAACACTAGTATTAACAAGGTCATTATTATGCCATCAACTATTGTCATCTTTATCATGAGGCAACCTTTAACATAACTGTCACTTAGCATCATTATTACCAACATTATGATCATTAAACAAACTACTAGAGTAGTTATCATCATTCTCAATATCATTAACAATTAAGCGTAAGGGTCACATCATGCCTCTATTACATGAGGACTATCATCATATACATTGATGATATCACAAACACTACCATCGTTTATTTCCATCACATATGAGACCGTCACCAAAGGAACCTCATTCCCTCACTAAAGCTTCACAACCCTCACTTAACACTTATCAAGACCTATCGTCCAACATGGTATCGGCCACCACACCAACCCTATCGGTCACCACATCACTAACCCTATCGGCCACCACATCACTAACCCTATCGGCCACCACACTCAAGCACATAGGGTAGGGTATCGTCCAACATGGCTATCGGCCATTAGGGTATCGCCCACCATGGTGTCGGCCATTAGGGCTATCGGCCATCAGGACACAAAGCCTATCGTCCAACATGCCATCAACCATATCGGCCAACATGGGGAGGGTATCGCCCATCATGGCTATTGCCCAACATGAGAGAGGGTGAGAGAGAAAGAGTATCGTCCATCTCCAAGGGTACTCACCACAACACAAAGAACATTACTATGTCTCCCATCACATCGGTCAACCAAACCCTAGCTCACCCTATCGCCCACTCATGGGCAAGGGTATCGGCCAACTTCAAGGGCTCAACATGTCGTCCACCAAGGTGTCATGTCAGCCTCCAAAGAGAGCACCATGTCGCCCAACATGGTCACCATGTCGGCCAACACTCAAGCTAGGTCAACCTATCGATCTCCAACTCAAAGAACTCAAACCCTAAAGCATCATATCGTTCAACTTAGGGGCAAGTGTGTCGCCCAACACACTCACAAGGAAGGGGTATCGCCCAACCCTAGGTCATCACCTACCCCCAACACAAGAGACTTCAAACCCTAGAAAGCAAAGGTGCTCAAAGAAACCCTAAACCCTAAGGGGGATATCGGCCACCAGGGTACACTAGCAAGGTACAAAAGCAAGGAGCTAAGCTAGTCCACTAACATGCATAAGATCAAGCAAGAGGTAAAGGAGTTAGGGTTAGAAGCTATGCAACCCGCCTTAAGCTCCGAGCTCCAAAGCACTCCAAGGTCCAAAGCTAACGTCCACCAAGCTGCTCCAAGAAGGTGTATCGGCCACCTCTTCAGCTCCAAGGAAGTGTATCGACCAACACAAGCAAGATGGAGAGGGATATCGTGCACCAAGGGTGGAGGGGAGACCAAAAGAGCAAAAGAGACTAAGGCAAGGAGAAGAGCTTTCTATATAGGAGGGAAGGGAGGAGAAACCAAGGTACAACCATGCTATGTGTCGCCCACCCAAGGGACACTTGTCCTAGGGTTCCAGCCAACACACTAGCAAGGCATGGGACACTTGTCCAAAACATGCACCAAGGGTCTACCACACCAAACCAAGCATCTTGGGCGACACAGGAAGCAGCTCTGCTGGGCGACACACCAGCCTGCTGGGCGACACAAAGCAGGTCTTGGCCGACACAAGGCTCAAGCAGGCCCAAACAAGCTCAACTCAGGCCCAGAGAACTCAAACAACAAGCCCAAGCCTTCCTCTCAGCCCTAGAGGAAACAAAGAGGGGAAAACATCTCAAAAGATGGCAAACTTGCACACAAAACCCTAAACTTGGGTTATTTGCAAGTAGCCCCTCGAACTCTTCAACAAAGCTCAACAAAACCATAATCACCACTTAGGGTGATTAGCAAGCATCAAACCACTAAGGTTAAGCAAAACAAACAGGGTAAACCCTAAACACAGGTCAAGGTCCTTACATAAACGATGAGATCATATGGATGTTAAGAGTTTGTACATTCTTATTATGTCCCTAGTCGGATGTCATTGTGGAAGGTAGATAGACAGCAATGACACACAAGACTAGATTGTGGTGTTGGTTGATGACAGAATCTCATTAGTCATGATATGGAGATATCAAACCAAACACATAGGTACTTGTTAGAGAACAAGTTTACCGGACAGACCCACCGTGAGTTTGACACATGGAACCATGACATGGTAGTCACAGTCAGTTCTCACAGTGATGGTGGTGAGTGTGATTCTTTGACCTGAAATCACTACACTCAACCTATGTCGTTGGGTACACTCTGAAATCATCAAATACAGTCCTGAAACATGGGTTGTTATAAAGGTGATGATTGGGTGGCTTTGACACATGGGGCTTTTGAGGGGTGAGTGATAGATATGGTATTTGTCCCTCCTGAGGGAGTTTGATATCCATGGCCACTTGATGAGTAGGATTGAGATAGGTGTGTGCACACATGTGTGAATTAGTATGTGATATTGATGTCATACATATCTCCTCCAATCTACTCTGAGATCAAGAAAGTGAATGAACGTTGACAGGATGACTGTTCCATGCCTTGAGTTCATTCGGGATATCAGTGACAAAGGAATTATACATTCACTATAACACCATTCACGGATTGTAGGATTGAAAGTTGTTCTCTAACTTTCCTTTTTCACTT
Organism: Alisma plantago-aquatica; assembly: GCA_963693085.1. NCBI lineage: Eukaryota > Viridiplantae > Streptophyta > Magnoliopsida > Alismatales > Alismataceae > Alisma > Alisma plantago-aquatica. The sequence goes on from OY856409.1 coordinate 402,948,034, forward strand.
GGGTAGCACTGATGTGTGACTAGGCATCGCTCTTTGCTTGTGAAGTCATAAGTGTTATGGACTTTCACTGCCAACGTGAAAATGGACCTACAGGGTCACACACATAGGATTTAACATGGAAGAGGAGTTTATCCACAAACGATGTTTAGATTGATTACCAAATGAGTTTAGTAGTTCAATTAAATACTCAATTAATTGATAACTCAAAATCATAGTGTTCAAGGTGTTGGACTGATTGATTAGAGTATCGGATTGATTGAAACTGCAATTGACTGATTTTGCACAGTCTGCACTTCCAACCGATCGGCTCATGTGATGAACCGATCAGCTCAAGACAGGCTGAGATGACCGGTTCAAGGGGTGAACCGATCGGCTCAACTGGTCTAACTGAGATCGTTTGGAAAGTGAGAAGACTATTTTGTAAATACAATTTGTTTCACTTGTACAAATTCGATTTGGACAAGGATTAATATTTAATTAATTGGAAATAAATTTAAAAATTAATTTGAGTTGGATCAGGACTACGAACCGATTGGCTCAGAAGTGAACCGATTGGCTCAGGTTCCCCAACCGATTGATTGTGGTGTGAATCGATCGGCTCAACTCCCCAACCGACCGTTTCATGTATGAAACGATCGGTTCAGGTGGTGCAGTTGATTATTTTTGTGGAAAACCTCGAACCCTTCTACTCCTGCTTTAATCCCGCATTTCCCGGGATAGAGAACCCTGTCCCATGACCCTCCTATATATATAGGGGTAGTGGGGGCTTCTCAGTACAACAACTCAGTGCACCAGTTGCTCTGCAAAGTTTTCGTTCTCTCTGGTTTTGGTAACCGAGAGAGAGCCCGAGCAAGTGCTACCCGATAAAGAAGGCACAACAAGGGAAAGACAACTGCAGAAAGCGGCTGGTGGCAGAAGAGTGTTTCGGTGGCTAGTGCGCCGATAGGAGGGTGGTTCTCCTTCCTATTCCTTATGGGACAAGGAGATCGGAGTTCCAAGTGGTCCGTGTGGACTACTTCAGAGACGGGAGACTTCTGTCGCTCGGAGGACAGTTGTCAATCCCGACAGTCCTGGTGTGACCAAGAGCTGACAGTCCTGGTGAGACCAGGAGCTGCACAGACACCGTCCAAGATCGGAGGTGAAGACCGCGCAAGCCGTGAGGTAACGCCGCCGAGCAAGGTTCGGGACAAGGTACGCCTCTACAAACCATCATTCTTATTGTATAGACGTTGAAGCGATTCCTTTATTCTGGGTTTGGAAGAAGAAAATTTTTGTTTCCGCTGCCTTCTTTGTCTCCCACTAAAACCCAACAGCTAGTACATGTGAGAAAGGTAGCTTTGTGTCTAGTGCAAATGAGAAAGAAGTTTTATCCCGCATTGCTCACTCCAAGAACTTTTGTTGTCCTTATATGTAGGATCACATGTGACACTAGTGTCCAAGGGTCCTAGGAGGAGGGTATGATCACCTCTTTGGTGGGTATGGTGACCACAACACATACGCGGGCGCGCGCATCATGCCACGCCTCGCCTGGCCTGGCCGAGCAGGGTCTGGCACGGGCTCGAGCTTGTGGCATGTGGATTGTGGTGAATATATTTCGTCTTCCGTCTTCTTTTTACACTATGATACAACTACGTAATTAATTATTAATTTAATTAATTGTTTCTTTCCTAATCAGATTTATTAATCCTAACTGAAAAGTGTCTATTTGCGAATTTTTCCGCAATATGTACAAGAGTGACCGAGTGGTCGCATATTAACGAGAATAAGATTACTGGGGCGTGTAAGGCTATAAATATGTCTCTGGTCATTAGGGTTAAATACATCTTTCGAACAAACAATCGCCACGGTTCGAGTTCGTGTTTTGCAATCTCTAAAGTCAGAGTCTTCTGTCGCCGTCATTTCTGTGGTGTTGCGTGGAGTTTTTCTCCTGAACGTAGCAAGTTCGTTCATCCTCTCCCTTCCGAGACACAACATGTCAGACGGTGGTTCATGCGGTCGCTGAGCTGTACCGGTAGTGCAACTGCTTTGTCTGCATCGTTGGTCGTCAACGAGCGAGACGTCTCTTCTTTAGGTTCGTGAACGGATCGACTAAGAGAATTGTGTCTATCCAGAAGGGTTGCAGGCGCTGATTTCTTTAACCTGGTTTGGCTTCTGATCTTATTTATTTTTATGTTTTCTTATATGACACGACCGTAAATTCAAAATTAACAACAGTAAATAGATATATACTACTAAGTGGTAAAGTGATAAGAAAAAGACACGAAATTGCAACTTCATTACAATGGATGTTGATTCATAACATTTGAATGTATCCCAGGCGTAACCAAACAAAACACATTGTTCGGGGCAAGTTTAGTCGGGATTTAACCATCCCCATGACTAAGGCCCAGACTAACATGTAGGAAACTGGGTTGAGAGTGGGTATCCAGTTCGCCGCCACCATTAATGCTCCGTCTGTTAGGTTGACGTTAGACATGTTCTTGGACGGTTGAATGAACCACTTGAGCTGCAGGAGCCACACAAGCAACTGTCGCTGGGTCCGGAATACCTGCTCCCCCGTGTCTCTGTTCTGTTGGTCTTGTTAGCGTTGAAAAGCAACAGGACTTTGTACAGAAAACCCGGGGGTGCATGTGCGTCATTAGAGTCCAAAAATGAGTTTAAATTATGATGTACCACACCATTGTAGCAAATGAAAAAAAAAATGGGACAAACAAACGGAAATGTTTTAGCATCCAATTATATTGGTCATATTTATGTCTAATGCAGCGCCACTTTTATAATGTAACGGCGTTCACTGCCGCATTGGGAACTTTTTAAGTTCCATATGTTTCAGTTTCATGTTAGGGTCATCCATTATGGGGACGTTTGGTTTACCGGATGCCGCTGAATTGGACTGTATTTCTTTGTCCAGCAATCAAAAGTCTAAGTTTGGTTAGCTGGAGGAAAAAAAGTTAAAATCCCACTTTCTTCGGCTGAGCAGTGACTGCTGGATTCGAAGGTGGATGCCGCAGTCACTGCTCAGCCGAACGTGCCCTATATTCAGAAATTCGAACGTGCCCTATATGTAGATAGACTGTTGGACACTTCTTGACTAACATTAAAGAACGGCATGGAATTCAAATATGTAAGTACGCGGAGCATTACTGGGCCACGTCTGGTCTTGGGGAATGGTATTCTTTTTGTACTGCAAAATAATTATTGAGAATATAGAAGTTAAATCCCAGGTAACGATTAGATAGAAAGTATTTTTTTGAATTTCCGTAAACTGGTCATACACAAGATTATTTGACTTTCTTATTGTTCTTTTTGTTCTTCGAAAAGGATGGTACCGCGTTTACTCTACAAGGACCTCACGGTGCTTATGTACGTAACAAGAGCTGAAAATGAGTTTGAATGATTGTGTACTAAATCCTAATAAGCTAACATAGTGGCAATTGAAAACAGGTATCGGGACCAAGAACGTTTTAGGATCCCTCGCAACACAGTTCCAGTGATGAATATTTTATTGCAACAATCAACGAGATGTGTTTTGTTCAGGATTCAGTTCAGATCCGAACGTGTATTATATTTACAAAGACCAGTGGATAGGGTTGTTGTTTGCAGTAATTTCATCCGAACTTTCCACTGTTGCAGACAGATCCACTACTATCCAGTATCTACTCACACCGCCTTTCTTTGGCAAGTCTTCTTTTCTCAAATCTCTGAATTTCGATTGCCGAATTCTAGGCGTCATGCCATTCTGCTAGGTAAGGTGGATAGTTCACTGGCAATTACCCTGGACCGACTCAGTGATCCATGTAATTAATTAAGAGCTTTATCCCAATAGCCCCCTCTGTTTCTCTTAAATTCCTGAAAACTCCCCATCTTAATACTAATTCCAAAATCCCCCCTCCACCGTTACCAGCCGTCCAAACTAACGCTTAGTCACGTATCTTTTATTCTTTTCTCAACATGGCATCCACCAAACCGTACATGCTACTGTAGCAATCCTTCTTTGCCGTATTCATCTGAGCTTAATCCTTACCACGTATCATCAACTCAGCTACATTTTTCTACATTCTTTTTCCAAACCTACTAATAACCGGAACGGAGTCAATAAATAAGTTTATCTCTAACTAGAAAAAGACAAGTTTGATCTCCATCTTAGACGATTATGTCAAAAATTTTGGACTACAAGGTGTTTTATATTTTATTACTAGAACTTAAGCATTGGACTAAGGATCAACATTGCTCAGAGCTAGACGGAACTTAACCAAATTAGACTGAAGACCAAGGTTGTGTTTGTTTCACCGATACTGCGTCTGTGCAATAACCACATTGGATGCGGTATAGTAGTTGTTGTTTGTGATGCCGTTTTGAAAAAAGATAGGATGCCGCAAAGGTTAATTAATCAGATTCTTTCCAGATAATGTGTCGTGTGAATTCATTGCGGCAGAGTAGAGGTTAATCTGCCGTGCATATCAATTTACAATCAAACTCCTCTAATAGATTTTTAAATACATGCTATGATGGGGCACAATATACTTTATCTAACATAAAAAGATTACTTGTGTGCTAAACATTGGACATCTTACCATCATGTTTATTTGTCGTTGTCCCAAACAAGAATTATCTTACACAAGATTAGTATACCACTAGTTAATTTACCCATGGCATCTGATCAAAACTGTATGCCAAACGCAGCCCAAATAAGTAAAAAAGATAGATCGTAGATCGGCCATTTCAGATGAGAGCGGTCAGGGACAAACTTTTTTAAAAGCAAGTCTGGACTGGGGTCAAACTGTTTGACCGTATCCACACCTCTTATGTATGTTATAAACTAGCTTTAAATATGGTTCCAACGGTTCGATCCTTGTCCGATTTTATTTTAAAAAGTCTGACCTGGTCCATACCTGTAACAACCCTGACCTGGGTTATGAGGTAACCCTATTTGTTTTGGCTAATAAAGTTGCTTAGAACTTTAATATAATCCTCTAAGGTGCTTTGTTATCATGTGACACATTTATGTTTCAATTTTGGTCCCGATTGAATGTTGTTTGAGCAATTTTCCTTTGTTTTGGACCAAAGTGCAATTTACCCAAATTGAGGGGCTATAATGCAAAATGTCACATGTTGAACATGCCTCATGTGTTGTAGCATCAATTTTTAGAGAATGATGCAAGGTGGTGGCTTGTGGAAAGTCTAAATTCCAAGTTTGAACTTGTTTGAACAATGCTGGTACCTTGTGCACCAATTTTGGTACAAATTGTAATTTACTCAAAATATGGGGTTGATATGCAAATTACCACCTCTAGAGTGTTACCAATTCCTCTATGTATCATTTAGAGGAGAGAGAATGAATTAGACACCAAGTTTGATTCCATTATGAATGATGGTAATCTTGGTGAAGAAATGACCAAGAAAAAGGGTTGAATTTGGAAGCTTAACTTGAGTTGTATAAAGTTGAAAAGCTTATATATGAGTGCCTATCGGCCATGGAGCCCAAGGAGGTGTCCCATATCGTTTTTTGAACTCATGGAAATGTCCATATCGTGCAAAGAACCTCAAGGAGGTGAGGTATGACGGCCAACAAGTTTCCTTAGAAAAAGTGTATCGGCTTGACATAAAATAGTGATTAAACATAGATGACTTATCCAAATGGATAAGCAATGGACGAATTTGCATCTCTAGATGATCCTCAACCTTTTTGCACGTTAAGATAAATGTTGATGCATGCTTGGACACGTGTCACCCATGCATGACACGTGGCACCTACTAGCTCAAAATGTTGACACCTCATTTTTGCCTCTCTTCGTGATCAGCAAGTATATATACCCCTAGTTTGACCCCTTAATGGAATTTTACGACCCTTACCACCCTCCTACCTTGTGGTATCGTGCACATAGCTCCCATATCGTGAAGGGAGGCTATGGTATCGTGCATGGTCATGGGATATCGCCCAAGTAGGTTATTTTGGTCATATTGGGTGATATCGGCCATGGAGTGAAGTGTTTTGATCCCAAGTAAGTACCATATCGTCCAAGTGAGTGTCATATCGTGCAAGAGGGGTGGCATATCGTGCAAGAGCCCAAGGGTATCGTGCATAGGCCTTGGGTATCGGCCATAGCAAGCATATCGGCCATACTATGTTGATATTGCCCATAGCAAGTTGATATCGGCCAATTGAAGTGGTTTGGGCCACAAGTGAGGGGGTATCGGCCACAAGCAAAGTTTTGTCGGCCAAGAGGAACCCCATATCGCCCAAGAGTGGTAGGGTGTCGGCCAAGGAGCTAAGGAACTCAAAACTTGACCCTAAGGTGAGGAAAAGATCATCTTCAACCTTGGATTGAAGCATGAATTTAGGGTTTTGATCTTCCTTTCTTTTCTTCTTTACCAATTGCTTATCCATGGTGATTCCTTGTTTATGAAGGGGTTATGAACGATCCTTGGACCTTCATAAGTCATCTTCAACCTTAGGAACATGGAGCTTTGGATCTTGAAGCTTTGAAGTGGTTCTTAAGGCGGGTTATATAACTTGAACTTAACCATGTTATTATTCTTCACCTAAATTGCTATAATTAGTGAAGTACTTTTAATTCCAAAGTTTCCTGAAATAGTTGATGAAATTATGAGTTTTAGTAGTTGCTTAGACCTATTTCCATGAACTATAACAGTTAGAACTAAGGTCTAGAGCTTGAAGATGATGGTATCAATTTATAAAAGTAATATCGGGTGCAAGCACATAAGCAAGCAACCCTAACCCGATATGATGATGCGCCTGCTTCACTAAAATGAAATGGACATGATTGTATACCTTGCTGCACGATATATGAGTGTATTGTACACCTCTTGCACGATATGGAGTCAACTATAGACTCCATACATGATACAAGATTGAATGAATATTTATAAGTTGACATGAAACCCTAATTTGGGTAACCCGATATAAGAGAAGAATAACAAGTGTTATTACATGACATGAATGTATAACATAGATGTATGACATGGATGCACGATAGGGTTGAGTGATAGGGTTGCACAATACACAAACCTAGACAATATGATAGCCCGATATGGTGATAAGTTGATATCCCTTAAGTATCGTGGGCGACACATGTATATGCCATGTGCCCGACACAATCCACCCTAACCCAACATGGGTGTTGCAACCTAATGTTTGATGATGTAGCCCAATATGGTTTTGTGCCCTACACTCCAATTGACTTATATATTGGGTTGAGTCCGATATGGTAACCCTAGCCCGTCATGGCTAACCCTAGATGGTGACTAGCCCGATAGGGTGATTGAATGTACTTCTAGCCCGACATGGTGATGGGTTGATACATCATAAGTATCATGGGCAACACATACATATATCTTGTGCCTGATATGAAGTCAAGAAGGTACCTCATGCCCGATATGGAGACAATTGCAAATCCTAGCCCGATATGGTAAGTGTCTATACACCTACAACCCGATATGGTGAACATATGCACATGATTTAACCCTATACACCTTGTAAAGCTAAGGGCAAGACACTCTTAGGAGTGATGAGCGTGACACCAAGTAATGGTGTGGATAATACCTTGATAGGTGAAACACCTAGAGTGGTTGATAATGGTTAATCCTATATCTATAATGCCTTAACCCGAGATGAGTTCATATCATTAATGATGGTTGAATAATTCAATTGTGTGACTTATGACCAATACATTACATGATAAATGTGATAGGTTGGTGCTTAAAGTATTAGGATGGGAAATACCCTAATACAAGATAAGTGATGAACTTAAATAAGATAAAAGTGATGAGGGAAGTGATACATCCAGGCATGATAGATATCACATCCAGCACTCCAAGGTTGATACACCTTAATGCACCTCAAATCCAATATACTTGGATGAGTAATACATGAAGTGTGTTATGTCAAATATTACATTGAAATGTAATGAGTTTGATGCACTTTGATAAGTTTGGGCTAACATACCTTGAGAAAGGATTAAGCCAAGTTAATAAAGTATGATGTAGTCATACCCTGGTAAGGATGAGAGACGAACCCATACCTTGTATTGATGATTCATTTAATAATAAATGAATGAGAATAAATAAGTACGATTGAATACTTTTGGTATCAATGTTGGCTCCTAGATGTGTGGAGCAATGAATTAGGGTTTGATCATTGATAATATGATCTTGAAAACCTAAATGGTTAATAATGGAAAACCCTAACCCTAATGAAGGGTAATGACATGTAAGAGAAACCCTAATCGATAAAAAAGGGAAACCCTAACCCTAATGATGGGAAGGTTGTATTTCTCTTATTACAATAGCCTTGTGAGCTATGTTAAATACTTATATAACAAGTATAATGTTGAATGGCCTTATGAGCCATGTGAATAAGTTGTTGCCTAGTGAGAGGTGACAAGATGATTAATGGCCTTGTGAGCCATGTGAATAAGTTGTTGCCTAGTGAGAGGTAACAAGATGTGTGATGGCCTTGTGAGCCATGTGAATACTTGCACAACAAGTGAAATAAATACATTGGTCTGAGGACCTAGAGGTAATGGATACCTGTTATAGAGGTAACAATGTTATGTGATGATCTAAGGGTTTGAATACCCAGATCCAATAATCATGATAATGATGATGTGAAGGGATGAGAATTCCCAGTAATGTGATAAGGGACTGAGATCCCAAGTATCATGTGTTTTAAAGATTTGAAAGTACTTGATAGATGTATTATACCTTTCTTTGTAGCATTTGTCATAATAATTCATGTGTGAAAACTTGACTGATGCTAAAAGAATATGGTAATGTACTTAATTAATCAAGTGGAATTTCATCATGTAGAGCCCTGGTCATAGATCCATCATCGTCAGTAGCTGGTGATGGTGAAACAGGTTTTCCTACGGGATCTCCTGATGAACGCATATTGTTGAATATGTGGGGGTGATGGGCGCAAATACCTTACGCCCTAATGAAGGGATTGACGTGAGATAAACATGAGATCTCTCAATCCTTCATTATAAAGGCCGGGATGGATGTATCACGAATCTCCCGATGATGATGAATGCCGGATGATGTGGAGATAAACATAAAATCTCTTGATTCCGATGATGAATGCCGGATGATGTGGAGATAAACATAAAATCTCTTGATTCCGAAGAGAGGCAGCTGACGCTGTAACTCTGTAGCAAGTTGCCAGTATACCCTGGATAGCTACGATAAGCAGTTGACATAGTCCTGCTTGTGGTCTCGCACTGACCGAGATGTGGGAGGTCATGGAGTCCGGCTCTTCCATTGACCTATGTATGGTACCGATTTCGACTTCGTAGTGGTGGTTGGAGTATGAGCGGTATACCTCATCTCCTCAGGGCATAAGTGTGATTGTAAAATGTAATCAGCTGCCTAGCATGTTTGCTTAAATACAAAAATCATTTGGCTGATGTTACATTTCTTTTATGCATCCTTAGTGGATAGATGTGATTTATGTTTCTTTACATTCCTTGCAAAGCAAGTAGTTAATTATTAATTCTACCATGGGTAGATGCAATGTTCTCCTTAAAGAAAGGAGACTACTTCATTATGTTCATACAATGATTAATCATGCTTGTTAATATAATAAGAACCTCTGCTCAGTTTATAAATGATTAACTATGATAATAATATGGTCAGCGGAGAGTTATATCTCTCGTTGGGGCAATTTTCAATTGTCTCACCCCCGTGGGGCCCAAATTTTTAGGTGAACGTGCACGAGGAGGTGAAGACCTTTTTGCAGAGGAAGAACAACAGCTGAGGCAGCAGTGACAGCTCCGGTTGAGTGTACTGTCTGTCATGTCTTGTAGATATGAGTCCTATGTGTCGTCCCTGTACTCTCAGGTCCTTGGAGTTGGTTCGTATTGGTTTTATGATCAATAAGAGATTTTGGTTTACGCGCCTCGAGGTTTTATGTTGCTCATGTATAGTTTGGTAAAGCAACTGATATATGTTATTCTCGAGAAAAGATGGTAAAGTGTATGTACAATGTGAGCAATGATGTACATAAAGTTTTGGTTCTGCCTTAAAGAGTTTTCCTAGAAATGGATCTCTTTGCAATTTGGTTTTAATTTTTAGTGATTTTTGTTAATCTGTTGTTTATGTTTGAATTCCGCTTAATAAGTAACGATTTGATTGTCGGTCGTTACAATACCCTTCTAAAATAGTACACTATACAGTCTATTATTTTTTTACCAGTTCGGTACTAGGTCTAATCCGGTCGAGTTTGCTTTGCTCGACCGATGCTAACACTTAATAAAATATAAACATGTTGATTTGAGTTGGAATTTTTTATAGAATTGGTGATCAAATCTATCTTTTTCTAGTTAGAGATGAGTATATTTTTTGAACTTTGTTCCGATTACTAGCAGGCTTGGAAAAGGAATGTAGATAAATACAACTAAATTGATTATACATGGTTAGGAATAAGCTCGGATGAATTCTGCAAATAGGGATAGCTACAGTAGCATATACGGCTTGGTGGGTGCCATTATTCTCAAAGGAATAACAAATACGAGACAAGACGTTAGTTTGGACGGTGGTAACAGAGGCGGGGGGGATTTTGGAATTAGTATTAAACTGGGGAGGTTTTCAGGAATTTTTGAGAAACAGAGGGGGTTATTGGGAAAAAACTCATTAATTAAACCCACCGCTTTTGCATCTCTCCCTGAAATCGAAAACAAGTAGACCGTGATGTCATGGTGGTTTTGGCAACAAAAAGCTGATGCCTTGTTTCAATATTACCTCTAACAAGACCCACAGTCGGTTAGTTATTTGATTGTTCAGTTCGTTTCATTTGACTGTTTATCTGGCGCTGATGTTAGTCTATGTCCGGTTTACGTTTTACGTGTTTGAATTATTGTCTTGGTGTAAGTATTTGGTTGTTTATAAATTAGCCGTCAATAGCCATGTGCTCAAAAAAACAGTATGTATTGATTCGCCACAAATTAGAGGAAGTCAATCGGGAGTTAATTAAGATGTTTTCTTTTGGCATGCTCTATATAAATTATTGTGAGTATTATATGTATATATCTTTTTAACAAAGATAAAATTTTGATCACATACTACAAGTTATATGGAGGCAACCAATAGTTAATGAAATGTTGTCTTTTAGCGAGTTGTTGAGTACTAATTAGATATTAACAGTCAACATAATAAGAAATAGAGCTAATAGTCAATCAAGATATTTTCTTTTAACAAATTGTATCTAAATTATCATAAGTATAAATTACATATTAGCAGTCAGCAAGTACATGCCCATGAAGGAGAGCACGTATGAATATCTTTTTTATATGTGGGTGTGTTGTGTTTTTCCAAGCCATGTACTGAAATAGAGTAGTAATATAACTGGCTCAATCGATCTAAAAAAATGAACTTTGTGAGATTGTATTTAGGTTTATTTAATTGAATAACACGTACTTAGCATGCGGTATTTTGTAGTCATAAAAGAAAATCACGCTAGAGTCGTGTTTTTATCCTCTTGCTTCCTTGATAAGTTTTAATTGTTGAAACTTTTTCCAAAATCTCCTTTTTCTACAAATTGCAGATAACTCCCTCAGTTTTAATAAATCCTAAAAACATCCTCAAACTCTACTAGCAATTAACTTGCCATCCCATTTGAGTTGACAGCTAAATTTTTTCTTGTTGTTGTTTGTCTGTGTAAATATACATCAGGTGGTTTTATATTTTTTATTTAATTAATTTAAATAATGTGCAAGTTTTTCTATATTATAAAGAAAATAGAGAATATTTCAATCAGATCTAGGTGAATGAGATTATCAGTCTATACAGCCAGACTGGACCGAGTTAGTCAACTTAATGCGACCAAGTTTGGTCTTATATTGTTACATCTTCAATCAAGTCAGTGGTCCATAAATTGGAAAAGTTTGATTATTAGTCTGGTCCAATCTAGTTCAAGATTGGTTAGAGTGTGGTTGGACTCAAGAGATATATTTATATTTATGGATAATACATATTCAAATTTTAAATAATATTAATGTAAATATTTGGTATAACTATTATATAAATGCTAGAACTAACTAACATGGTTTGTTATTTAATATGGTGTAAAGTACTTAAAAGATCATATTGGAGTTAAAAGGGCCAGGTCCCAGTTCAGTTTGATTTTAAAATAGTCTGGCCTATGATCATCAATTATTACTAATGATTCAGTCTATCGTATAGCCACATTTTGACCCATCAATTTTTACTAATAATTCGGTCTATGGTACGACCACATTTTGACCCATCAAATTTTACTAATAATTTAAAGCAAAAGTCAGATTGAGACGACCATTTGGACTCTAATAAGGACTTTTAAGTATTATAACTTATATAATAATAAAATTTTGAATATATTAGTTATTTATACATTAATATAATAGTAATACTAAATATTTACACTAATATTTTTTACATATGTTAATAATTACTACGTTTGACTTAATATGACCACGAGTATCAATATAGTTTATAGTTATATTCCTTCAATCTAGCCACATTTTGACCTATCTGCTAGATTGGATTGAAAATTAGCTTTTAAAAATTATAAACTTCTATTAAGAATCAGCTTGTAATTGTCCATATGACCGCACCATGCCAGACCAAATTAACTGGTACGATGTTGAAGCATAGACCAAAATTGTTTTCACCTCCATGTTGGTTGACTTCCTCTATTTGTATATAATATTAAAGTGATAATAGTAATTAATTATTCACATATATGGTCAAAGCTAGATAGCATTGAAGCCAGACTACTCTAATCTGATTTTAAGTACCTTACAACTTATGTGGTGATAACACTTAGATCGTGTAAGTTACTTCTAACATTAATATAATAGTAATACTAAATATTTACACTAGTACTTTTTATATATGTGAGTAATCATTATTTTTAGTGCATGTTTAGTTTTATATTTTGTATTGGATTGTGTTTTGGTATCTATTTGTAAAAAAATGGTTTATGAGATTTGAACATTTATAACTCATCTAACGTTTCCAAATATAATGAAAATCCCACATTTTGGTTTTCATTAGAACTCTTATCGGATGCCAAAATCAAACGAGGACTGGCCAATGGACCAAACACAAAATAAATTTTATATGTTACAAATCTAGAAAATCAAACATAAAATATTTATTTATGATATTTTGACAAGACAATATCTTACAAATGTGGGATAGCCTAAATGCATGATTCTTAAAAGTCCTGCAAACCAACCATGTCCTTGATATAGACAACAATGCTCTAGCCATTCCTAACCCAGAGTAGATTGAAAATCAAATTTTCAAAATTTATGAACCGCTGACATGACCAAACATGTAACCACACAAGATCGAATCAGACCATACGATATACACAGACTCGGTCAGATTTGGTGATGTAGAATGATAGTTTTACTCTGTTCAATCCGAGCGACCCATTTTCAATTTCCTATATAATACTAGAGAGATTGCACATTAAATAAAATTATATAAAAGAAAGATAGCAAACTAATTGTTATAAAAATAACAACAAAAAGAAGAAGAGAAATAGTTGTCAAATGGGATGGAAAGCTAATGATCGACTAAGTTAGAGGAGGTTTTCAGAATTTGTTAAAACTAAGGAGTTTTATGGAACTTCTGAAAAAGAGAGGGTGTTCTGGAGAAAAAAAGACTAAATTGTTTGCTCCTCTTATATAAGTGAATATATTGTATAAACTATAAAACATATTTATATGTATTTATAAAAAAATGTGTGTACAAGTTTTTTTTCTCTCCAAAATTATAACCGCACCATAACACAATAAATTTAGAATTTCAAAATTATTCATGAGCCGTGACAAAATCGTAGAATGATGTAGATTAAAATATAATGTATGTATCTACAAATACGATCATTTTTGACACCATTGCCATCTCTTGTCTTGTTCACAGAAAATGATAATATGGGATAAAGAGAGGCACTCTCTCCTCCTCTTCCACGCTCATCCGTGGAAGAGGCCCTAAGAGGGTGATAAATCAAGACGACAGTTGGGATTCGAATCTATATCTCTTTATTAGAAGACACCGTGTTTGACCACTTGATTCATTCCTTGTCGGCAAAAAAGGATAATATGATCCAACTAATAGCCAATTGATTGAGTTTATCTTATATTTTCTTTCATGAGGAATGAGACATTGACAACACAACTTTCAAGAAGACATGACGATGCATATATATATATATATATATATATATATATATATATATATATATATATATATATATATATATATATATATATATATATATATATATATTGTATGTACATAGAGGGAGTCAGGCTAGAATACACTCAAGTAGTTTTCATGATGTAATTTTTAAATCTAATCTATTGATCTTCTAAAACATTTTGTGGACAACTCATATATAAAATTTGAGCCCATTTGGACATTTATAGGTCATGTTATTAAGACTCAAAAATAATATATTTCAAATTAGTTTTATGCATCAATTTTATTGTCGTCGGATGATTGACTTACACTCATCTAAATGGACTAAAAATTTATATATATAACAATTAAAATAAATGATTGACATTTTATAAAAAATAATCTTGATACATAAACACCACTTGAGTGTGCCATCTGATATGTACATTGGAGTGTATTCTAGCATATATATATATATATATATATATATATATATATATATATATATATATATATATATATATATATATAAACACTAATATACATACTTGGTAGGCATATTTTGTGCATTGTACAAAATTATGAATATTCAATTACTTCTAAGCTTGTAAATATTGTAACTTATTTATTTAAAGAAAATAAAAAGAAGATGAATTAGAGCTAATTATCTAGACAATGAGTAAGGTATGTTGGAAAGAAAAGACTTCGATGAAGATTTATATCGGTTAATATTTTATCATATAAATATCAAGGAGGAAGAAGAAATGATTGTGAAAAAACAAATTGGCGTCTGAACACTTACTGTGTGGGTCTTTCTTGGTGACACATCGGACGGACCATGTCTCCCATCTTCTCCAACCTTTCAGCGTGGCACACTTCCCACCCTCACAATCACCAAGGAGGATGTGGAGATTAGAATGACTCATGTATTGTACGGCGATGAGTTCTGTTATATGGACCAGAAATGACACATCTTGGGACCCTTTTTCTTCTTGTATGTATGAGAACAAAACTAAGGAGGGAAGTAACATTCCCTCTCTAGTTTTGTTCTCATACATGCAAGAGGACAAAAAGGGCCCCAAAATGGATGCCACTTTTGATCCAAATATCATATTCCTATGACGATACATACGACCTTAGTAGAAATGATGGACCTAACCGTTAGTATATATATACATCCTTTCTTGCCTTGCCCTAAAGGATGTGAGAGGTAAATAAACAAGTAATACTCTACCATTTATAGGTGTATTGATGATAGCCAATGAAGTGGTCCTGGATTTCGGAGAGAATATGCGATATATAATGAGGTTTTGTACTTAGTGGTACAAACAAAATGAGGTCTTACCGATCAAAAACAAGGGCCCTTGTTTCCGGGTTTCTCGTGACGATTATCATCCTATACCCGCCCATGCAAGCAAACTGTTCTGAGTTTTGGCCGCCTCCTTAGCTCCGGTGGCTCGCTCAAATATTCTAATTATGATGAAAGCACTAGCTTGCTAACGAACAAAAATAAAGAAAGAATACCCAATATTAGAGTCTGTAACTCTGTATCCTACGACAAGTCTCATAAGCAGCGAAACTATACAGTCCAGTTGGCCATAAAAAAAAAAAAACTATTCCGTCCATCCTACAAAGATTAAGAAATTAGCTTCATTTTTTCTTAATGAAAAAAACAACGAACTACGAATATTTTATTTGTTTACCAGGTTTTAAAAAAAAACTTAAATATTTTTCATTTTCCTCCTATTGGCCGTATGGATGCTGCTGGACTGAGGGGGCGCGACTGATGACGCATACCGATCCAAGTCGTCGCTACAACCCACATGGAGTAGGAGGAGGTAGGTAGAGACCAAGTTGGAGGAAGACTACTGAAAACGATGGGCGGGGTGCTTCGTGCTAGTGGGTGGGGGCGGCAAAGGAGACTCGGCTCGGCTTTATCCTTAGGTTAGGTTAGGAACTGGTCACTATACTTTTTATATTCCGAGGCCGACGGACCGAATCAAACGAGCAAGAAGCAAGAGCCGCGTTTGGTATTGCCACAATGTCAAGCGTGACAATAATTGCCGAATCGCGCCTCTCCTTTTCCGATCAGGTTGTTTCCAACTTCCTCCGTTGAAATCCGGGTTTGCAATTAAGTTATTAACAGCGGTTCGGCGACCGACTGAATCCATACCTTTTTAATTCCCGTTCAGTTACTGCCGTCCTCCTTTCAAGTTTCAATGCGTTGATTTATTACTTGCTTGCCGAAAACGCTATGCCAGCGCCACATGGCACCAAAAAGAAAGCGTGTACTTACTGAGTGGATCGCCATATTCTCGTGTTAGACAAGGGTGCAGGCAATTACACAGAAAAGAAAAAGCAATGTGTGAGTAAGTAATACATAAAAAAGAAAGAGCAATGTGTGAGTAAGCTTTTAAGTTTTTCTCTCCAAATTCTAGTTGAGTTACGCTACTACTCACACTCACTTGTATACCGCTCACACATCCGATTCTCAAGAGCCTCCAAATATCCTCTCTCATCTATTTTCTCTCATGTAAATTAATAAAAGTCAGTGAGTCCTAGAGTTCTCTCCACACTCCTCTCTCCGGCCTCAATTTTCAAAAACTTATTTTCTCTTTTGCAACTCCTCTCTCCAGCTTCATTCTTCCACACGAGTGTTCCCTCACTAGTACAGTACGTCTGCTTCCCAACTCTCAGCAAAATGTAGTCTCATATTGTATGCTTATATTATATGCCTCATACTGCATATCTCGTACTATACGTCTAAATATATTGACAAACGATGTTAGTATTGTATGTCTCATACTGAGGTATTGTATGCGATTTATGGAAGTATTGTATGGGGTTAGCATTGTACTTCTTGTACAATATGTATGTTAATAATGTACTTCTACGCAGCAATTTTGACAAATGATGTTGTTGTTGTATGTCTCGTATTATACGTTTTGTATTGTACGTATTAAAGATTCAAATATCTTATGGGGCAGTGATAACAAGACTTGAGGGATACATGTGATATATGGTTGTTAGTACAGTAAGTCTTGTACTGTACATACTATAAGTCAAAATTGAGTTAAAGATATAATGATTATGCATGAGCAAATATTATAATATATAATATTGAATAAAATATTGTATATATGAAAGTTATATTGTTGTGTATATATAAATGTATTAGACGCAACATATAAAATAAGTTATAATAAAAAAATATCAACAAATGTGCTTACAGTATGTGCGTTTTTATGAATGGATCTGGACTGGAGAAAAATCGGAAGGCAGAAGAGTTTTTTAAAAAAAAAGAGGGGTGGCAATGAATGAAAATTTGAATTTGAATGATTTTCGTAATCTGTGATGGAATTAGATATCAAAAGTAAAATATGTGGAGGAGTGAATACAATAATGCATTTTACATGTACTTTGTATGAGTTTTGAATAGACAATAATACCAAAGAGTAGTTGCATGTGAGATATCTCTAAGATGCATTAAATCTCATTTTTTCCAATGCACTAGGTTTGCCAACGAATGGATAAGTTGTTGTGGCTAGAATTTATCTGGTTTTACCCAAACTAAACTTGAGAGTAAGTAATACACTTAGAATAAACCGGTAACCCGACTACGCATAACTTGATATTTGCCCGAGTGATATACTTCATTACATCTTTGAGTATATATATATATATATATATATCAAATTTCCCCTATCGCCACCATCTGTATAGTCCAACTTCTTTATAAATATATGAACTCCATGGTTTAAGCACGAGCAAAGATCATACATGTCGAAGAAGGGTTTTTACTGATATGTGGACCATTCATCACTCTCAAAATGCTACTAGCAATATGCGCTAGGGGATTGGACATTCAAATGTGGTATCTATAAAATTTTATTTTTTTTCAAATACTTAGCGGAAGCATAATTCTCATTAGATATGTCACAAAGATGATGATCATTGTATAAAAATATAAACTCATTCAACCAACACATGATAACATAACAGTTTTCATGTCTCAATTTCCACAACATAGGAACTATAACTTTAAACTAATAGTTAGTTTTCTTAACTTGAAAGTAAAATATAAACTAATTATTCCATCATAGTTGCCTCCCCATAAGGTTTTTCTCCTAGCTTTCTCCTTGGGATATGTGCTCTTTAACTATGCTCCTTGAACCTTCTCTCCCGCGGACATCACATCCCCAACATGCAAACAAAATGAAAATTACCTTAGAGTAAGTGGCATCGAGTAAGACTATGTGAACTGAAATATGGTATGCTCTTTTAATGAACATGAAGTAAACATTTTATATCACATCATGTATCTTTATTCTTATTTCTCTTTAACATTGACATTATCATCTTTGGTTGACTATGTTGTCCTTCTTCATAACATTGTTCTCATGATCTTCAAAAAATGCATTGCTCTCAGGAGCTTAGAAATAACATCTACTCTAAAGAGCTTGAAAAGTAATGTGCTAACTTGCTCATTTCTCTCAAGAGCTTGATAAATAACATTGCTCTCAAGAGCTTGAATATGTGTCAAAAGACAAATAACTTGGAAGGAGAAACATTAATAAACTATCTTTTACTAGACATTGATCTAGATCATGAAAATTTGGGACCTTAATCTTACTTAAGAAAGGTTTGCATGTCATGATCACAGTCATTAACAAGAAAGTATATTAAAATCCATTATCTAATTCATTATTAAATTTCTCCCTAATATTCATTAGAAGTATACGATTTATATCATTATAATTGAATTTCATAAACATAAGAAGATAAAAATCCATTATCCCATAATTGATACTCGTCGTGCATGATCTACTTACATTATGTAGAGAGTTCCTAATGTGGTCCTGAATCACTACTTCACAAAATCGATATTCTAGTTTAGATTGATCATAACTTCTAGTTTAAGATCCAAAGAATAGGATTAATGGCACTCTCTTTCTTTTTCTGTGTTCGCACAGTCATGAGGGAAGCCTTGCTTCAGCTTTGGCCTAATCATACATGAAATGAACAATGTAGTCTTCTTGACTCCACCCTTTAGAATCAAAGAATCCCAACTAAGTCTCTCCCTTACTTGTCGTGCATGATCCACTTACATTATGTGGAGAGTTCCTCATGTGGACCCAAGTCACAGCTTCACAAAATTGATACCCTAGACTTAGATTGGTCATAGTTGCTAGTTTGATATCCAAAGAGTAGGATTAGTGGCACTCATTTTACTTTTTCCTTGGTTGTGTTGTCATGAGGGAAGCCTTGCTTCGACTTTGGTCTAATCATCCATGAAATGAACAATGCAGGCTTCTTGACTCCAACCTTCAGAATCAAACAACCCCAACCCGGTCTCTCTCTCTTGGTTGATGTCCACAATCCTTCCTTTGTTCCCTTCTCCCTTGTTATACTCATTTTCTTCTACAAATCCTAGCATTGACTTGTGGATGCAACCAAGTCTCTTATACTACCTTCCATTTAGATCTCAGCAAAATCTTTTATGAAGGACTCTGATCACATTCGCAAGAATATGGAAAACAATAGAGTGCCTCCATCTTTCCCCTTTTCTTTTTAACTTATATCTTTATCCATCTTCAAATATTAGTTAGACCCCTAAAAATCATCCAAAAATAACCTAAACTTTTTACTTTTTTTTTTCTTTTGATAAGATTGATATGTGCTCTTGAATTGGACCCAAATTCTAAAAAATAAGTAATTACAATTTATCTAAAGTGCCAATAATCATCAACATCATTTTCATTAAAATCAGTACAAAATATTCTCATAAAAGTCTCGACAAACCCTCAAAATTGTATCCCATTATTATACATATACCTTCCAAATTTGAGATCCATCCCACGTATATTTCTCCAATTATGATTCAAAACAACATCTTTTAGTTCTTTTCAATATTCAAACTTATTTCCCACCATTGTGTCATTCCTACTTTTAGTAGCAATACAACTTCAACAAACCTAAAATTGGAAACATTGTTGCATCATATTGTAATAAGACTATAACATATTTTCAAAATATTCAAGCCATTATATGGAAACATTTGCATAAAAAACTCTGATGTTCATAATTTTGCATTAGGGTATATATTCTAGCCAAAGTTGACTCAAGGCTTATTTTAGGAATTTGAGAAATGACAACAATATTCTTAGCCAATTAGTTTCAAATTATTGACTAACCATTACTAAATATTTCCATATATGGATTAATATTATATTAAACAACTAAATATTATATTTCCTTCTTTATACATTGATTTGAATGGTCGAACAACATCATAATGACCTCAAATATTGACCAAGAATGTAAGGACCCTGACCTCCATTTAGGGCTTATCCTATTTGCTTTGCTTAACCCTGATGTTTAGTTGCTTGATAATCACCTTTAGTGGTGATTAGGGTTTGTTTGTGTTGGTTGTGTGTTGGAGGTGATACTTGCAATTTACCCAAGTCTAGGGTTGTAGAGCAAGTTTGTCGCCTTGGGAGGTGTTCTCCTCTCTGCTTGCTTCCTCTAGTGTTGAGAGGAAGGGTTGGGCTCATTGCTTGAGTTGCTTTGGGCTTGGATGAGCCTTGTTGGACCTTGTGTGTCGGCCATTGGTGTGCCAGCCATGGTTGTGTCAGCCTGGGTGTGTCGCCCAGGGAGGTGTATCGCCATGGACCTCCCTTTGACTCTTTGACCTCGTTTGTGTCACCACTAGTGGACACTTGGTGCTTGATGCTTACATGTGGCAATGGCCTTGGACATGTGTTTAAGACAAGTTTGAGAGGTGGCATTGCCCATGGACAAGTGTCCCTAGGTGGGCGACACCTTGCCTTGTCTTACCTTAGTTTCTGTAACATCCCTGACTTGGGTTATAAACTAACCCTAGGTGTTTTGCCTAAATATGTAATTAAACTCTTGTGATTATCTTTTGGAATGTAATTAAGTTCCTAAGGCACATACATTTTCATTTCTGTCCCTTTTAAACAATGATTGTAGTATTGTTTGGTAACACAGGGACCTATGTGCAAATTATCCAGTTAAGGGGTTTAACTTGAAAATTTCACAAGTTAAGATGTTCCTATGATTATGAGATATCATATGAGTGGATATGATGAAGTAAGATGGATTTCCCAAGCTTGGGCATCAAGATGCAGCTTGTGGAATGATCCTTATGCTTAAAAACCCTAATTTGGATTAAAGTGCAATTTACCCAAAAATGGGGTGCAACTTATAACATACACTATCTAGAACATCTTTTATGACTCTTGACATCATTTAGAGTAAAAATGATGAAAGGGACACATGAATGAGTGATCAGATAAGAAAAATGACCTTTGTGCATAAAATTCACTAAATATGAGGATGGAGACTTGTCATATATGAACTCTAGTTGAAAGTTGGTTTTCTTTACCCTTAGATCTAGAGTTTTGATGAGATTTACATAAGTTTTGATAGCTTGGGCGTGCCTTAGAAACAAGGAGGGACTTAGGTGAGAATTTCATGTTTTAGAGGTCTTTATGGTGGTAAATGGCCTAGAGTATATAAGCCTTCACCCTTGCAAACCAAGTGAACGTATCCTTTATCCTCCTCATTTCTTATAAGGACCCTGACCTGCGTTTAGGGCTTACCTTGTTTGCTTTGCCTAACCTTGATGGTTTGATGTTTGCTAATCACCTTTAGTGGTGATTAGTGTTTGGTTGTGCTTTGTTGAGAGTTGGAGGTGCTACTTGCAAATAAACCAAGTTTAGGGTTTTGTGTGCAAGTTTGCCACCTTGAGAGGTGTTCTTCTCTCTCTTTGCTTCCTCTAGGGTTGAGAGGAAGGCTTGGGCTTGTTTCTTGAGTTCTTTGGGCCTTTGTTGAGCTCGTTTGGGCCTTGGAGTTCCTTGTTTGGGCTTGCTTGGGCCTTGTGTCGGCCAAGTAGAGCTTGTGTCGGCCTAGAGAGGAGGTGTGTCGCCCTAGAGTGAGCTTGGTGTGTCGCCCATGAAGCTTGGTCCAACCTTGATCACGTTTGGAGGACACATGGTGCACATCTTGGACAAGTGTCTTATGGCTTGCAAGAGTGGTGGCTTGAGTTTGTGGACAAGTGTTCCTTGGGTGGACGACACCTAGCATGGAACAACCTTGGTTTCTCCTCCCTTCTCTTCTATATAGGTGGTCCCTTCTTTAGCTTGAGGACCCTTTTAGTTCCTCTCCTTCTTGTGCATGACACACTCTCTCTTTCCCTTGGTTGGTGGCTGACATACCCTTGAAGAAGGAGCTTGGAGGTCGACACACCCTTGGAGAAGAAGAGTGGAGGCCGATACACCCCCCCCCCTTGGAGGAGCTTTGGTGGCCGACAACCCTTGGAGCTCAAAGTACATCTTCTTCCTTGGAGCTTAAGGCGGGTTGCATGACTCTAACCCTAACTACTCTACCGTCTTTTCATATATATTGTTTTGATCTTGCCCTTGCACGTTAGTAGTTGGTTCTTGTTTAGCTTGCATGTTGGCCGATCCTTGAGATCTAGGGTTTAGGGAGCAATACTCCGTTCTCCCCTTGGTCTAGATGAGTAAGCTTGGGTCCTAGTGTCATGAGCAATACCCCTCCTTCCTAACTGATTGAGGTGAGTTTGTGACCTAGTGGCTCGAGCAATACCCTCATCTCACCTTGGGCAAGATGGTGAACTCGTTTAGAAGACCATGAGTTACACCTTGGTCGCGATGTGCTTGGGGAGGTGCTGCCCGACAGCCCTTGCCCTAGTTAACCCTTGCACGGTTTGAGTGGGCAAAGCTTTTCTCTTGTTCCTTGGGCGGGTGAGCAACCTGACCCTGCACGCCTTGTGCCCACACTGCCCGGTAGGCTGCTCGCCCGATGGGGCTGCTCATCCGACATACTCTGCTCTGCTCACTTGCCTCACAAGTCTGCTCGCCCGATACCTGGCTCGCCCGACACTAGTTGTGTCACCCGACACCAAGCTTGCTCACCCGGTACCCATGTCGCATGATACATACCTACACGCTTGAGTAGCTCGCCCGGCTTTCCCTTGCACGGCCGTAGTACTCTGCTCGCTCGATATGTGTACCTTGCACGCCCGATATCAACCTGCTCGCTCAGTTTCATCTTGCACGTCTTAGTTAAACTGTGCACGCCCAGTTAGCACCCTGTCTCGCCCGATGCACCTGCTCACCCGGACACCCTGCACACCTGTTAGGGCTACACGCTCGATAGGGGTTAGATAGGAAAGGGGTTCTGCCCGGGGTGATCTTTAGTGAAGGTTTTGGGTATCTCTTGAAAGGGCATGATCTGTTATGGAAAAGTGATATGTCAAGCTATGCTTTTATGGTGACTCTTTGCCTAATAATGATATTTATGTTCTTATGGCTAAACACATGCGTATGAATGTAACTACTCTATCTCTTTAATGCCAACATAATCTTGAGCATGCATTAGGGTTTCTTGATAATGTGCTTACATGTGTGACCTTAAGATGAGGCACGAATATAATTATTGTTGTCACTTTGTGCTGGCAAGATACTTAACCCTAATTGTCACCTTATGGTAATAATAATAGTTTCTTGATTATTCATATGGTTATTGAATGATGCTAACCATGCAGGTAATGCTTAGCCAAATGAAAGGCTATGAGAAATGGTTAATGAGAACACTGTGATGACATGTGTATTATGAATGATGTTCCATAATGATGTTGAAAGCCTTGAGAGGCTATGGCACTATGTGATGAGGGATTGAGATCCCATGATATGTGATGATCTTTGAGATGGATCTAGATGGTTGGAAAGAGGCCAAGTGATAACATGTGATGTGAGATCCTTGTGAGGGATCAGTGTGATGTAAATTGTAGAAAATGCATAATGTTGACTTTATGTGGTTTACTTTCTATTATATCTTGCATGTTATACAACTTGGTTGAATCTTGCAACCCATCTAAAAGATACTAATTAATCATAGTAGAATCTATCATGTAGTCTGCCCTGGCCATAGATTCATCACCAGTCAGGATAGGGTGATGATGAAACGGGTTCTCCTGCGGGTCAACCCGGAGCACATATTTTTGAATATGCGAGGTTTCTCCTAGCCTAAAATAGAGAGGTGAAATGAGTGCAGCTGCGGTTGCAGACTCGGATATGTGATGAACATGGTGAACATGGCCCATGGCTCCAGATATGTGATATGTTGAGCATGAATGCGTTCATGGCTCCGAGCACGGTGTTTAGACCCGTGGCTCAGTTTCTAGCGTCGTGACCTGTACTGAGGCGGGCTAGGCAGAGGGTCGCCTGAGGAGCTGACCCTGTGGCTATGACCACTTCAGCATGAGACTGCGGTCCTGCTTATGTTATACTCATGTATTGACCATGAGGCGGATAAGTTCGTGGAGTCCGGCTCTTCCATTGACCTTGTATGGCACTGGCTATGGGCTTCGCAGCCGAAGGTTGGATTTGAACTGTACGGTTCATCTCCTCAGGGCATAATAAAACGTAATCCAGTCGTTTAGTATATACTACTTAAGACAAACGTGAAACATTGGTTGAGGCCTTATTTGTGTAGTTAACTTTAATTATCTTACAATTACTGTACATTACTCCTATGTGGTGAGTTTCCTATATATTTCTTATCTTGTCAATCATGTTCCATTGGGAAATATGTTGGTACAGCTGGTAAGTCTGATGGAGGATGGCTTGTTTTTCATAAATTGCTTCTGTTATATTCCTTATTAGTAATCTACTGTTTAAGCTCTATCTTATCTGAGGTTTTGTAGTTTTGGCGCGGAGTTATGCCTCCCGCTGGGACAATGTTCAATTGTCTCACTCTGCTGGTTGCACCCTTTTTAGGAGGTCGAGCTTGTCATGGTGGTGGTCGCGGGGTTGCGGCCGAGCAACGAGAAGATCAGTAGAAGGCAAGCTTTGGAGATGCTGCTATTTTGGATGTTTTGTTGTAGAGTCTAGAGTCATCCTTGTACTCTCAGGTCCTTGGTGGTGTTTTGACGTTGTTTTACGATGTACGACCGATGACGTTTGTATATCCTGCTGCTGGCCAGATGTGGGCCTTTACATGTATGATCAGGTGGTGAACTCGTGGCTATGATAGGACAGCCGTTGCTCTAAGCTGTGGACATATATCCAGGCTTGTGTGAATATATATATAACATGTTTTCTTGCAGGATATGGACTGGAATATAATATGTTTCTCAGTTTATCAGTTTTCCGCAATCGGTTTTAAGTAACCCGTGTTTTTGTTAACTGTGGTTATGGTGATTTCCGCACGTTTTTGCATAACACCTCGTTATCTGTGTGATAATGGGATGTGTTGCCACAAGTTTTGGTATCAGAGCTTTAGGTTCACTGAGTCTACAGGGATCTAGGACTAGGTTGTGTTTGTTCTTATGTGTTTTCCAGATTTTCTCATAGAAATCTTCTGCCCTCAGCGGAAGAAAAGCCAAGATGTCTGGAAACCATGAAGAACATGCCCCTGAGCTTAGTGATGCTGCATCTGTTGATGGAGCAGAAGGACAGGCACATGAAGATCGGGTGCCTGAGGTCCCCCAACCTGACCCAGCCATTCTTGAACATCCTTCCTACCAACAACTGATGGGGCAGATGATGGCTACGATGAATCTCATGGTTGAGCAATTACCAGTGCCTCCTCCACGAGCACATGTTCCCCATGGAGATGCATCGGGTATTGGGAAGACCTTCGAGCGGCTTCGCCGAGTCAGAGCTTCAGAATATGCTGGAACGGCTGATCCAGCGGATGCGGATCTGTGGTTGACAAGTCTCGAGAAGGCTTTCCGGATCCTCGACATCCCCGAAGCAGACAAAGTAAAGCATGATGTCTACCTTCTGAAAGGTAGTGCTGGTCACTGGTGGACCATCGAGGAAGAGAAGCGGCCTGGTGAGGTGATCTGTTGGGAAGTGTTTCGACGTGAGTTCGTCGCTAGATACTTTCCCAAGACGTATATGGATGAGAAGATCCATCAGTTCGAGAGTTTGCGACAAGGAACGATGAACATCACCGAGTATGAAGCCAAGTTTATGGATCTGTTGAGGTTTTGTCCTCACATGGTGATGATAGACGAGGAACGGATCAGGCATTTTGAGAAGGGTATGAGTGCTGAGCTGACGACACTGGTTTCTGCGTTGGAGAACTGAGAACGGTTTGCTACGTTTGTGGAATTTGTTCGGAGGATTGAACGTTCTGTAAGGGAGAAGAGAGAGTCTATGGCTAAGAAGAGACCTGCTCAGTTCCAGAGTCAGAGGTTTGGTGGCTTCAAGAAGCCCAGGTTTTCGGCACCGGCAACGATGAGAGGTTTTGGTAGGCCGTCTCAGTGGTCCATGAGTAGAGGAAGGGGCTATGTTTCTTCACCATCTAAGGCACAAAGTTCGGCTTCTGTAGCAGTGACAGGGCCACCTAGGCCTCGAGATGATGTTAGGACATGCTATGCCTGTGGTCAGACAGGACATATCAGGTCAAGTTGTCCCTACAAGGATGATGAAGTGATGCAGCAGTCGAGACAGAACCTTCAGGGGTCTGAGAGACCACAGCCCAGTGGTAGCAGAGGACGAGGACGCGGTCAAGTGTCTCAGGCTGGATCGTCTGCTCAAGGAAGCAGAGGTCGTGGATAGCAAGCAACGGCTCGATTCTATGCTATGAATCAGCCGGAGGCGGTAGTCAACCCACGAGTAGTGACAGGTCAGATGAAGTTATTTCATTCTGATATGTCTTCTTCTTGCTTTATATCTGTTCTGGTTGACCCGGGTGCTACACACTCTTTTATCGCCTATAGTATGCTTGAGAACTGTCGCTTACCTGTTAGCTGTAAGAAGGATATCTTGTTGTTAGAAACCCCTCTTGATGGTTCCTCTTTGCTTCTAGAAGAGTGTCCATCTTGTGTCTTGTCTTTTTCAGGACACCGCATTCAAGTGGACCTCATACCACTTGATATGCATGGTTTCGATGTCATCCTTGGGATTATAACATCCCTGACCTGGGTTATGAACTAACCCTAGGTGTTTTGCCTAAATATGTAATTAAATCCTTGTGATTAACTTTGGACATGTAATTAAGTTCCTCAGAAACATATATTTCAATTTTGCTCCTTTATATATATAAAGTTGTAGCATTGTTTTGTAATACAGGGATCTATGTGCAAATTACCCAGTTAAGGGATTAACTTGCAAATTGCACATGTTGAGATGTTCCTCTGATGTTGAGACATCATGAGGATGTTTATGATGAAGTTTGAGGGTTTTCCCAAGCTTGAGCACCAAGGTGCAGCTGTGGAAGCAACCCCTGTACTTGAAAACCCTAAATTGGTGTAGAGTGCAATTTACCCAATTTGAGGGGTGCAACTTGTAAAATACATCATCTAAAATATCTTTTATAACTTTTATCATCATTTAGAGTAGAAATGATGAAGAGGGCACTTCATTTGAATAATCATATAATAAAGAACACCTTTGTGATTGAATAATCAAGGTGTATGTATAATAGCCCTTTTATGTGTATGCTTTAGTGATGGGTTGATCCTCTTTGCCTTCAATTCTTGATCTTAGAAGGAGTTTGTCCTTAGAAATAAGATGTGGGGACGTGCAAAGAATAAATGAAGGACTTAGATGAGAAATGAGGAAAACATATATTCTTATGTTGGAATTTCACCCAAAATATATATATCACTTCCTTTGCAAGCAAAGGAACGTTTCTTTCATTCCCTCACTTATCCCCCTTGCTCAAACCGACTAAAGCAGAGCTCTGGAGCATAGGAGAACGACCAGGGAGTTCAAGGTAAGTTTGGATCATCCCTTTTGCTTGAATTCATGGAGGAAACTCGATTTCAAGGTTGAATTCATGGCTAGCTCACCTACCTTTATCTTTCTAGCCATTCCTTTCCAACTTTTCCTTGGAGAATTCACCTTAGCCGACCTGTGGAGCTCAAAGACGCCATTAAAGACCTGAAGCTTGGAAGCTTGGAGCTCAAGGAACAACCTTTAGGCGGGTTTTATAACTCTAAACCTTATGCTTTGATTATGCATCTTTTTCTATGCATATAGTTGCTAGTTCTTCTTCTTTCCTATCTTCCCTTGCATCCTTGCAAGTAAGATCGTGAAGAATTGCTTCTGTTCTTGAGGTAGAAGATAAGGGAGTTAATTCCTATGCTTATCCACGAATTTCCACTTTACTAAACGGTCCTAACCAATTGCCCATGCGGTTTGCACAACCGTTTGGTGGGCAAACGGTTTCAGGGTTGCATAGAGGCAAATGGTCTCCAAGACCGTTTGGTCCAGTTGACCAAGCGACGAACGTATGAGAATCCTGTTCCTAATTATGTAGTCTGATCACCCACAAAATTTGAGGGGTTAACTCCAAAGGAATCGTGAGATATAAGCAAATCAATTAGCAAATCCAATTGAATTAAGTTCTGATTTTCAATCTATTTAATTTGCCCATTTTGGGCAAACGGTCTCAAGACCGTTTAAGATGGTTGACCAAGCATTGACCGTTTGGGATTACTGTTTATAATAATGTTGATTAATGACTCACCAAATTTGATGGCTTAATTCCAAACGAGTCATGAGTTGAAGGCTAACCAATAGGGCAAACCCTAATTGAAATCAGTGCTGAAATCCCAATGAGTTAATTAGAGATTTTGGGTTGATTAGCCCAAACGGTCTCAAGACCGTTTGGGGATCACCCAAGATCGTTTAGAGGTCTGGGGTCAAGTATAGTTGACCAATTGAAGGTCCAAAGGTACCAAACCATATTGCAATTAAGTATTGATGTAATGATTAACTCAATAGATCAAACCTTGATGAATTTTCACTAGAGTCCAAAGGATAGATGGGCAAACGGTCTCAAGACCGTTTGGAACTCATAAAAACGATCTCAAGACCGTTTGGTGTCAACCCAAGACCGTTTGGAGGTCTAGGGTTAAGGTAATTTGATCAATTGAGGGCCCAATTATAGTGGGTTATTGAAATAATCAAATTGCTGATTTGTGACTTAATTAGGGTTCAATCCCTATCAAATCAACTTAGATTTTGATGAATTATTGGGCAAACGGTCTCAAGACCGTTTGGAGGTAATCCAAACGATCTCAAGACCGTTTGGGCCAAGTTTGGGCCCAATTGGAGGTCAATTGATAGGTTCAACCTTGAATTGATTCACATTGTTGAATATTGATGACCATCCGATTTGAAACTCTAATTGAGATGGACTTAACCCTAATTGGCTTTCAATTGAGGGTTAATTTGGTGTCCAATTGCTTGAGGCTCATCCTTTTTGACTCAATTTATAAGTGGTTAACATGGCTTTGGCCAATTGAGGGCTTCAACATACTTAATCATAAACATTTGTAACTTTTGAACGATGTTGGAGGTCCAAACGGTTTGAGCCCATTTGGACCAAACGGTCTCAAGACCGTTTGGATCCAAACGGTCTCAAGACCGTTTGAGGACAAACGCTCTCAAGACCGTTTGGGTCCAAACGGCCTCAAGACCGTTTGGGCTCAAACGATCTCAAGGTCGTTTGGACCAATCGATCTCAAGACAAGTTGATCAAACGGTTTCAAACCGCATAAGCTCAAACGGTTTGGAAAGTCAACCTTTCCAAATAGTCAACGCACCCAAACGGTTTGGGCAAACGGCCTTGAGGTCATGCGGTCTTGGAGTCAAACCTATCAAACGGTCAACGCACCCAAACGGTTTCAAACCGTTTGGTGGTTGAAGGTTGAAACCGTTTGGAGGTTTTCAAGGTTATTTATATATAATCACTTGAAGTTGTAATTGGTTCAATGGTGATCTAATATAAACCCTAATGGTAGCTTAGAACATTAAGGGACTAAGTGATTAATGAATTGACCCATGATGGTGATCATGAGGTAAATTACCAAAATACCCTTGAGGGGTTTAATTGAGTAATACCTTTTTCTAATAAAACCCTAATCACATGTTAATGATGTTTTAGCTTATGCTAGTCAATGAGGACTTAACCCAACCTGATCTAGAGTGGTGTTATCACCATCTACTAGTAAGAGGAGAGAGAAAGTATCATAAGAGAGAGAAAGTACCCTTTTATAGTGGAAACTTAAGTAAAGTACCTTTAATACACATGAATGTGCATGATTAGGGTATGATCCACCTATGTGAGATCATGGAAACCCTAATTATGATGTTTAGTGAATCTTAATCTATTCTAGGAGCTTTAATGATGATGTTTCTCATACATGATGATGTTATGAGTTCAATTCGCCATGAGGTGAATAGTAAACCCTAATTCTAGGGTGAGAACATGTATTGTGAATAGTAAACCCGGATTGATGATTATTGGGGAACTTGACTCTTATAAGAGTTTGAAAGTGTAACTTCTAGAATGAATTGTTTACTGTTATCAGTTGAATTAACCATGCAGGTTGTCATGAGATGATGATCATATCCACATATGGATTATGAAACTATATTCATTGAAAGCATGCTTTAGCTTTATGAATAGTGATATATCCTGATGCATTGTCAATGGCAAATTATGGATTAAAATGGGTTGTGAGAGCCATAATTACCATCAAGGTCATGCTTTAGAGATGACTTGTGATGAATGTATTGAGATATGATGATTGATGAGAGTTAGGCTTGTTACATTTAGTATTCTCATTTCATAGCTGTTATGCTAATGTTATTGTTTGAAGAACAATGTATGATGTTAAAAGAATATTGAATGTACCTAACTAATCAAGTGTAATGTAGAGCCCTAATCATAGATCCATCATTTTCAGAGATCAAATGATGGTGAAACAGGTTTTCCTAAGGGAACTCCTGGATCACATACTTTTGAGTATGTGGGGTATATGGATGTGTAGAACCTTACATCCTAGTGTAGGTGTTTGATGTAGATGTGTAATCCATCAATCCTTCACTACAATCCTATACCGTATCAGTGGATGGTAAACATGAAACCTCCTGATGATGAAGAAAGCACAGATATCCATATCAGTGGATGATAAACATGAAATCTCCTGATGGCGAAGAGAGTACAGAACGCCACTGTAACTCTAAAATAGTGAAGGACCAGATTACCCTGGTAAGCTATTATAGTAGAGGCACGAGATGTCCTACAAGTAATCCTCTTACTGACTGAGGAAGGTGAAGGTCATGAGAATCTGGCTCTTTCAATGACCTAGTATGATACCAAGGCACTTAGCAGTGATTGGTTGGAGGATGAGTGGTAAACCTCATCTCCACAGGGCATAAAAGTAATGTTTGAAAAACATAATCCACAGCATAGCACACCTGTTAGAGATAACTACGAGTTGATTGATTTATGTCACACTGTATAGTGCAAATGTCTTCATGTTTCATAACTGTTGAACTCATGCTTACTATTAAATCTGATGTTGAATACTTTGAAGCTTTTACTGCTTAAGTTATTCTTTGAGGTACTATAATAAAGCTTCTGGCGGAGAGTTATAACTCTCGCTGGGACAATTATGTAAAATTGTCTCACCCCGTAGACTTCAACTTTTTAGGTGGACATCGAAGACGGAGGAACAGGTCTACAGGTGACCAGTCCCAGCAGCAGCAGCACCAGGAGTAGCGGTAAAATCTCAGGTGGAGATTTAGCCTACCATGTGGTGTAGTTAGAGTCAGTCCTATGTGTCCTCTGTACTCTCAGGTCTTGGAGTCTTTTGGTCTGAGATTTTAGTTATGAGTTCTTGAGATTTTGTAGCATGTTGTATATAATTACTCAAGAAGTAATTATCTGAGATGTAAATAGTTTATCTCCTTTTATGAAGGAAGTTTTATGGTTTCAATGCTTTATCTCAAAAAGTTTTAATTTCTGTTGATTTTTGGTATTCCACTGCTAATCGAATCGCTTCCGCTAAGTTTAAATCGTGTTTATATCGTGGTTTGGAGATCAGAGCCCACAATTAGTGGTATCAGAGCTCTAGGTTCGCTGAGTCTACAGAGGCATAGGATTTAGGATGTCGAGTCTATCCTTAGTATCTCTTCCTTATCTAATAGAATCTTCTGCTCCTCAGGAGAAGAAGATACATAAAGATGGCAGAGCCACATGATGAGTACGTGGCAGAGAGTAGTGCTAGTGCACCTCGAGGCGGTGCAAGGGTTCCAGAAATAGAACAACCTGCACCTGAACTAGCCCAATTTGACCCAGTTGATATGGGTAACCCAGCAGTTCAGACGATGTTTGGGCAGTTTATGACTGCCATGACACACGATCTGGAGTTAGCTGTTGTAGTTCATGCCCTGAAGATCTGGAGACATTGTCTTTATGGAGAGACGTTTCAGATTTTCACTGACCATAAGAACCTTAAGTACATCTTCTCTCAGCATGAGCTCAATATGAGACAACGCCGCTGGATGGAATTAATCAAGGACTACGATTGTACGATTGATTACCATCCAGGGAAGGCTAATGTGGTTGCTGATGCCTTGAGTAGGAAATCAGCAACATCAACCATGGAAAGGGCACAACTAAACTCTTTAGTATGCTCTAGAAGGGATATGCTTATCTCTTTGAGACAAGACAATGTGCAGTTGAAGGTGTCATTGTTAGCCGGGTTGTTAGCTGAGATGCACATTAAACCTACCCTAAGAGAGCAGATTAAGGAGGCACAACATGTTGATGTTGTAGTTCAGCAGATTAGATCGGAGTATGGTAGTGAGAAACGAGATGGTTTCCATGACTCAGATGATCAAATAGTCTGTTATCATGGGAGGATGATAGTGCCGGATGTGGACAACTTGAGGAAGTTAGTCATGGAAGAAGCTCATTCTTCGATGTATGCCATGCATCCAGGGAGCACCAAGATGTATTGAAACTTGAAAGATATGTATTGGTGGCCTGGAATGAAGAAGGATGTTGCAGAATTTGTTCTGAGGTGTCCTGTGTGTCAGCAAGTTAAAGCGGAACATCAGAAGCCTGCAGGAACAATGCAACCCTTACTCATACCACAGTGGAAGTGGGACCATGTGACCATGGACTTTGTTGTTGGCCTACCCAGGACAAGTAAAGGACATGACTCCATTTGGGTAGTTGTAGATAGGTTGACTAAGACAACACATTTCTTACCTGTCAAAACAACCTATTCTGCTGAAAGGTTATCACAGTTATATGTTCAAGAGATAGTGCGTTTGCACAGAGTTCCTGTCACTATAGTTTCTGACAGAGGTCCCCAGTTTACAAGTCATTTTTGGGAACGACTTCATAATGCTTTAGGCACCTAGTTAAGGTTTAGTACGGCCTTTCATCCACATACTGATGGACAGTCGGAAAGGACCATATAGACCTTGGAATACCTATTGAGAACATGTGTTCTCCAGTTTACCGGAAGTTGGGATCTACACCTAAGCTTGATAGAGTTTGCCTATAACAATAGCTATCAGCATAGTATTGATATGGCACCTTATGAAGCCTTGTATGGTAGACGTTGTAGATCACCCTTGTGTTGGTATGAGACTGGTGAGCATCAGTTGTTAGGATCTGATCTTGTGCAGCAAACTACAGAAAAGATTAAGGTAATACAGCAACAGATTAAGACTGCACAAGATAGGCAGAAATCTTATGCTGACAAGCGTCGTAGACCCTTAGAGTTCGAGGTTGGAGACAAAGTGTATCTCAAGGTCTCGCCTTGGAAAGGAGTCCTTCGTTTTGGAAAGAAAGGGAATTTAGCTCCTAGATTTATGGGGCCTTATCCAATCATTGAACGGATTGGAAAAGTAGCCTATAAACTAGAGCTGCCACCATAGTTACAGAGGTTACATCCTGTATTTCACATTTCTATGCTAAAGAAATGTCACCCAGACACTGAGTCAATTCTACAACCTATGGAGGTAGAATTGAATGATGATATATCTTATGAGGAAGGACCAGTGTCAATCCTTGATAACAGAATTAAAAAGTTAAAGAAGAAAGATTTAAGCCTTGTGAAAGTCCTCTGGAACCACCGTGGTGTTGAAGAAGCCACTTGGGAACTAGAGGATGAGATGAGAAGGAAATACCCTGCCCTTTTCTCTTAATACGTTTTATCGATTTCGGGGACGAAATCCTTGTAAGGGGTGGATAATTTGTAACATCCCTGACCTGGGTTATGAACTAACCCTAGGTGTTTTGCCTAAATATGTAATTAAATCCTTGTGATTAACTTTTTACATGTAATTAAGTTCCTCAGAAACATATATTTCAATTTTGCTCCTTTATATATATAAAGTTGTAGCATTGTTTTGTAATACAGGGATCTATGTGCAAATTACCCAGTTAAGGGATTAACTTGCAAATTGCACATGTTGAGATGTTCCTCTGATGTTGAGACATCATGAGGATGTTTATGATGAAGTTTGAGGGTTTTATCAAGCTTGAGCACCAAGGTGCAACTGTGGAAGCAACCCCTGTACTTGAAAACCCTAAATTGGTGTAGAGTGCAATTTACCCAATTTGAGGGGTGCAACTTGTAAAATACATCATCTAAAATATCTTTTATAACTTTTGTCATCATTTAGAGTAGAAATGATGAAGAGGGCACTTCATTTGAATAATCATATAATAAAGAACACCTTTGTGATTGAATAATCAAGGTGTATGTATAATAGCCCTTTTATGTGTATGCTTTAGTGATGGGTTGATCCTCTTTTCCTTCAATTCTTGATCTTAGAAGGAGTTTGTCCTTAGAAATAAGATGTGGGGACGTTCAAAGAAGAAAGGAAGGACTTATATGAGAAATGAGGAAAACATATATTCTTATGTTGGAATTTCACCCAAAATATATATATATATATATATATATATCACTTCCTTTGCAAGCAAAGGAACGTTTCTTTCATTCCCTCACTTATCCCCCTTGCTCAAACCGACTAAGGCAGAGCTCTGGAGCATAGGAGAATGACCAGGGAGTTCAAGGTAAGTTTGGATCAGCCCTTTTGCTTGAATTCATGGAGGAAACTCAATTTCAAGGTTGAATTCATGGCTAGCTCACCTACCTTTATCTTTCTAGCCATTCCTTTCCAACTTTTCCTTGGAGAATTCACCTTGGCCGACCTGTGGAGCTCAAAGACGCCATTAAAGACCTGAAGCTTGGAATATTGTAGCTCAAGGAACAATCTTTAGGCGGGTTTTATAACTCTAAACCTTATGCTTTGATTATGCATCTTTTTCTATGCATATAGTTGCTAGTTCTTCTTCTTTCCTATCTTCCCTTGCATCCTTGCAAGTAATATCATGAAGAAATGCTTCTGTTCTTGTGGTAGAAGATAAGGGCGTTAATTCCTATTCTTATCCACGAATTTCCACTTTACTAAACGGTCCTAACCAATTGCCCATGCGGTTTGCACAACCGTTTGGTGGGCAAACGGTTTCACGGTCGCATAGAGGCAAATGGTCTCCAAGACCGTTTGGTCCAGTTGACCAAGCGACGACCATATGATAATCCTGTTCCTAATTATGTAGGCTGATTACCCACAAAATTTGAGGGGTTAACTCCAAAGGAATCGTGAGATATAAGCAAATTAATTAGCAAATCCAATTGAATTAAGTTCTGATTTTCAATCTATTTAATTTGACCTTTTTGGGAAAACGGTCTCAAGACCGTTTAAGATGGTTGACCAAGCGTTGACCGTTTGGGATTACTGTTCATAATAATGTTGATTAATGACTCACCAAATTTTATGGCTTAATTCCAAACGAGTCATGAGTTGAAGGCTAATCAATAGGGCAAACCCTAATTGAAATCAGTGCTGAAATCCCAATGAGTTAATTAGAGATTTTGGGTTGATTAGCCCAAACGGTCTCAAGACCATTTGGGGAATCATCCAAACGGTCTCAAGACCGTTTGGGGATCACCCAAGATCGTTTAGAGGTCTGGGGTCAAGTATAGTTGACCAATTGAAGGTCCAAAGGTACCAAACCATATTGCAATTAAGTATTGATGTAATGATTAACTCAATAGATCAAACCTTGATGAATTTTCACTAGAGTCCAAAGGATAGATGGGAAAACGGTCTCAAGACCGTTTGGAACTCATCCAAACGATATCAAGACCGTTTAGTGTCAACCCAAGACCGTTTGGAGGTCTAGGGTTAAGGTAATTTGATCAATTGAGGGCCCAATTATAGTGGGTTATTGAAATAATCAAATTGCTGATTTGTGACTTAATTAGGGTTCAACCCCTATCAAATCAACTTAGATTTTGATGAATTCTTGGGCAAACGATCTCAAGACCGTTTGGGCCAAGTTTGGGCCCAATTGGAGGTCAATTGATAGGTTCAACCTTGAATTGATTCACATTGTTGAATATTGATGACCATCCGATTTGAAACTCTAATTGAGATAGACTTAACCCTAATTGGCTTTCAATTGAGGGTTAATTTGGTGTCCAATTGCTTGAGGCTCATCCTTTTTGACTCAATTTATAAGTGGTTAACATGGCTTTGTCCAATTGAGGGCTTCAACATACTTAATCAAAAACATTTGTAACTTTTGAACGATGTTGGAGGTCCAAACGGTTTGAGCCCATTTGGACCAAACAGTCTCAAGACCGTTTGGATCCAAACGGTCTCAAGACCGTTTGAGGCCAAATGGTCTCAAGTCTATTTGGCTCCAAACGGTCTCAAGACCGTTTGGGCTCAAACGATCTCAAGGTCGTTTGGACCAATCGATCTCAAGACAAGTTGATCAAACGGTTTCAAACCGCATAAGCTCAAACGGTTTGGAAAGTCAACCTTTCCAAACGGTCAACGCACCCAAACGGTTTGGGCAAATGACCTTGAGGTCATGCGGTCTTGGAGTCAAACCTAGCAAATGGTCAACGCACCCAAACGGTTTCAAACCGTTTGGTGGTTGAAGGTTGAAATCGTTTGGAGGTTTTCAAGGTTATTTATATATAATCACTTGAAGTTGTAATTGGTTCTATGGTGATCTAATCTAAACCCTAATGGTAGCTTAGAACATTAAGGGACTAAGTGATTAATGAATTGACCCATGATGGTGATCATGAGGTAAATTACCAAAATACCCTTGAGGGGTTTAATTGAGTAATACCTTTTTCTAATAAAACCCTAATCACATGTTAATGATGTTTTGGCTTATGCTAGTCAATGAGGACTTAACCCAACCTGATCTAGAGTGGTGTTATCACCATCTACTAGTAAGAGGAGAGAGAAAGTATCATAAGAGAGAGAAAGTACCCTTTTATAGTGGAAACTTAAGTAAAGTACCTTTAATACACATGAATGTGCATGATTAGGGTATGATCCACCTATGTGAGATCATGGAAACCCTAATTATGATGTTTAGTGAATCTTAATCTATTCTAGGAGCTTTAATGATGATGTTTCTCATACATGATGATGTTATGAGTTCAATTCGCCATGAGGTGAATAGTAAACCCTAATTCTAGGGTGAGAACATGTATTGTGAATAGTAAACCCAGATTGATGATTATTGGGGAACTTGACTCTTATAAGAGTTTGAAAGTGTAACTTCTAGAATGAATTGTTTACTGTTATCAGTTGAATTAACCATGCAGGTTGTCATGAGATGATGATCATATCCAAGTATGGATTATGAAACTATATTCATTGAAAGCATGCTTTAGCTTTATGAATAGTGATATATCCTGATGCATTGTCAATGGCAACTTATGGATTAAAATGGGTTGTGAGAGCCATAATTACCATCAAGGTCATGCTATAGAGATGACTTGTGATGAATGTATTGAGATATGATGATTGATGAGAGTTAGGCTTGTTACATTTAGTATTCTCATTTCATAGCTGTTATGTTAATGTTATTGTTTGAAGAACAATGTATGATGTTAAAAGAATACTGAATGTACCTAACTAATCAAGTGTAATGTAGAGCCCTGATCATAGATTCATCATTGTCAGAGATCAAATGATGGTGAAACAGGTTTTCCTAAGGGAACTCCTGGATCACATACTTTTGAGTATGTGGGGTATATGGATGTGTAGAACCTTACATCCTAGTGTAGGTGTTTGATGTAGATGTGTAATCCATCAATCCTTCACTACAATCCTATACCATATCAGTGGATGGTAAACATGAAACCTCCTGATGATGAAGAAAGCACAGATATCCGTATCAGTGGAAGATAAACATGAAATCTCCTGATGGCGAAGAGAGTACAGAATGCCACTGTAACTCTAAAATAGCGAAGGACCAGATTACCCTGGTAAGCTATTATAGTAGAGGCACGAGATGTCCTACAAGTAATCCTCTTACTGACTGAGGAAGGTGAAGGTCATGAGAATCCGACTCTTTCAATGACCTAGTATGATACCAAGGCACTTAGTAGTGATTGGTTGGAGGATGAGTGGTAAACCTCATCTCCACAGGGCATAAAAGTAATGTTTGAAAAACATAATCCACAGCGTAGCACACCTGTTAGAGATAACTACGAGTTGATTGATTTATGTCACACTGTATAGTGAAAATGTCTTCATGTTTCATAACTGTTGAACTCATGCTTACTATTAAATCTGATGTTGAATACTTTGAAGCTTTTACTGCTTAAGTTATTCTTTGAGGTACTATAATAAAGCTTCTGGCGGAGAGTTATAACTCTCGTTGGGACAATTATGTAAAATTGTCTCACCCCGTAGACTTCAACTTTTTAGGTGGACGTCGAAGACGGAGGAACAGGTCTACAGGTGACCAGTCCCAGCAGCAGCAGCACCAGGAGTAGCAGTAAAATCTCAGGTGGAGATTTAGCCTACCATGTGGTGTAGTTAGAGTCAGTCCTATGTGTCCTCTGTACTCTCAGGTCTTGGAGTCTTTTGGTCTGAGATTTTTGTTATGAGTTCTTGAGATTTTGTATCATGTTGTATATAATTACTCAAGAAGTAATTATCTGAGATGTAAACAGTTTATCTCCTTTTATGAAGGAAGTTTTATGGTTTCAATGCTTTATCTCAAAAAGTTTTAATTTCTGCTGATTTTTGGTATTCCGCTGCTAATCGAATCGCTTCCGCTAAGTTTAAATCGTGTTTATATCGTGGTTTGGAGATCAGAGCCCACAGGGATGGATACCTTAGAGAGGTATAAGGTTGTTTTGGACTGTGGTTCCAAGAAGGCAGTGTTTGATGTTACTGGAGAGAAGTGGATCTTCCAAGGAGATAAGAAGATTCTTCCGACATGCTTAATATCAGCTATGGTGGCAGATAAGTTGTTACGACAAGGATGTGAGGCGTTCTTAGCTCACGTAGTGGATGCCAAGGCGAAGGGTCCTAGCCTTGAGGAGGTGTCAGTTGTTCGTGAGTTCGCAGACATGTTCCCTAAGGAGTTTCTTGGTGTTCCTCCACCCCAAGAGATTGATTTTGGGATCAATCTGGTTCCAGGAACACAGCCAGTGGCACAGACACCTTACAGAATGGCTCCAGCAGAGATGGCAGAGTTGAAGAAATAGTTGCAAGAGTTGCTGGATAAAGGTTTTATCTGACCAAGTACGTCACCTTGGGGAGCTCCAGTGCTGTTTGTCAAGAAGAAGGATGGTTCGATGCGGTTGTGTATAGACTACCGGCAGTTGAACAAGATCACGATCAAGAACAAGTACCCGTTGCCGAGGATAGATGACCTGTTCGATCAGTTGCGTGGTGCTACAGTGTTCTCAAAGATCGATCTACGGTCCGGATATCATCAGTTGAGAATAAAGGCGGATGACATACCAAAGTCAGCTTTCAGGACAAGGTATGGTCATTATGAGTTTGTGGTTATGCCGTTTGTGTTAACCAATGCACCTGCAGCTTTCATGGACCTGATGAACAGAGTGTTCCATCCGTTCTTAGATCAGTTTGTTGTAGTCTTTATAGATGATATCTTGATCTATAGTCGGGACAGGCTAGAGCATGAGCAACATCTTCGTCAAGCGTTGACTCTCCTTCGCCAACATCAGTTGTATGCCAAGTTCAGTAAATGTGAGTTCTGGGTGGATGAAGTGACTTTCTTGGGTCATGTGATATCCGCTGAAGGAGTCAAGGTAGATCCAAAGAAGGTGGAATCTGTTGCAGATTGGGAACAGCCGAAGACGCCGACAGAAGTTTGTAGTTTCCTTGGTCTAGCAGGATACTACCAGAGGTTTATCAAGGACTTTAGTACAATCGCGTTACCGATGACGAAGTTGACCAGGAAGGATGTACCTTTTGTTTGGGATGATCGATGTCAGCAAGCTTTCCAGAGGTTGAAGGAGAAGCTGACCAGTGCTCCAATGTTGATCTTGCCAGAGCCTGGGAAAGGCTATGTTGTTTTCTATGATGCTTCCAAGAAAGGTTTAGGTTGTGTGTTGATGCAGGAAGATCATGTGGTTTCTTTTGCCTCGTGACAGCTCAAGAAGCATGAGGAGAACTATCCGACTCATGATTTGGAGCTGGAAGCAGTGGTTCATGCGTTAAAGATTTTGAGACACTATCTGTATGGGGAAGTGTGTCAGATCTTTACAGATCATAAGAATATGAAGTACATGTTCACACAGCACGAGTTGAACAAGCGACAACGGCGATGGATGGAGTTTATCAATGACTACGACTGCACTATCGAGTATCATCCTGGTAAGGCGAACGTGGTAGATGATGCGCTTAGCAGAAAGTCTTCTTTTCCCTCCAAGAAGGCACAGTTGAGTTCTCTGGTTTGCCATAGGCGGGATATGTTTGTTTCTCTGCGATAGATGAATGTGCAGATGGAAGTTTCTTTGTTATCTGGTCTCTTCGCACAGATGCAAGTCAAACCTACATTGAGGTAGCAGATCAAGGATGCACAGCAGACAGACGATATGGTACAGTTGATCAAATCAGAGTTCGGTAGCGACAAGCGTGATGGGTTTCATGAGTCCAAGGATGGACTAGTTTGCTATCGTGATAGGATGGTGGTTCCAGATGCTGATGATCTGAGGAAGTTGGTGCTTGAGGAAGCACACACGTCGATGTATGCCATGCATCCAGGTGTCACCAAGATGTATCATAGTCTAAAGGACTTGTATTGGTGGCCCGGTTTGAAGAGAGATGTAGCTGAGTACGTGGCAAGATGTGTGGTATGTCAGCAAGTGAAGGCTGAACATTAGAAGCCGGCAGGTACGTTGCAACCTTT
The DNA here is from genome assembly GCA_963693085.1 of Alisma plantago-aquatica. Lineage (NCBI taxonomy): Eukaryota > Viridiplantae > Streptophyta > Magnoliopsida > Alismatales > Alismataceae > Alisma > Alisma plantago-aquatica. The sequence continues at coordinate 402,989,314 of OY856409.1, forward strand.
GCTGATACCGCAGTGGAAATGGGATCACATAACCATGGATTTCGTAGTTGGTCTACCCAAGAAAACTAGGAATCATGATTCCATTTGGGTGATAGTGGACAGATTGACGAAGTCTGCCCATTTCCTGCCCGTGAAGATGACATACACAACCAAGAATCTCACTCGAGAATATGTGGATGAGATAGTTCATTTGCATGGTGTGCCAGCAACGACCGTTTCTGACAGAGGTCCTCAGTTTACGAGTCATTTTTGGGAACAGTTGCACAAAGCGTTGGGAACGCAGTTGAGGTTCAGTACAACCTTTCACCCGTAGACAGATGGACAATCTGAAAGGACTATTCATATTGTGGAAGACCTCCTTCGAGCTTGTGTTTTACAGTTCCTAGGCAGCTGGGATGTACATCTGAGTTTGATAGAGTTTGTGTATAACAACAGTTACCAACAAAGCATCGACATGGCTCGTTATGAAGCTCTGTATGGAAGGAAGTGCATATCTCCTTTGCGTTGGTACGAGTCTGGTGAATATCAGCTTTTGGGTCCTGAGCTAGTTCAGCAAACGACAGATAAGATCAAAGTGATACAACAACAGTTGAAAGTAGCACAGGATAGGCAGAAGTCTTATGCAGACAATCGCCGACGACCGTTGGAGTTCCAGGTAGGAGACAAGGTATATCTTAAGGTCTCACCTTGGAAGGGTGTGCTAAGGTTTGGACAGAAGGGTAAGTTGGCACCCAGGTATATGGGGCCTTACCCAGTTACAACTCGTGTTGGGAAGGTAGCTTATGAGATAGAGTTGCCTCCAGAGTTGCATAGGTTGCATCCAGTTTTCCATGTCAGTATGCTAAAGAAAAGGCATCCAGATTCAGGTACAGTGATACAGCCAGTTGAGGTTGAGCTTGATGCAGATGTGACCTACGAGGAAGGTCCTGTGGCGATTCTTGACAGAAGGATCCACAAGCTGAAGAGGAAGGATCTGGTTCTTGTGAAGGTTCTTTGGCAGCGTCATGGCGTCGAGGAAGCCACGTGGGAGCTTGAGGAAGAGATAAGGAGGAAGTATCCCTCGCTTTTCTCTTCGGATTTCGGGGACGAAATCCCTTAAAGGGGGTTAGATTGTAAGGACCCTGATCTGCGTTTAGGGCTTACCTTGTTTGCTTTGCCTAACCTTGATGGTTTGATGTTTGCTAATCACCTTTAGTGGTGATTAGGGTTTGGTTGTGCTTTGTTGAGAGTTGGAGGTGCTACTTGCAAATAAACCAAGTTTAGGGTTTTTTGTGCAAATTTGCCACCTTGAGAGGTGTTCTTCTCTCTCTTTGCTTCCTCTAGAGTTGAGAGGAAGGCTTGGGCTTGTTGCTTGAGTTCTTTGGGCCTTTGTTGAGCTCGTTTGGGCCTTGGAGTTCCTTATTTCGGCTTGCTTGGGCCTTGTGTCGGCCAAGTAGAGCTTGTGTCGGCCTAGAGAGGAGGTGTGTCGCCCTAGAGTGAGCTTGGTGTGTCACCCATGAAGCTTGGTCCAACCTTGATCACATTTGGAGGACACATGGTGCACATCTTGGACAAGTGTTTTATGGCTTGCAAGAGTGGTGGCTTGAGTTTGTGGACAAGTGTTCCTTGGGTGGACGACACCTAGCATGGAACAACCTTGGTTTCTCCTCCCTTCTCTTCTATATAGGTGGTCCCTTCCTTATCTTGAGGACCCTTTTAGTTCCTCTCCTTCTTGTGCACGAAACTCTCTCTCTTTCCCTTGGTTGGTGGCCAACACACCCTTGAAGAAGGAGCTTGGAGGTCGACACACCCTTGGAGAAGAAGAGTGGAGGCCGATACACCCCCCCTGGAGGAGCTTTGGTGGCCGACAACCCTTGGAGCTCAAAGTACATCTTCTTCCTTGGAGCTTAAGGCGGGTTGCATGACTCTAACCCTAACTACTCTACCATCTTTTCATATATATTGTTTTGATCTTGCCCTTGCACGTTAGTAGTTGGTTCTTGTTTAGCTTGCATGTTGGCCGATCCTTGAGATCTATGGTTTAGGGAGCAATACTCCTTTCTCCCCTTGCTCTAGATGAGTGAGCTTGGGTCCTAGTGTCATGAGAAATACCCCTCCTTCCTAACTAATTGAGGTGAGTTTGTGACCTAGTGGCTCGAGCAATACCCTCATCTCACCTTGGGCAAGATGGTGAGCTCGTTTAGATGACCTTGAGTTACACCTTGGTCACGATGTGCTTGGGGAGGTGCTGCCCGACAGCCCTTGCCCTAGTTTACCCTTGCACGGTTTGAGTGGGCAAAGCTTTTATCTTGTTCCTTGGGCGGGTGAGCAACCTGACCCTGCACGCCTTGTGCCCACACTACCCGACAGGCTGCTCGCCCGATGGGGCTGCTCACCCGACATACTCTGATTTGCTCACTCGCCTCACAAGTCTGCTCGCCCGATACCTGGCTCGCCCGACACTAGTTGTGTCGCCCGACACCAAGCTTGCTCACCCGGTACCCATGTCGCCTGATACATACCTACACGCTTGAGTAGCTCGCCCAGCTTTCCCTTGCACGCCCGTAGTACTCTGCTCGCTCGATATGTGTACCTTGCACGCCCGATATCAACCTTCTCGCTCAGTTTCATCTTGCACGTCTTAGTTAAACCGTGCACGCCCAGTTAGCACCCTGTCTCGCCCGATGCACCTGCTCACCCGGACACCCTGCACGCCTTCTAGGGCTGCACGCTCGATAGGGGTTAGATAGGAAAGGGGTTCTGCCCGGGGTGATCTTTAGTGAAGGTTTTGGGTATCTCTTGAAAGGGCATGATCTGTTATGGAAAAGTGATATGTCAAGCTATGCTTTTATGGTGACTCTTTGCCTAATAATGATATTTATGTTCTTATGGCTAAACACATGCGTATGAATGTAAATACTCTATCTCTTTAATGCCAACGTAATCTTGAGCATGCATTAGGGTTTCTTGATAATGTGCTTACATGTGTGACCTTAAGATGAGGCACGAATATAATTATTGTTGTCACTTTGTGCTGGCAAGATACTTAACACTAATTGTCACCTTATGGTAATAATAATAGTTTCTTGATTATTCATATGGTTATTGAATGATGCTAACCATAAAGGTAATGCTTAGCCAAATGAAAGGCTATGAGAAATGGTTAATGAGAACACTATGATGACAGGTGTATTATGAATGATGTTCCATAATTATGTTGAAAGCCTTGAGAGGCTATGGCACTATGTGATGAGGGATTGAGATCCCATGATATGTGATGATCTTTGAGATGGATCTAGATGGTTGGCAAGAGGCCAAGTGATAACATGTGATGTGAGATCCCTGTGAGGGATCAGTGTGATGTAAATTGTAGAAAATGCATAATGTTGACTTTATGTGGTTTACTTTCTGTTATATCTTGCATGTTATACAACTTGGTTGAATCTTGCAACCCATCTAAAAGATACTAATTAATCATAGTAGAATCTATCATGTAGTCTGCCCTGGCCATAGATTCATCACCAGTCAGGATAGGGTGATGATGAAACGGGTTCTCCTGCGGGTCAACCCGGAGTGCATATTTTTGAATATGCAAGGTTTCTCCTAGCCTAAAATAGAGAGGTGAAACAAGTGCAGCTGCGGTTGCAGACTCAGATATGTGATGAGCATGGTGAACATGGCACATGGCTCCAAATATGTGATATGTTGAGCATGAATGTGTTCATGGCTCTGAGCATGGTGTTTAGACCCGTGGCTCCGTTTCTAGCGTCGTGACCTGTACCGAGGCGGGCTAGGCAGAGGGTAGCCTGAGGAGCTGACCCTGTGGCTATGACCACTTCAGCATGAGACTGCGGTCCTGCTTATGTTATACTCATGTACTGACCATGAGGCGGAGAAGGTCGTGGAGTTCGGCTCTTCCATTGACCTTGTATGGCACCGACTATGGGCTTCACAGCCGAAGGTTGGATTTGAACGGTACGGTTCATCTCCTCAGGGCATAATAAAACGTAATCCAGCCATTTAGTATATACTGCTTAAGACAAACGCGAAACATTGGTTGAGGCCTTATTTGTGTAGTTAACTTTAATTATCTTACAATTATTGTACATTACTCCTATGTGGTGAGTTTCCTATATATTTCTTATCTTGTCAATCATGTTCCATTGGGAAATATGTTGGTACAGCTGGTAAGTCTGATGGAGGATGGCTTGTTTTTCATAAATTGCTTCTGTTATATTCCTTATCAGTAATCTACTGTTTAAGCTCTATCTTATCTGAGGTTTTGTAGTTTTGGCGCGGAGTTATGCCTCCCGCTGGGACAATGTTCAATTGTCTCACTCCGCTGGTTGCACCCTTTTTAGGAGTTCGAGCTTGTCGTGGTGGTGGTCGTGGGGTTGCGGCCGAGCAGTGAGAAGATCAGTAGAAGGCAAGCTTTGGAGATGTTGTTGTTTTGGATGTTTTGTTGTAGAGTCTAGAGTCATCCCTGTACTCTCAGGTCCTTGATGGTGTTTTGACGTTGTTTTACGATGTACGACTGATGACGTTTGTATATCCTGCTGCTGGCCGGATGTGGGCCTTTACATGTATGATCAGGTGGTGAACTCATGGCTATGACAGGACAGCCGTTGCTCTAAGATGTGGACATATATCCAGGCTTGTGTGAATATATATATATATAACATGTTTTCTTGCAGGATATGGACTGGAATATAATATGTTTCTCAGTTTATCAGTTTTTCGCAATCGGTTTTAATTAACCCGTGTTTTTGTTAACTGTGGTTATGGTGATTTCCGCACGTTTTCACATAACACCTCGTTATCTGTGTGATAATGGGATGTGTTGCCACATTTCTCATCTTTCTCAAAACAGCCAAGGCAGAGCTCTGGACCTCAGGGAGCCGACCAACTAGTGCTAAGGTGAGTAGGAACCATCTTCAAGCTCAAATTCATGGAGGAATTCTTCTTAAAAGGTTGGTTCTATGATTAACTCACTTAGATTCTTTGTTTTAGCCGACCATTCCCATCTTTTACTTGAAGAAACAACCTTGGATGACCTGTGGAGCTCAAGACACCATTAAAGGCTTGAATCTTGGAAGCTTGGAGCACTAGGAACCACGTTTGAGGCGGGTTTTATAACTCTAAACTCCTAGCTTTATTATGCATATCTTTGTTCTTACTTTTAGTGCTTAGTTCTTCTTCTACCTCCCTTCTTCCTTGCACTTTTGCAAGCAAAATGGTGGTGTAACCGACCTGAACAGAGGTTGAGGATGATGGGCGTGGATTCCTAGGTAACTTTATCAAACGACCTTGGACCCTTTTGGTCCAAACGGTTGCAACCCGTTTAAGGTCAAACGGTTTCAACCCGTTTGATCTCAAATGATCTTGCAAGATCGTTTGGATCAAAATGGTCTCAAGACCGTTTGATAGGGTTGACCAAGGGACGACCATTTGAGGGTCTGTTCATAATAGATTGAATTTCATTTCTACAAAAAATTATAATCTAATTCCTAACCAATTGAGAGTTGAAGGCACTTCAACACCCTAACCCTAATCGCGATGAAATTGCTGATTTCAAGTATAGATCTTGTTGAGTTTTGGGTTGAAGAACCCAAACGGGTTCAAAACCATTTGGGGGTTCATCCAAACGGTCTCACACTCGTTTAGTGACACCCCAAGACCATTTGGAGGTCTAGGGTTAAGGAAATTTGATGGTTTGAGGGTCCAATTTCAATAGGTTGATGAATTGATAAAAATGCTGATTTTAGATCTATTTAGGGTTCAACCCTTATCCAACCGACTTGGTTTTTGGTCAAACCTTGAGAAAACGGTCTCAAGACCGTTTAAAGGTCACCCAAAATGATCTCAAGACCGTTTGGGCCAAGTTTGGGCCCAATTGGAGGTCAATTGATAGGTTCAACCTTGATTTGATTCACATTGTTGACCATTGATGATTATCCGATTGAAACCCTAATTGAGATAGACTTAACCCTAATTGGCTTTCAATTGAGGGTCAATTTGGTGTCCAATTGGTTAAGGTTAATCCTAATTGACTCAATTTGTAAGTGGTTAACATGGCTTTGGCCAATTGAAGGCTTCAACATAGGAAATCCTATTCAAACATAACCTTTGTGTCACCTTTTATGTTCATGCGGTTTGAACCCATGAAGATTGACACTCGTTTAAGCCCAAACAGGTTGACACTCGTTTAGGCTCAAACAGGTTGACACTCGTTTAAGCCCAAACAGGTTGACACTCGTTTAGGCTCAAACAGATTGACACTCATTTAAGCCCAAACAGGTTGACACTCATTTAAGCTCAAACAGATTGACACTCGTTTAGGCCCAAATAGGTTCACACTCGTTTAAGGTCAAATGGGTTCACACTCGTTTTAGGTCAAATGGGTTCATACCCGTTTAAGGTCAAATGGGTTCACACTCGTTTAAGGTCAAGTGGGTTCATACTCGATTAAGGCTCAAATGGGTTCAAGGTCGTTTGAGATTAAACGAGTTCAAGGTCGTTTAAAACCTAAATGGGTTGAAGGTTGAAGGTTAAACCCTAAACCAATTGGAGACTTTCAAGGTTATGTATACTTAATCACTTGAAGGTGTAAATGGTTCAATAATGATCTAATCTAAACTCTAATGGTAACTTAAGACATTAAGGGACTAAGTGACTAATGAATTGACCCATGATGATGATCAATGGGTATTTACCAAAATGCCCTTGAGGGGTTATTTTGAGTGATACCTTGTTCTAATCAAACCCTAATCACCTGATAGTGATGATTTGGTTTATGTTAATCAAGGATGACTTGACCCAATCTATCTAGAGTGGTGTAATCACCATCTACTAGTGAGAGTAGAGAGAAAGTACCATTATGGTCAAAACTCAAGAAAAATACCTTCAAAGTACATGAATATGCAAGATTAGGTATGATCCACTTATGTGAGATCATGGTAACCCTAATTATGATAATTGGTGAATCTTAATCTTATCTGAGGGCTTTAATGATGATGTTCCTCATACATGGTGATGTTATGAGATCAATTCACCATGAGGTGAATAGTAAACCCTAATTGGTGAAAATCAGGGAACCTAAACCTTGTAAGAGTATGAGGGTACAACTTTTGATATGAATTGCTTACTATTTTCAGTTGAATTAACCATGCAGGTTCTTATACATGATGATGATCATATCCAGGTAAGGATTATGATTTCATATTCATTGAAAGCATGTTATTAGCTTTATAAATAATGACATATGCTGATGCCTAGTAAGTGGCATCTTATGAGAATGATAGGCTGTGAGAGCCATGAGTATCATCAAGGTCATGCTTGTCAGATGACTTGTGATGAGATGATTGAGAAATGATAATTAATGAGAGTTAGACTTGATACATTTAGTATTCTACTTTCATAGCTGATGTTCTAATGATGAATTATTGAGAACATGTATGATGTTAAAAGAATACTGAAATGTACCTAACTAATCAAGTATAATCATACCATGTAGAGCCCTGATCATAGATCCATCATTGTCAGGAGTTAAATGATGGTGAAACAGGTTTTCCTAAGGGAACTCCTGGATCACATACTTTTGAGTATGTGGGGGAATATGGATGTGAATACCCTTACATCCTAGTGTAGGAATTGATGTAGATGTATCTTAATCTATCAATCCTTCACTATGTGTTTATGCCGGGGTGATGTAATACTAATCTCCCGAGGAAATCTTTTGTACCGCATCGATGAGAGATAAACAAGAAATCTTTCGATGGTGAAGAGAGTACAGAATGCCACTGTGACTCTAATAGCGAAGTACCAGAATACCCTGGTAAGCTATAGTAGCAGAGATACTAGATGTCCTGCATGTTGATCCTCATACTGACTGAGGAAGATGAGGCCATAAGAATCCGTCTCTTTTGATGACCTATGTATGATACTGATGCGACTTAATAGTGATCGGTTAGAGTATGAGCGGTATACCTCATCTCCGCAGGGCATAATAATGTTTGTAAAACATAATCAACCACGTAGCATATCTGCTTAGGTTGAACTACAAGATACAATGATTGATGGTTACACTGCTTAGTATACATGTTCTTCATATTCCTTAAATGTTGTTGTTATACTTGATAACAATCTGCTGTTGATTACCTTAAAACTTTATTGCTTATGTTGATCTGTGATTGCTATAATAAAGCTTATGGCGGAGAGTTATAACTCTCGCTGGGACAATTATTTAAAATTGTCTCACCCCGAAGATTTCAACTTTTTAGGTAGTCGTCAAGGACGAAGGAATCAGTCTGCAGGTGATCAGAATCAGCAGCAGCAGTACCAGGAGCAGCAGTGAATCTCAGGTGGAGATACTGTGCTGTCTAGTCTTATAGATAGAATAGTCTTATGTCGTCTCTGTACACTCAGGTCCTAGGAGTTTGTTGATCTGAAAATTTAGAAGTCTTGAGATTTTGTATCATGATGTATATAATCACTCGAGAAGTGATTTATCAGAGATGTAAATAGTTCATCTTACTTTTATGAAAGGAGTTTCAAGTTTTCGAGATCTCGTTTTCGAAAGGTTTTAATTTATCATGATTTTTCGTATTCTGCTGTTAATCGAATCGCTTCCGCTATGTTTATCTTGTGTTTTGGAGATCAGAGCCCACAATTAGTGGTATCAGAGCTCTAGGTTCGCTGAGTCTACAGAGACATAGGACTTAGAATGTCGATTCTATCCTTAGTACTTCTTTCTTATCTAATAGAGTCTTCTGCTCCTCAGGAGAAGAAGATAATTAAGGATGTCTGGGCCACAGGAGGAGTACGAGGCAGAAAGTAGTGTTGCTGCACCTCGAGAAGGTGCAAGGAACCTAGAAATAGAGCAACCTGTACCTGAGCCACCTATGGAGCCACCTCAGTTTGACCCAGCTGACATGGGAAACCCAACTGTTCAAACTATGTTCGGGCAGTTTATGACTGCCATGACACACATCACCGACAGGATGCCCATGCCTACACCTAGGGCACATGTCCAGTCTGAAGGTCAAGGTATCGGTAAGACGTTCGAGCGACTTCATCGGGTCGGAGAAACCGAATACTTTGGTACAGCTGACCCTGCTGATGCTGATCTGTGGTTAACTGAGTTGGAGAAAGCTTTCAGAATCCTTAACATCCCCGAAGGTGAGAAGGTTAGACATGCTGTCTATCTTCTCAAAGGAAGTGTTGTTCACTGGTGGACCATGGAAGAGCAGAAGAGGCCTGGAGTGGAGATCTCGTGGGAAGATTTTCGTCGGGGATTTGTCAACATATACTTTCCAAAGACATTCCTGGATGAGAAGATCTCTCAGTTTGAGAGATTAAGACAAGGCATGATGAACATTAGCGAGTACGAAGCTAAGTTCATGGAGTTTCTACGATTCTGTCCGCACATGGCTACCACAGAAGAAGAGAGGATTAGAAGGTTCGAGAAGGGTTTAAACGCCAACTTGACTACTCCCGTGTCCGCCCTAGAGAGTCGGGAGAGGTTTGCTACCTTCGTTGAGTCAGTCCGAAGGATAGAGAAATCCGTAGTCGAGAAGAGACAAACCCATAAGAGATATCCATAGTTACAGGGTTCTTCATCTAGAGACTTTAAGAAGCCTAGATTCTCTGCACCTACACCTCCACCACCCAGATCTAGTTCGCAGACACAGTGGTCCCCAAGTAGAGGTAGAGGACGAATCCTACCACTACAAGAGACTCGCAGTTCAGCATCAATGTCAGTCACAGGACCACCCAGACCACAACAACTGGAAAGAAGCTGCTACAACTGTGGGAAGGTGGGACATCTGATGAAGGACTGCAGGTCTAGGCCTGTCAGTGTGACACAACCTCTAAGGCAGAATCAACAGGGATCACAGAGAAGGCAGTCTCAAGGAGCAGCTAGAGGACGTGGGCAAGCGTCTCAGGCTGGATCGTCAGCACCAACTCAACCTCAAGCGACAGCGAGGTTCTATGCTATGAACCCACCAGAAGCAGTGGTCAATCCATGGGTTGTGGCAGGTCAGATGGAACTTTTATATTCTGATATGTCTAAATCCTGTGTTGTATCTGTTTTGATTGACCCAGGTGCTACACACTCTTTTATCACTCGAAGAGTGATTCGTAACTGCAATATGACAGTTAGTCATAGGGCACATAGCTTGTTGCTTGAGACTCCGTTGAGAGGTTATGCCGTTTTGCAAGAGGTATGCTCTCCCTGCATTCTCTTCTTTTCTGATCATCGTATTCAAGTGGATCTTATACCACTTGATATGCAAGGATTTGATATAATCCTTGGGATGGATACCTTGGAAAGGTATAGAGTTGTCTTGGGTTGTGATTCCAAGCAGGCTGTGTTTGCTGATAAGAGCAACACATGGATCTTTCAAGGAGAGAGAAAGATTCTACCCACCTATCTTGTGTCAGCTATGGTTTCCGATAAGCTGATGAGGCAAGGATGTTATGAATTCTTGGCCCATGTGGTAGATACTACCATGGAGAGTCCTAACCCTACTGAAGTTCCTGTAGTCAGGGAATTTGAAGATGTATTTCCTGAAGAACTTCCAGGTATGCCACCGCCTCGGGAAATTGATTTTGAAATCAAATTGATCCCAGATACCCAACCTATAGCACAAAAACCATATAGGATGGAACCTGCTGAGATGGCAGAACTCAAGAAGCAGCTTCAAGAGTTGCTTGAGAAGGGTTTCATCCGACCGAGCACTTCACCCTGGGGTGCTCCGGTTTTGTTTGTTAAAAAGAAAAACGGGTCAATGCAGTTGTGCATTGATTACAGACAATTAAATAAAGTAACGATAAAGAATAAGTACCCTTTACCGAGGATTGATGATCTCTTTGACCAGTTGCGTGGTGCAACCATCTTCTCAAAGATAGATTTGAGGTCTGGATATCATCAACTTCGTATTAAGGACAGTGACATACCCAAGTCTGCTTTCAGAACAAGGTATGGTCACTATGAGTTCACAGTTATGTCGTTTGGACTAACTAATGCACCAGCTGCATTTATGGAACTCATGAATAGAATCTTCCGACCTTTCCTTGATCAGTGCATTGTTGTCTTCATAGATGACATTCTGATATATAGTAAAGATGCTCAGCAGCATGAACAACATCTTCGTCAGGCTCTAACTTTGCTAAGGGAACATAAGCTATATGCTAAGTTTAGCAAGTGTGAGTTTTGGCTACCAGAAGTATCTTTTCTTGGACATGTGATATCTGCTTTGGGTATTCGTGTTGACCCTAAAAAGGTAGAATCTGTTCTACAATGGGAACAACCGAAGACACTGACGGAGATTCGTAGTTTCTTGGGGTTGGCCGGCTACTATCGAAGGTTCATTAAGAACTTTAGTTCCATAGCCTTACCCTTGACTAAGTTGACTCGGAAGGAAGTTCCTTTTGACTGGAGCAATAAGTGTCAGAAATCTTTTCAATTACTAAAAGAGAGGTTGACAAGTGCACCTGTACTTGTGCTACCTGAACAAGGCAAAGGATACATAGTTTTATGTGATGCCTCCAAGAACGGACTCAGATGTGTGTTGATGCAGGATAAGCAAGTGATTTCTTTTGCTTCCCGACAACTTAAGAAACACGAAGAGAATTATCCGACACACGATCTGGAGTTAGCTGCAGTGGTTCATGCTTTGAAGATCTGGAGACATTATCTCTACGGAGAGACATTCCAAATTTTCACAGATCACAAGAACCTAAAGTATATCTTCTCTCAACATGACCTTAACATGAGGCAACGTCGCTGGATGGAGTTAATCAAGGATTATGATTGTACGATAGATTACCATCCAGGGAAGGCCAATGTAGTTACAGATGCCTTGAGTAGGAAATCAGCAACATCAACCATGGATAGAGCACAACTAAACTCTTTAGTATGCTCTAAGAGAGATATGCTTATCTCTTTAAGGCAAGACAATGTACAGTTGAAGGTGTCATCGTTAGCCGGGTTGTTGGCTGAGATGCATATAAAACCTACCCTAAGAGAACAGATTAAGGAGGCACAACAAGTAGATGCAGAAGTTCAACAGATTAGATCGGAGTATGGTAATGAGAAGCGAGATGGTTTCCATGACTCAGATGATCAAGTAGTATGCTATCATCGGAGGATGATAGTTCCAGATAAGGATAACTTGAGAAAGTTAGTCCTGGAAGAAGCTCATTCTTCAATGTATGCTATGCATCCAGGGAGCACCAAGATGTATCGAAACTTGAAAGATATGTATTGGTGGCCCGGGATGAAGAAGGATGTTGTAGAGTTTGTGAGAAGGTGTCCTGTGTGTCAGCAAGTTAAAGCTGAACACCAGAAGCCTGCAGGGACAATGCAACCTTTACCCATACCATAGTGGAAGTGGGACCATGTGACCATGGACTTTGTTGTTGGCCTACCTAGGACAAGCAAAGGACATGATTCCATCTGGGTAATAGTTGATAGGTTGACAAAGACAGCTCATTTCTTACCTGTCAAAACAACCTATTCTGCTGAAAAGTTATCACAGTTGTATGTTCAAGAGATAGTGCGTTTGCACGGAGTTCCTGTCACTATAGTTTCTGACAGAGGTCCCCAGTTTACAAGTCATTTTTGGGAGCAGTTGCACAGAGCTTTAGGCACCAAGTTAAGGTTTTGTACAACCTTTCATCCACAGACTGATGGACAGTCGGCAAGGACTATACAGACCTTGGAAGACCTGTTGAGAGCATGTGTTCTCCAGTTTACCGGGAGTTGGGATCTACACCTAAGCCTAATAGAATTTGCCTATAACAATAGCTATCAGCATAGTATTGATATGGCACCTTATGAAGCTTTGTATGGTAGATGTTGTAGATCACCCTTGTGTTGGTATGAGACTGGTGAGCATCTGTTGTTAGGTCCTGATCTTGTGCAGCAGACCACAGAGAAGATTAAAGTGATACAACAATAGATTAAGACTGCACAGGATAGGAAGAACTCTTATGCTGACAAGCGTCGTAGACCGTTGGAGTTCCAGGTTGGAGACAGAGTGTATCTCAAGGTCTCACCTTGGAAAGGAGTCCTTCGCTTTGGAAGGAAAGGGAAGTTAGCTCCTAGATTTATGGGGCCTTATCCAATCATTGAACGAGTTGGAAAGGTATCCTATAGACTAGAGTTACCACCAGAATTACAAAAACTACACCCTGTGTTTCACATTTCTATGTTAAGGAAATGTCATCCCGATACCGAGTCAGTTCTACAACCTATGGAAGTATAATTGAATGAAGATATAACTTATGAGGAAGGACCAGTGTCAATCCTTGATAACAGAATTAAAAAGCTAAATAAGAAAGATATAAGTCTTGTGAAAGTCCTCTGGAACCACCGTGGTGTTGAAGAAGCCACTTGGGAACTAGAGGATTAGATGAGAAGGAAATTCCCTTCTCTTTTCTCTTAATACGTTTTATCGATTTCGGGGATGAAATTCTTGTAAGGGGTGGATAATTTGTAACATCCCTGACTTGGGTTATAAACTAACCCTAGGTGTTTTGCCTAAATATGTAATTAAACTCTTGTGATTATCTTTTGGCATGTTATTAAGTTCCTAAGGCACATACATTTTCATTTCTGTCCCTTTTAAACAAGGATTGTAGTATTGTTTGGTAATACAAGGACCTATGTGCAAATTATCTAGTTAAGGGGTTTAACTTGCAAATTTCACAAGTTAAGATGTTCCTCTGATGATGAGATATCATATGAGTGGATATGATGAGGTAAGATGGATTTCCCAAGCTTGGGCATCAAGATGCAGCTTGTGGAATGATCCTTATGCTTAAAAACCCTAATTTGGATTAAAGTGCAATTTACCCAAAAGTGGGGTGCAACTTATAAAATACACTATCTAGAACATCTTTTATGACTCTTGAAATCATTTAGAGTAAAAATGATGAAAGGGACACATGAATGAGTGATCAGATAAGAAAAATGACATTTGTGCATAAAATTCACTAAATATGAGGATGGAGACTTGTCATATATGAACTCTAGTTGAAAGTTGGTTTTCTTTACCCTTAGATCTAGATTTTTGATGAGATTTACATAAGTTTTGATAGCTTGGGCGTGCCTTAGAAACAAGTAGGGACTTAGGTGAGAATTTCATGTTTTAAAGGTCTTTATGGTGGTAAATGGCCTAGAGTATATAAGCCTTCACCCTTGCAAACCAAGTGAACGTATCCTTTATCCTCCTCATTTCTCATCTTTCTCAAAATGGCCAAGGCAGAGCTCTGGACCTCAAGGAGCCGACCAACTAGTGCTAAGGTGAGTAGGAACCATCTTCAAGCTCGAATTCATGGAGGAATTCTTCTTAAAAGGTTGGTTCTATGATTAACTCACTTAGATTCTTTGTTTTAGCCGACCATTCCCATCTTTTCCTTGAAGAAACAACCTTGGATGACCTGTGGAGCTCAAGACGCCATTAAAGGCTTGAAGCTTGGAGGCTTGGAGCTCTAGGAACCAGGTTTGAGGCGGGTTTTATAACTCTAAACTCCTAGCTTTATTATGCATATCTTTGTTCTTACTTTTAGTGCTTAGTTCTTCTTCTACCTCCCTTCTTCCTTGCACTTTTGCAAGCAAAACGGTGGTGTAATCGACCTGAACATAGGTTGAGGATGATGGGCGTGGATTCCTAGGTAACTTTATCAAACGACCTTGGACCCTTTTGGTCCATACGGTTGCAACCCGTTTAAGGTCAAACGGTTTCAACCCGTTTGATCTCAAACGATCTTGCAGGATCATTTGGATCAAAATGGTCTCAAGACCGTTTGATAGGGTTGAACAAGGGATGACCATTTGAGGGTCTGTTCATAATAGATTGAATTTCATTTCTACAAAGAATTATAATCTAATTCCTAACCAATTGAGAGTTGAAGGCACTTCAACACCCTAACCCTAATCGGGATGAAATTGCTGATTTCAAGTATAGATCTTGTTGAGTTTTGGGTTGAAGGACCCAAACGGGTTCAAAACCGTTTGGGGGTTCATCCAAACGGTCTCACACTCGTTTAGTGACACCCCAAGACCGTTTGGAGGTCTAGGGTTAAGGAAATTTGATGGTTTGAGGGTCCAATTTCAATAGGTTGATGAATTGATAAAAATGCTGATTTTAGATCTATTTAGGGTTCAACCCTTATCCAACCGACTTGGTTTTTGGTCAAACCTTGGGCAAATGGTCTCCAGACCGTTTGGAGGTCACCAAAACGATCTCAAGACCGTTTGGGCCAAGTTTGGGCCCAATTGGAGGTCAATTGATAGGTTCAACCTTGATTTGATTCACATTGTTGAACATTGATGATTATCCGATTGAAACCCTAATTGACATAGACTTAACCCTAATTGGCTTTCAATTGAGGGTCAATTTGGTGTCCAATTGGTTAAGGTTAATCCTAATTGACTCAATTTGTAAGTGGTTAACATGGCTTTGGCCAATTGAAGGCTTCAACATAGGAAATCCTATTCAAACATAACCTTTGTGTCACCTTTTATGTTCATGCGGTTTGAACCCATGAAGGTTGACACTCGTTTAAGCCCAAACAGGTTGACACTCGTTTAGGCTCAAACAGGTTGACACTCGTTTAAGCCCAAACAGATTGACACTCGTTTAGGCTCAAACAGGTTGACACTCGTTCAAGCCCAAACAGGTTGACACTCATTTAAGCTCAAACAGGTTGACACTCGTTTAGGCCCAAACGGGTTCACACTCGTTTAAGGTCAAATGGGTTCACACCCGTTTAAGGTCAAATGGGTTCACACCCGTTTAAGGTCAAATGGGTTCACACTCGTTTAAGGTCAAGTGGGTTCATACTCGTTTAACGCTCAAATGGGTTCAAGGTCGTTTGAGATTAAACGAGTTCAAGGTCGTTTAAAACCTAAATGGGTTGAAGGTTAAACCCTAAACCAATTGGAGACTTTCAAGGTTATGTATACTTAATCACTTGAAGGTGTAAATGGTTCAATAATGATCTAATCTAAACTCTAATGGTAACTTAAGACATTAAGGGACTAAGTGACTAATGAATTGACCCATGATGATGATCAATGGGTAATTTACCAAAATGCCCTTGAGGGGTTATTTTGAGGGATACCTTGTTCTAATCAAACCCTAATCACCTGATAGTGATGATTTGGTTTATGTTAATCAAGGATGACTTGACCCAATCTATCTAGAGTGGTGTAATCACCATCTACTAGTGAGAGGAGAGAGAAAGTACGATTATGGTCAAAACTCAAGAAAAATACCTTCAAAGTACATGAATATGCAAGATTAGGTATGATCCACTTATGTGAGGGCATGGAAACCCTAATTATGATAATTGGTGAATCTTAATCTTATCTGAGGGCTTTAATTATGATGTTCCTCATACATGGTGATGTTATGAGATCAATTCACCATGAGGTGAATAGTAAACCCTAATTGGTGAAAATCAGGGAACCTAAACCTTGTAAGAGTATGAGGGTACAACTTTTGATATGAATTGCTTACTATTATCAGTTGAATTAACCATTCAGGTTCTTATACATGATGATGATCAAATCCAGGTAAGGATTATGATTTCATATTCATTGAAAGCATGTTATTAGCTTTATGAATAATGACATATGATGATGCCTAATAAGTGGCATCTTATGAGAATGATAGTGTGGGCTCTGATCTCCAAAACCACGATATAAACTTAGCGGAAGCGATTCGATTAACAACGGAAGACAAAAATCACGGTATATTAAAACTTTTCGAGATAAGAGCTTGAATCTATAAAAACTTCTTTCTTAAAAGGAGATAAACTGTTTACATCTCAGATAATTACTTCTTGAGTAATTATATACAACATGATACAAAATCTCAAGAACTCAAAACCAAAATCTCAGACCAAAAGACTCCAAGGACCTAAGAGTACAGAGAACACATAGGACTGACTATCTAACTATACAACTCAGCAGTCTGAATCTCCACCTGAGATTTACTGCTGCTCCTGATGCTGCTGCTGCTGATATTGGTTACCTGAAGATTGATTCCTTCGCCCTCGACGACCACCTAAAAAGTTGAAATCTACGGGGTGAGACAATTTTAAATAATTGTCCCAGCGAGAGTTATAACTCTTCGCCAAAAGCTTTATTATAGAAACCAAGAATAACATAGGCAATAAAAGCTTTAAGGTAATCAGTAGCAGATTGTTATCAATTAGAACAACAACATCTAAGGAATATGAAGAACATGTATACTAAGTAATGTATCTTCAACCAATGTATCTCGTAGTTCAACCTAAGTAGATATGCTACGCGGTTGATTATGTTTTACAAACATCATTATGCCCTACGGAGATGAGGTATACCGCTCATACTCCAACCAATCACTATTAAGTCGCATCGGTATCATACATAGGTCATCAAAAGAGCCGGATTCTTATGACCTCATCTTCCTCAGTCAGTAAGAGGATCAACATGCAGGACATCTAGTATCTCTACTACTATAGCTTACCAGGGTATGCTGGTACTTCACTATTAGAGTCACAGTGGCATTCTGTACTCTCTTCGCTATCGAAAGATCTCTTGTTTATCTCTCATCGATGCGGTATAAAAGATTTCCTCGGGAGATTAGTGTTACATCACCCCGGCATAAAACATAGTGAAGGATTGATAGATTAAGATACATCTACATCAATTCCTACACTAGGATGTAAGGAAATTCACATCCATATTACCCCACATATTCAAAAGTATGTGCTCTAGGAATCCCCTTAGGAAAACCTATTTCACCATCATTTAACTCCTGACAATGATGGATCTATGATCAGGGCTCTACATGGTATGATTATACTTGATTAATTAGGTACATTTCAGTATTCTTTTATCATCATACATGTTTTCAAACATTAATCATTAGCATAGCAGCTATGAAGGAAGAATACTAAATGTAACAAGCCTAACTCTCATCAATTATCATTTCTCAATATTCTCATCACAAGTCATCTCTTAAAGCATGACCTTGATGGTATTCATGGCTCTCACAGCCTATCAATCTCATAAGGTGCTATTAACAAGGCATCAGGATATATCACTATTCATAAAGCTAACAACATGCTTTCAATGAATATAGTATCATCATCCATACCGGGATATGATCATCCTCATAAAGGAACCTACATGGTTAAATCAACTGATAACAGTAAATAACTCATTTAAAGATGTTGTATCTCCCTACTCATACAAGAGCTAGGTTTCCCTGGTTTTCATCAATAAGGGTTTACTATTCACATTACATGTCATCACCCTAGAATTAGGGTTTACTATTCACCTCATGGTGAAATGATCTCATAACATACTCCTGTATGAGAAACATCATCATTAAAGACCTCAGATAAGATTAAGATTCATCAATTATCATAATTAGGGTTTCCATGATCTCACATAAGTGGATCATACCTAAACTTGCACATTCATGTATATTGAAGGCATTTTACTTGAGTTTCCATTATAATTGGTACTTTCTCTCTCCTCTAACTAGTAGATAGTGATTACACCACTCTAGATTAGGTTGGGTTAAGTCCTCATTGATTAAAACCAGTCAACTTCATCACTATCATGTGATTAGGGTTTGATTAAAACAAGGTATCACTCAATTGAACCTTTCAGGGGCATTTTGGTAATTTACCCATTGACCATCATCATGGGTCAATTCATTAGCCACTTAGTCCCTTAACATCTTAGGTTACCATTAGGGTTTAGATTAGATCATCATTGAACCATTTACACCTTCAAGTGATTAAGTATAATCAACCTTGAAGGTCTCCAATTGGTTTAGGGTTTAACCTTCAACCTTCAACCCATTTGATTCTTAAACGACCTTGAACTTGTTTAATCTCAAATGACCTTGAATCCATTTGAACCTTAAACGAGTGTGGACCCACTTAATCTTAAATGGGTGTGGACCCATTTAAGTCCAAACGAGAGTGGACTCGTTTGGACTCAAACTTGTGTAGACTCGTTTGGACTCAAATGAGTGTGAACTCGTTTGGGCTTAAACGGGTGTGAACTCGTTTGGTCTAAAACGATTGTGGGTCTACTTGGGTTCAAACCGCATGAACATAAAAGGTGACACAAAGATTATGCTTGAAAAGGATTTCTTATGTTGAAGCTTTCAATTGGCCCAAGCCATGTTAACCATATACAAATTGAGTCAATTAGGATGAGCCTCAATCAACTGGACACCAAATTGACCCTCAATTTAAAGCCAATTAGGGTTAAATCTAACTCAATTAGGGTTTCCAATCGGCTAATCATCAATGTTCAACAATATGATTCAAATCAGAGTTGAACCTATCAATTGACCTCCAATTGGGCCCAAACTTGGCTCAAACGGTCTTGAGGTCGTTTGGATGACCTCCAAACGATCTTGAGACCGTTAGCCCAAAGTTTGACCAAAAACCAAAATGATTTGATAAGGGTTGAGCCCTAATTAAATTAAAAATCAGCACTTTTCATCAATTTATCAACATCTTGTAATTGGACCCTCAAACCATCAAACTTCTGTAACCCTAGACCACCAAACGATCTTGGGGTGTCACTAAATGAGTGTGAGATCGTTTGGATGAACCCCCAAATGGGTTGGAACCCGTTTGGGTTCTTCATCCCAAAACTCAACAAGATCTATATTGAAATCAGCAACTTTCACCCGATTAGGGTTAGGTTATTGAAGTGTCTTCAACTATTAATTGATTAGGAATTAGATTAAAATTATTTGTAGGAATGAAATTCAATATATTATGAACAGGTATCCCAAACGGTCAACGCTTGGTCAACTCACTCAAACGGGTTGGAACCCGTTTACCCAAAAGTTCAAGTTAATTAGTTTGGAAAATCAGTACTTAATTCAATTCTATTGCCTAATTGATTGGCCTTCAACCTACGATTCCTTTGGAGTTAACCCCTCAAATTTTGTGGGTCATTATCCTACATAATTGTGAACAGAAAACCCAAACGGTCCACACTTGGTCAACGCCCTCAAACTGGTTGGAACCCATTTTCCCAAACCGACCTAATGAACCCGTTTGCCTTTCAAACGGTTTGATCAAAAAGGGGGAAAGACATAAGACCGTTTGATAAAGTAACTTTGGTAATCATGCCCATCTTCTTCTACCTCCAAATTAAGGTATGTTCATCGTGGTTTTAGTTTGCAAGAAAGCAAGGAAGGATGGGGAAAAGAAGAACAAGCTACTTTTGCAAGTACAAAGATATGCATAAGAAAGCAAAAGGGTTTAGAGTTATAAAACCCGCCTTAAGGTCGTTCCTTGAGCTCCAAGCTTCCAAGCTTCAAGTCTTTAATGGTGTCTTGAGATCCACAGGTCGGACAAGGGTTTTTCTCCAAAGAAAGGTTGGGAAAAGATGGCTTGAACGAGAAAGCTAAGTAAGAAAACTAGTAATCCATCCTTTTAACATGATTTCCTCCATGAATTCGAGCTTGAAGATGGTTCCTACTCACCTTAGCACTACTTGGTCATCTCCCTGAGCTCCAGCGCTTTGCCTTAGCCGTTTAAAGAAGAGAAATGAAGAGAATAAGTGATACGTTTGGTTGGTTTGTAAGGATTCTAGCTTATATACTTTAGGCTATTTACACCATAAAGACCTCTAGAACTTTGAAATTCTCATCCAAGTCCTTTCTTATTTAAGGGAACGTCCAATCTCATCTAAACTTATGCAAAGCTCATGAAATCTCAAGATCTAGGGGTAAAGAAAGCCAACTTTCAACTAGGGTACATACATGAAAGGTTTCCTTACTCAAACTTAGTGAATTTTATGTACAAAGGTCATTTTTTCTTATCTGATTATTCATTGATGTGTCCCTTTCACCATTTCTACTCTAAATGATGACAAGAGTCATAAAAGATGTTCTAGATGGTGTATTTTACAAGTTGCACCCCTCAAATTGGGTAAACTGCATTTTACTCCAAATTAGGGTTTTTAAGCATAAGGATTATTCCACAAGCTGCATCTAGATGCCCAAGCTTGGGAAATCCATCATGTCTCATCATATTCACTCATATGATGTCTCATTATCAAAAGAACATCTTAACATGTGCAATTGCAAGTTAACCCCTTAACTAGGTAATTTGCACATAAGCCTCTGCATTACCAAAATAATACTACAACTTTGATTAAAAAGGACAAAATTGAAAGTATATGTTCCTGAGAAACTTAATTACATGTCAAAAGATAATCACCAGGGTTTAATTGCATATTTAGGCAAAACACCTAGGGTTAGTTTATAACCCAGGTCAGGGATGTTACAAATTATCCACCCCTTACAAGGATTTCGTCCTCGAAATCAACAAAACGGATTAGGAGAAAAGAGCAGGGTATATCCTTCTCATCTCATCCTCTAGTTCCCAGGTGGCTTCTTCAACACCACGGTGGTTCCAAAGGACTTTCACAAGGCTTATATCTTTCTTCTTTAACTTTTTAGTTCTGCTATCAAGGATTGACACTGGCCCTTCCTCATAAGATATGTCATCATTCAATTCTACCTCCATAGGTTGTAGAACTGACTCAGTGTCGGGGTGACATTTCCTCAGCATAGAAATGTGAAACACAGGGTGTAACCTCTGCAACTCTGGTGGTAACTCTAGTCTATAGGCTACCTTTCCAACCCGTTCAATGATTGGATAAGGTCCCATAAATCTAGGTGCTAACTTTCCTTTCCTTCCAAAGCAAAGGACTCCTTTCCAAGGCGAGACCTTGAGGTACACTCTGTCTCCAACCTGGAACTCTAACGGTCTACGGTGCTTATCAGCATACGACTTCTGTCTATCCTGTGCAGTCTTAAGCTATTGTTGTATAACTTTGATCTTCTCTGTAGTTTGCTGCACAAGATCAGGACCTAACAACTGATGTTCACCAGTCTCATACCAACACAAAGGGGATCTACAACGTCTACCATACAAGGCTTCATAAGGTGCCATATCAATACTATGCTGATAGCTATTGTTATAGGCAAAACTCTATTAAGCTTAGGTGTAGATCCCAACTTCCGGTATACTGGAGAACACATGCTCTCAACAGGTCTTCCAAGGTCTGTATGGTTCTTTCCGACTGTCCATCAGTCTGTGGATGAAAAGCCGTACTAAACCTTAGCTTGGTGCCTAAGGCTCTGTGTAGCTGCTCCCAAAAGCGACTTGTAAACTGGGGACCTCTGTCAGAAATTATGGTGACAGGAACTCCGTGCAAACGCACTATCTCTTGAACATACAACTGTGATAACCTTTCAGTAGAAAAGGTTGTTTTGATAGGTAAGAAATGTGCTGTCTTAGTCAACCTATCAACAACTACCCAAATGGAATCATGTCCTTTGCTTGTCCTGGGTAGGCCAACAACAAAGTCCATGGTCACATGGTCCCACTTCAACTGTGGTATGGGTAAAGGTTGCATTGTTCCTGTAGGCTTTTGGTGTTCAGCTTTAACTTGCTGACACACAAGACACCTCATCACAAACTCTACAACATCCTTCTTCATTCTAGGCCACCAATACAAATCTTTCAAATTTTGATACATCTAGGTGCTCCCTGGATGCATAGCATACATCGAAGAATGAGCTTCTTCCAGAAATAACTTCCTCAAGTTATCCATATCTGGCACTATCATCCTCCCATGATAACATGCTACATGATCATCTGAGTCATAGAAACCATCTCGCTTCTCATTTCCATACTCTGGTCTAATCTGCTGAACTATAGCATCAACCTGTTGTGCCTCCTTAATCTGCTCTCTTAGGGTAGGTTTAATATGCATCTCAGCCAACAACCCGGCTAACAATGACACCTTCAACTGTACATTGTCTTGCCTTAAAGAGATAAGCATATCTCTCTTAGAGCATACTAAAGAGTTTAGTTGTGCTCTATCCATGGTTGATGTTGCTGATTTCCTACTCAAGGCATTTGCAACCACATTGGCCTTTCCTGGATGGTAATCAATTGTACAATCGTAGTCCTTGATTAACTCCATCCAGCGACATTGCCTCATGTTAAGCTCACGCTGAGAGAAGATATACTTAAGATTTTTGTGATCTGTGAAAATATGGAATGTCTCTCCGTAGAGATAATGTCTCCATATCTTCAGGGCATGAACCATAGTATCTAACTCCAGATCGTGTGTCGGATAATTCTCTTCGTGTTTCTTAAGCTGTCGTGAAGCAAAAGAAATCACTTGCTTATCCTGCATCAACACGCATCCGAGTCCATTCTTGGAGGCATCACAGAAAACTATGTATCCTTTTCCTTGCTCAGGTAACACAAGCACAGGTGCACTTGTCAACCTCTCCTTCAATAGCTGAAAAGACTGTTGACACTTATCACTCCAGGTAAAAGGAACATCTTTCCAGGTTAACTTGGTTAAGGGTAAGGCTATAGAACTGAAATTCTTAATAAGCCTTCGATAATAACCAGCTAATCCCAAGAAACTTTGAATCTCTGTTGGTGTCTTTGGTTGTTCCCACTGTAGAACAGATTCTACCTTTGTAGGGTCAACACGAATACCCGAGGCAGATATCACATGTCCAAGAAAAGATACTTCCGGCAACCAGAACTCACACTTGCTAAACTTAGCATATAGCTTATGTTTTCTTAGCAGAGTTAGAGCCTGTCGGAGATGCTGTTCATGCTGCTGAGCATCCTTACTATAAATCAGAATGTCATCTATGAAGACGACAACACATTGATCAAGGAAAGGTCGAAAAACTCTATTCATGAGTTCCATGAATGCAGCCGGTGCATTGGTTAGTCCAAACGACATAACCATGAACTCATAGTGACCATATCATGTCCTAAAGGCAGACTTGGATATGTCACTATCCTTAATACGGAGTTGATGATATCCAAACCTCAAGTCTATCTTTGAGAAGACTATTGCACCACACAACTGGTCAAAAAGATCATCAATCCTCGGCAACGGGTACTTATTCTTTATTGTTACTTTATTGAGTTGTCTATAATCAATGCACAACCGCATTGACCCATCTTTCTTTTTAACAAACAAAACTGGAGCACCCCACGGTGAAGTGCTCGGTCGGATAAAACCTTTCTCAAGAAACTCTTGAAGTTGTATCTTGAGTTCTTCCATCTCAGTAGGCGCCATCCTATACGGTGTCTGGGCTATAGGTTTTGTATCTGGGATCAAATTGATTTCAAAATCAATTTCCCGAGGCAGTGATATACCTGGAAGTTCTTCAGGAAACACGTCCTTGAATTCCCTGACTATAGGAACTTCAGTAGGGTTGGGACCTTCTTTGGTAACATCTACTACATGTGCCAGGAATGCATAACATCCTTGCCTCATCAGCTTGTTAGCAACCATAGCTGATACAAGACAGGTGGGCAGAATCTTTCTCTCTCCTTGAAAGATCCATGTGCTGCTATCATCAGCAAACACAGCCTGTTTGGATTCACAATCCAAGACAACTCGATACCTTTCTAAGGTATCCATCCCGAGGATTATATCAAATCCTTACATATCAAGTGGTATAAGGTTCACTTGAATGCGATGATCAGAAAAGAAGAGGATGCAGGGAGAGCATACCTCCTGCAAAATGGCAGACCCACTCAACGGAGTCTCCAAAAACAAGCTATCTGCCCTATGACTAATTGTCATATTGCAGTTACAAATCACTCTCCGAGTGACAAAGGAGTGCGTAGCACCCGGGTCAATCTGAACAAATACAACACAGGATTTAGACATATCAGAATATAAAAGTTCCATCTGACCTGCCACTACCCGTGGATTGACCACTGCATCTAGTGGGTTCATAGCATAGAACCTTGTCGTCGCCTGGTGTTGAGGTGGTGCTGATGATCCAGCTTGAGACGCTTGTCCATGTCCTCGAGCTGCTCCTTGAGATTGCCTTCTATGTGATCCTTGTTGACTCTGTCTCGGAGGCTGTGTCACACTGACAGGCCTAGATCGGCAGTCCTTCATCAAATGTCCCACCTTCCCACAGTTGTAACAGCTCTTCTCCAGTTGTTGTGGTCTGGGTGGTCCTGTAACTGACATTGATGTTGAACTGTGAGTCTCTTGTAGTGGTAGGCTTCGTCCCCTGCCTCTACTCGGTGTCCACTATGTCTGATCACTAGTTCTGGGTGGTGGAGGTGTAGGTGCAGAGAATCTAGGCTTCTTAAAGTCTCTAGATGAAGAACCCTGGAACTGCGGATATCTTTTATGGGTTTGTCTCTTCTCGACTACGGATTTCTCTATCCTTCGGACTGACTCAACGAAGGTAGCAAACCTCTCCCGATTCTCTAGGGCAGACACGGGAGTAGTCAAGTCGGCGTTTAAACCCTTCTCAAACCTTCTGATTCTTTCTTCTTCTGTGGCAGCCATGTGCGGACAAAACCGCAATAACTCCATGAACTTAGCTTCATACTCGCTAATGTTCATCATGCCTTGCCTCAATCTCTCAAACTGAGAGATCTTCTCGTCTAGGAAGGTCTTTGGAAAATATCTATTGATAAATTCCCGACGAAAATCTTCCCACGAGATCTCCACTCCAGGCCTCTTCTTCTCTTCCATGGTCCACCAGTGACCATCACTTCCCTTGAGAAGATAGACAGCATGTCTAACCTTCTGAGCTTCTGGGATGTTGCGGATTCTAAAAGCTTTCTCCAACTTGGTTAACCACAGATCGGCATCTGCAGGATCAGCTGTTCCAAAGTATTTGGTTGCTCTGACACGATGAAGTCGCTCGAACGTCTTACCGATACCTTGTCCTTCAGGCTGGGCAGGTGCCCTAGGTGCAGGCATGGGCATCCTGTTGGTGATGTGTGTCATAGCAGTCATAAACTACCCGAACATAGTTTGAACAGCTGGGTTTTCCATGTCAGCTGGGTCAAACTGAGGTGGTTCTCTGGGTGGCTCAGGTACAGGTTGTTCTATCTTCAGGTTCCTTAACCTCCTTGGGGTGCAGCAACACTACTTTCTGCCACGTACTCCTCGTGTTGTTCAGACATCCTTAATTATCTTCTTCTCCTGGGGAGCAGAAGACTCTATTAGATAAGAAAGAAATACTAAGGATAGACTCAACATCCTAAGTCCTATGTCTCTGTAGACTCAGCGAACCTAGAGCTATGATACCACTAATTGTGGGCTCTGATCTCCAAAACCACGATATAAACTTAGCGGTAGCGATTCGATTAACAGCGGAAGACAAAAATCACGGGAAATTAAAACTTTTCGAGATAAGAGCTTGAATCTATAAAAACTTCTTTCATAAAAGGAGATAAACTGTTTACATCTCAGATAATTACTTCTTGAGTAATTATATACAACATGATACAAAATCTCAAGAACTCAAAACCAAAATCTCAGACCAAAAGACTCCAAGGACCTGAGAGTACAGAGAACACATAGGACTGATTATCTAACTATACAACTCAGCAGTCTGAATCTCCACATGAGATTTACTGCTGCTCCTGATGCTGCTGCTGATATTGGTCACCTGAAGATTGATTCCTTCGCCCTCGACGACCACCTAAAAAGTTGAAATCTACGGGGTGAGACAATTTTAAATAATTGTCCCAGCGAGAGTTATAACTCTTCTCCAGAAGCTTTATTATAGCAACCAAGAATAACATAGGCAATAAAAGCTTTAAGGTAATCAGCAGCAGATTCTTATCAATTAGAATAACAACATCTAAGGAATATGAAGAACATGTATACTAAGTAATGTATCTTCAACCAATGTATCTCGTAGTTCAACCTAAGCAGATATGCTACGCGGTTGATTATGTTTTACAAACATCATTATGCCCTGCGGAGATGAGGTATACCGCTCATACTCCAACCAATCACTATTAAGTCGCATCGGTATCATACATAGGTCATCAAAAGAGCCAGATTCTTATGACCTCATCTTCCTCAGTCAGTAAGAGGATCAACATGCAGGACATTTAGTGTCTCTACTACTATAGCTTACCAGGGTATTCTGGTACTTTGCTATTAGAGTCACAGTGGCATTATGTACTCTCTTCTCTACCGAAAGATCTCTTATTTATCTCTCATCGATTCGGTATAAAAGATTTCCTCGGGAGATTAGTGTTACATCACCCCGGCATAAAACATAGTGAAGGATTGATAGATTAAGATACATATACATCAATTCCTACACTAGGATGTAAGGAAATTCACATCCAAATTACCCCACATATTCAAAAGTATGTGCTCCAGGAATCCCCTTAGGAAAACCTGTTTCACCATCATTTAACTCCTGACAATGATGGATCTATGATCAGGGCTCTACATGGTATGATTATACTTGATTAGTTAGGTACATTTCAGTATTCTTTTATCATCATACATGTTTTCAAACATTAATCATTAGCATAGAAGCTATGAAGGAAGAATACTAAATGTAACAAGCCTAACTCTCATCAATTATCATTTCTCAATATTCTCATCACAAGTCATCTCTTAAAGCATGACCTTGATGGTATTCATGGCTTTCATAGCCTATCAATCTCATAAGATGCTATTAACAAGGCATCAAGATATATCACTATTCATAAAGCTAACAACATGCTTTCAATGAATATAGTATCATCATCCATACCTGGATATGATCATCCTCATAAAGGAACCTGCATGGTTAAATCAATTGATAACAGTAAATAACTCATTTAAAGAAGTTGTATCTCCCTACTCATACAAGAGCTAGGTTTCCCTGGTTTTCATCAATAAGGGTTTACTATTCACATTACATGTCATCACCCTAGAATTAGGGTTTACTATTCACCTCATGGTGAAATGATCTCATAACATACTCCTGTATGAGAAACATCATCATTAAAGACCTCAGATAAGATTAAGATTCATCAATTATCATAATTAGGGTTTCCATGATCTCACATAAGTGGATCATACCTAAACTTGCACATTCATGTATATTGAAGGCATTTTACTTGAGTTTCCATTATAATTGGTACTTTCTCTCTCCTCTAATTAGTAGATAGTGATTACACCACTCTAGATTAGGTTGGGTTAAGTCCTCATTGATTAACACCAGTCAACTTCATCACTGTCATGTGATTAGGGTTTGATTAAAACAAGGTATCACTCAATTGAACCTTTCAGGGGCATTTTGGTAATTTACCCATTGACCATCATCATGGGTCAATTCATTAGCCACTTAGTCCCTTAACATCTTAGGTTACCATTAGGGTTTAGATTAGATCATCATTGAACCATTTACACCTTCAAGTGATTAAGTATAATCAACCTTGAAGGTCTCCAATTGGTTTAGGGTTTAACCTTCAACCTTCAACCCATTTGATTCTTAAACGACCTTGAACTTGTTTAATCTCAAATGACCTTGAATCCATTTGAACCTTAAACGAGTGTGGACCCACTTACTCTTAAACGGGTGTGGACCCATTTAAGTCCAAACGAGTGTGGACTCATTTGGACTCAAACGAGTGTAGACTCGTTTGGACTCAAACGAGTGTGAACTCGTTTGGGCTTAAACGGGTGTGAACTCGTTTGGTCTAAAATGATTGTGGGTCTACTTGGGTTCAAACCGCATGAACATAAAAGGTGACACAAAGATTATGCTTGAAAAGGATTTCTTATGTTGAAGCTTTAAATTGGCCCAAGCCATGTTAACCATATACAAATTGAGTCAATTAGGATGAGCCTAAATCAACTGGACACCAAATTGACCCTCAATTGAAAGCCAATTAGGGTTAAATCCAACTCAATTAGGGTTTCCAATCGGCTAATCATCAATGTTAAACAATATGATTCAAATCAGAGTTGAACCTATCAATTGACCTCCAATTGGGCCCAAACTTGGATCAAACGGTCTTGAGGTCGTTTGGATGACCTCCAGACAATCTTGAGACCGTTTGCCCAAAGTTGGACCAAAAACCAAAATGATTTGATAAGGGTTGAGCCCTAATTAAATTAAAAATCAGCACTTTTCATCAATTTATCAACATCTTGTAATTGGACCCTCAAACCATCAAATTTCTTTAACCCTAGACCTCCAAACGATCTTGGGGTGTCACTAAACGAGTGTGAGATTGTTTGGATGAACCCCCAAACGGGATGGAACCCGTTTGGGTCCTTCATCCCTAAACTCAACAAGATCTATATTGAAATCAGCAACTTTCACCCGATTAGGGTTAGGTTATTGAAGTGTCTTCAACTCTTAATTGATTAGGAATTAGATTACAATTATTTTTAGGAATGAAATTCAATATATTATGAACCGGTATCCTAAATGGTAAATGCTTGGTCTACTCACTCAAACGGGTTGGAACCCGTTTACCCAAAAGTTCAAGTTAATTAGTTTGGAAAATCAGTACTTAATTCAATTCTATTGCCTAATTGATTGGCCTTCAACCTACGATTCCTTTGGAGTTAACCCCTCAAATTTGGTGGGTCATTAGCCTACATAATTGTGAACAGAAAACCCAAACGGTCCATGCTTGGTCAACGCCCTCAAATGGGTTGGAACCCGTTTGCCCAAACCGACCTAATGAACCCGTTTGCCTTTCAAACGGTTTGATCAAAAAGGGGGAAAGACATAAGACCGTTTGATAAAGTAACTTTGGTAATCACACCCATCTTCTTCTACCTACAAATTAAGGTCTGTTCATCGTGGTTTTAGTTTGCAAGAAAGCAAGGAAGGATGGGGAAAAGAAGAACAAGCTACTTTTGCAAGTACAAAGATATGCATAAGAAAGCAAAAGGGTTTAGAGTTATAAAACCCGCCTTAAGGTCGTTCCTTGAGCTCCAAGCTTCCAAGATTCAAGTCTTTAATGGTGTCTTGAGCTCCACAGGTCGGCCAAGGGTTTTTCTCCAAAGAAAGGTTGGGAAAAGATGGCTAGAACGAGAAAGCTAAGTAAGAAAACTAGCAATCCATCCTTTTAACATGATTTCCTCCATGAATTCGAGCTTGAAGATGGTTCCTACTCACCTTAGCACTACTTGGTCGTCTCCCTCAGCTCTAGAGCTTTGCCTTAGCCATTTAAAGAAGAGAAATGAAGAGAAGAAGTGATACGTTTGGTTTGTTTGTAAGGATTCTAGCTTATATACTTTAGGCTATTTACACCATAAAGACCTCTAGAACTTTGAAATTCTCATCCAAGTCCTTTCTTATTTAAGGGAACGTCCAATCTCATCTAAACTTATGCAAATCTCATGAAATCTCAAGATCTAGGGGTAAAGAAAGCCAACTTTCAACTAGGGTACATACATGAAAGGTTTCCTTACTCAAACTTAGTGAATTTTATGTACAAAGGTCATTTTTCTTATCTGATTATTCATTGATGTGTCCCTTTCACCACTTCTACTCTAAATGATGACAAGAGTCATAAAATATGTTCTAGATGGTGTATTTTACAAGTTGCACCCCTCAAATTGGGTAAACTGCATTTTACTCCAAATTAGGGTTTTTAAGCATAAGGATTATTCCACAAGCTGCATCTAGATGCCCAAGCTTGGGAAATCCATCATGTCTCATCATATTCACTCATATGATGTCTCATTATCAAAAGACCATCTTAACATTTGCAATTGCAAGTTAACCCCTTAACTGGGTAATTTGCACATAAGCCCCTGCATTACCAAAATAATACTACAACTTTGATTAAAAAGGATAAAATTGAAAGTATATGTTCCTGAGAAACTTAATTACATGTCAAAAGATAATCACCAGGGTTTAATTACATATTTAGGCAAAACACCTAGGGTTAGTTTATAACACAGGTCAGGGATGTTACAGATAGGCTGTGAGAGCCATGAGTATCATCAAGGTCATGCTTGTCAGATGACTTGTGATGAGATGATTGAGAAATGATAATTAATGAGAGTTAGAATTGATACATTTAGTATTCTACTTTCATAGCTGTTGTTCTAATGATTAATGATTGAGAACATGTATGATGTTAAAATAATACCGAAATGTACCTAACTAATCAAGTATAATTATACCATGTAGAGCCCTGATCATAGATCCATCATTGTCAGGAGTTAAATGATGGTGAAATAGGTTTTCCTAAGGGAACTCCTGGATCACATACTTTTGAGTATGTGGGGGAATATGGATGTGAATACCCTTACATCCTAGTGTAGGAATTGATGTAGATGTGTCTTAATCTATCAATCCTTCACTATGTGTTTATGTCGGGGTGATGTAACACTAATCTCCCGAGGAAATCTTTTGTACCACATCGATGAGAGATAAACAAGAAATATTTCGATGGCGAAGAGAGTACATAATGCCACTGTGACTCTAATAGAAAAGTACCAGAATACCCTGGTAAGCTATAGTAGCAGAGATACTAGATGTCCTGCATGTTGATCCGCATACTGACTGAGGAAGATGAGGTCATAAGAATCCAGCTCTTTTGATGACCTATGTATGATACCGATGCGACTTAATAGTGATCGGTTGGAGTATGAGCGGTATACCTCATCTCCACAGGGCATAATAATGTTTGTAAAACATAATCAACCGCGTAGCATATCTGCTTAGGTTGAACTACGAGATACAATGATTGATGGTTACACTGCTTAGTATACATGTTCTTCATATTCCTTAAATGTTGTTGTTCTACTTGATAACAATCTGCTGTTGATTACCTTAAAACTTTATTGCTTATGTTGATATGTGATTGCTATAATAAAGCTTCTGGAGGAGAGTTATAACTCTCGCTGGGACAATTATTTAAAATTGTCTCACCCCAAAGATTTCAACTTTTTAGGTAGTCGTCAAGGACGAAGGAATCAGTCTGCAGGTGATCAGAATCAGCAGTAGCAGTACCAGGAGCAGTAGTGAATCTCAGGTGGAGATACTGTGCTTTCTAGTCTTATAGATAGAATAGTCTTATGTCGACTCTGTACACTCCGGTCCTAGGAGTTTGTTGATCTGAAAATCTTGAAGTCTTGAGATTTTGTATCATGATGTATATAATCACTCGAGAAGTGATTTATCAGAGATGTAAACAGTTCATCTTACTTTTATGAAAGGAGTTTCAAGTTTTCGAGATCTCGTTTTCGAAAGGTTTTAATTTATCGTGATTTTTCGTATTCCGCTGTTAATCGAATCGCTTCCTCTATGTTTATCTTGTGTTTTGGAGATCAGATCCCACAGTTTCTCCTCCATCCGCTCCTATATATGTGTTCCCTTTCTCTTGCTAAGGATCCCTTTAGTTCCTTAGTTCCCCTCTCCCTTGTATGCACGACACATAGTGTTGCATGATATACCTTGAGGTGGTATCCTGACATCCTTGCTTTAGCTTGGCCGATATGTGGCTATAATGCTTGGGCGATATGAGGGAAGTACCCTGCCCGATACCACTTCTAGTGAGGGTGCCCTGCCCGTCACACTTCTGCTGAGGGTAGCGGGTATTTATAGTGAGGGTCATGTTCCACCCGAAAAACCCATATGATAGTTCTTTATCATGCAATTACTTTCTTGTTGACAAGAGTTTTGGTTTATGGTCTGTGAACCTTTGGCATGTTTGATAGTAGTGAGGTGGTTGATATAGTAGAACACACCTATATAAACATGACATATTTGAACTCTAATGACATGATATTACATGTGTTTATGATCATCTTGAAATCATGTATACATA
The DNA here is from genome assembly GCA_963693085.1 of Alisma plantago-aquatica. Lineage (NCBI taxonomy): Eukaryota > Viridiplantae > Streptophyta > Magnoliopsida > Alismatales > Alismataceae > Alisma > Alisma plantago-aquatica. The sequence goes on from OY856409.1 coordinate 403,021,957, forward strand.
ATGATAAGTATGGAAGTATATGAGTTGCTTCACATGATGATGTGACCCATGTCTATGGTCACATGTTTGAGGCATGAATGATAAAGCCTACAATTATCAATGTTGCCCTATATTTGATAGCATGATCCTTCTGTTAATCCAGGATGGCTTCAGATATCTCTATGAATGTGTATACTAACCATGCAGGTGTTTCATGCGGATGCATAGCCAGGTAAAGGGCTATGAGGTATATATGTTTGAATAACACTGCATTTGATGGTCATTCTTGATGATGAGATAACTTGCATCACTAGTCTTATGTGATTTGGTCTGAGGACCTGAGTTGGCTAAAGTGCCTAAGTTGAGGTGTTATCCTCTGGTGATGAGATCTGGGATTGTTATCCCCAGTGATGAGAATGCCTTTTGAAGTAGTGGTTTCTTGTGATGAGGGATTGAGATCCCGAAATATTGTGATGATGGTAACAATAATGTAGTTTAATGTTATATATGTGATACCACTTGTTTGCCCCAACAATCCACTTAAAATATACTAACTAATTACATTGGAACATATCATGTAGTTTGCCCTGGCCATAGATCCATCATCATCAGTAGCTGGTGATGGTGAAACAGGTTCTCCTGCGGGTTAACCTAGAAGTGCATATTGTTGAATATGTGTGGTTTCTCCTAGCCGGAAATGAGGAGGTTAGAGTGCAACTGTGGTTGTAGACTCAAGATGTGTATGAGAGCATGGTGAATAGGCCCATGGCTCAGTGTGATAGAGCATGAATGCGTTCATGGCTCAGGGAGCACGGTGAACTGGCATGTGGCTCAGATATACTAGAGTCGGGACCTGTACCAAGGCGGGCTAGAGAAAGGGTAGCCTGCGGGAGCTGACCCTATGGTTGAGGCCACTTAAGCATGAGACTACAGTCCTGCTTTGGTTCTCATGCACTGACCACAAGGTGGGAGGTTGTGGAGTCCGACTCTTCCATTGACCTTGTATGGCACCGGCTTGGGTTTCGCAACCGAAGGTTGGATTTGAGCAGTACGACTCACTTCCTCAGGGCAAAATAATGCGTAATCCAGCCGAATAGTATTTATTGCTTAAGACAAAACACGGAACATTGGTTGAGGCCTTGCTTATGTAGTTGATCTTATTATACATTGTAGTTACTTATACGTTCCTTATGTTATGTAATAATATCTTGTAAATCTTATCTTGTCAATCATGTTCCATAAAGAAATACTTGGTTATATGCATTATGTACATCTTGGTAAGTTCGATGGTAATAACAACCTTGCTCTATAGACTGCTCTTATTGTACATCTTATCAGTTATCTACTGATGTTGCTTTAATCATTTTATGGTTCTGGCGGGGAGTTATGTTTCTCTCTGGGACTGTGTGTCTCACCCCGTTGGTTTACACCCTTTTTAGTGAAAAACACTAGAGGGGGGTGAATAGAGTTTTTAAATATTTTAGAAATTATTTAACTCAAACAACCACAAATGAAAATGGAAGAAGGAGACAGGTGTTTAGAGTGGTTCCAACTTTAGCAAATACTAAAGTTGTCAGTCCACTACCCGGTTGCTTACCCAACCGGGATTTTGAAAGTATTAATTTTATTACCTTCACAAGGATTTACACAAAATACAATACTTTCTTTACACCCCTTGAACAGCCTTCACTAGAAGTAGATGCACCAACTTGAGGTAGCTGTCTTGAAGTAACTCCAAGATCCCCCTTGAAGTAGCCTTCCTCTCTAGAAGTAACCTCCTGTTGCACCAGCCTTCTTGAAGTAGCTCAAGGTCCCCTTCTTCACCAAGAAGATCTTCAACCTCTCCAATCCGCAGCCTCCAACCTAGGAGTAGCAAGGAGAGTACAAACAACAATAGAGAACAAGAAAGGAATTTATCCTTTTGTAGCATAAGGCTTGATTTGCCTAGATCAAGCGTGTAGATCTCCTAACCAAAGTGTATGGAAATGTAATTGCAGTGGATAGGAGATGCTAGCCTATAGGACACGAATTTTGAGCTAAGAGAAGAAGTAGCCAATTGTCACTATGCTCAATTTGCTCACAAACAGGTTGCTCAAAGTATGCTCAAAGATTTCTCAAGTGTAACAAGTGAGTTTTAGGTGTCCTAAGGCATGTCCTATTTATAGGAATGTCCTACAAGTGCTTAAGGACGTTCTAGACACCTTCTAGGGGTTTCTAAGTGCTTAACTAGCTGTTAGGTACAAGTTTGTTGCTTTAGCAATGCCTAATTAATTAATTCTGCAGTTGCTGTCAGAGTCCATCTCGGTCGAGAAATGGTCGACCGAGACACCTACTTGGTCGAACTTTTGTCGATCGACAGGCTCTCTGAATCAAGTGTTTTGCAACGTTTATCTCCAACTGCCAACTACCTTGTCATATGTGTCTAACGGCTACTTGGGTCTTTCTCGGTCGTGAAGATTGTCGACCGAAAGTGTCTCGGTCGAGGAGTTAGTCGACTGAGAGTGACCTTGTTTCAATTTTTTTAATTAAAGCACTAAGTGTGTGTATGAGTGTGCATGTGTGAACTTATTTAAAGGGGATGACCTATCTAAATGTGATGTTTAGCTAGGGAGAATCTAACGCTTGATTTACATGAAATCTAAGTACTTGTACATTATATATTTGTACAAGTTTTTACAAAGTGATTACATTTCATGAAAATATAAATATGTAAGCATATGGATTTCCCTAATTGCTTTGTCATCCACCTTATTCCTGCAACACTCAAGTAGCACGTTAGATTAACAAGAATGAAATGTTTGTCATTATCAAAACAAAGGGATTTATAGATGTCCATTTAGCCAACAATCTCCCCCTTTTTGAAGATGACAAACATTTCCTAAATATAAAATAAGAAAGTATAAAAACATGTGAGTTTCATACCTGAAGATTACCTTTGTAAATTTCTTCTCTTGTTTATAAAATGTGTGCTTATTATTCCCATGAATTATGGAACATGAAATCCAATCCTTTAGGGAATATAGCAACTTTCAATGTAAAGCCAAGAGTTTATGAAACTCATTTATTGAGTTTTGCACAAATACTAAGTTTTATATTTATTTCTCCCCCTTTTTCATTTCAAAAAGATATCCGTTTAAGAATAAATATTGTATAAAAAGTATTGCTCCCCCTTAAATACATATCCGTTTTAAATAGATGGTCAATTTAGCCACAATTTTTAAATTTCAGGTTTTGCAAAAATGTCATCCCTTTTTATTTATGACATATTTATTACTCCCCTTACTTTGTATGCTCTACTAGAGTAGTCTTATAATCCATATTCGAATGATGCCATAGAGGAATATCCAATATAATCAGTAAAGATAACCATTTCATGTAAAGATAACCATTTCATGTAAAGATAACCATTTCATTTCAAAGATCACCATTTTATTACAATCATGCAAGGATAACCATTTTATTACAATCATGCAAAGATAATCATTTCATTACAATCATGCAAAGATAATCATTTCATTACAATCATGCAAAGATAATCATTTCATTACAACTAATACAACGGTCACTCCAAATCTCACTGGAAAGACTTGAGTATTACATCAATATCAGGGTCTTTTCCAAGAAATGGCTCAACTCCATAATATTGGACTAAAGTTTGCCACTCCAAAGCACCTGTCTTGGTTAAAGCATATGCTTCCAAGAAGGTAGGAACCCGATCAAAACGGAAATGAGCAGCAATGTCTTGTAATTGTATTGAGGAGAATTGAGTATGTGTGACATCTGTAGATGGTTGAGGTGGAGGTTGGTAGTAGTTGTAAGATGGATTATATGGGTTGAGCATGCCAGGATTTAAAGAATAAGGATATTCATCTGGTTGATTTGGAGAGAGGGTTTGCATCCTTTGATTTAGGTAGGTCATGGCATGGTGGTTATAGTCTAATTGTCTGCTTAGATGATATTGTGACCCAGCAACATAGGTTAGGGTGTTTTGGATGGGATCATAGGATGGGTTGGTAGGAGGAGGTGGTGGTGGTATATCTTGAGTAGATGTCTCACCTTCTGTCCTAGGCCTCTTGTGACCAAAATCAATTCCCATTTTATCTACTGTGTTTTTACTTATTTTTTGTGGTCTTCTTTCCCATGTGTATCCCATATCCTCAATTTGTGTTTTAAGAAAATGTTGAGTGATTTGGCATACAAAATCAGCATATGGGGGATTGCCAGAAAACTCAAGCATGTTCTTAAGGATTATGCGGATAAAATTTGTGGGAATACGTTTGATAATGGCATAAATTAAACACATGCAAAAAATAGGAACTTCAGACTTGTTTGCTCTAGGATGTATGTTGGTGGAAACAATAAGATTGACGATCCTAGCTGCCGGTTTGAGATTAATGGCATAGTAGGTACCCCGATCTTCGTGACAAGTATTATTAGATTGAAAAATGGCTCGTTTAATGTCACTAAGACTGACGGTATTATCACCTTGGGAAAATATATTGAGTGGATTTCCAGTTGTAAGGTCAAGAGTGTCTTGATATTCATCTAAGTCGATGTTGAGCATGTCAAGAATATCCTCTTCAGTAAATCGAAAGCTATGCCCATTGACCATAGAGTAGAAGAAGTTGTTTTCATTTTTGGAATGGGAGATTAGGTTTGCATAGAACTCATTTACCACTTTGGAAGAATAGGAAGGGAAAGAAGGGTTAAGAAATTCTTTCAAATTTTGCACCTCAAAAAGATCCTCCAGGTCGACGATGCTGAGGAAGTCCATGACGTCAACCGGCCGTCGTGGAAGAGGAGTTTTGGAGGAGAGCCTGAGATAGCGATCACCAGCATCTGCGTCGACGAAGGGGATGTCGTTGATGATCGTCAATGGTGGAGTAGCCTCCCTTCCTTTCTTGCTAGAAACTTTCTTCTTTCCACGTGTAGATGATGAAGCCATTTCTTTGCTTTAAGGTGGAGAAGAAGCAAGAAAGTCTTTGGGATGAAGAAGCTAAAGAATTGCACAAGAATGCACTAGAGAGAAGCTATGGAAGTAAGAATATGAGAGTGTGTAACAATGACCCGTTTTTGGTCCCTTTTATAGCAAATCAGTGACCAGGTTGGTCGACAATTCATCGAACGATCGACCGCAACAGTCATATCCCAGACGCGCCACTCGGCCCCCTCCCCCAACGGTCAACTGATGGGTTGCAACGGCCATAAAACGGTCGGATTGCAATGGTTATATCCCAACGGTCAATTCTCGGTCGAACAATTGTCGACCGACACTGGCTCAGTTGAACAATTGTCGACCGGAAGTGTGTCCGATGTTATTTCTGTCTGAGGTCTGTCGGTCGAAAGAGATAGGTTGACCGAGATGTTTTTGGTCGAAGAATTTGTCGACCGACAGACTTACTGGGTATGGATTTTTTAAGCTAATTTTTAATGCAAATGATAGGCTAAATTTGTAGAGCATATATACTTTCTAAGGGAGTAATATTGTGATTATTGGACAATTTTGTGATAATAAATTAATTGTTGTTTTAATCACAATTTATATAGAAAATGATATTCAAATAAGTATTGTGTCAAACTTATTTTAGGTCGACTTTGACTACGACCATAGCGCGCCTTGGTCAAATTTTATTTCAACCAAGAGGCAAATTTGCAGATTTCCAAATTGAATACTCGTATATAATATCTGCATGTAATTTGATTAGATATCAATTTGAAGTATTTTAAATAATACTCAATATGAAAACATTTTTTCCTTGATTTTTCTTAGAATATAAGCTTTGTTGTAGTTACATGAATATCAAATTTCACTTCCTCTTGTATCCACATAAAATTCTTAAGTAATATCTCTATTCTTAAAAGATACCAATTGAGAAATATTTATCTTGCAATCATCAAAACAACATATAACCAACAAATCATTTTGTTTGCCTATGTATCATCAAGGATGCAATAATCATTATTCAAGCATCAACGTTTATCTATAGAATGTTGAATAATGAAATGTTGAAAATATATCCATGATGTAATGATAAAACATGAAATTTAACATATGGTTTCTATGTGAATAAATCAAAGAATACTTGGAACGGACCATGTAGGTAGTAATTTTGACTTAAATATGATTCATAATTTCCAGTTTTAAATCATTTAGAGAATGAACCAAATTAATCTCATATACGTTCTCAAAGATAATTTCCAGAATGTATACTTTGTTTTGCATGTACAAACAGTTATTAATAACAAGTAGATAGCAATTTGACCAATCGAAAATAGCAGATTTATTTTAGACTGGAAATCAATAACCTGCTCGGTCGACAATTTCTCGACCGACTGTTCTCTCGGTCGACAGTTTCTCGACCGACAAGATTTCTAAAATGTTTTCTGAACTGTTAATTGCTTCCAAGTAAAACACAATTATGCAAGTTAGATGTTTAGATACTTGAATTAATTTGATATCCCATTATGTTGAGTTGAGATAGACATAGAAATATACAACTTAGGTCCTTGGTCATATCTCAACTTAATTCCGTTCATTTAGTTTGGAGGTTTTGAAACCCAAACTAACTCAACATCCTTTTTCTTATACGGATATGAAAAAGAATAGTGACCAAGGCGCAAACAATAATGACAACATATAGAATCAACCTCATATCTCTTTCTATGATTTTGGTCTAGGTTATTCTTGGGTATATTTGTATTTGTGCTTTTAGGTACATACATAGATTGATGTGCTTGTGTCTTTTTCCAACTAGGTTTATGATAAGATTTTCCTTTAGGCTTGTAACCTAGTCATCTCCTTCCAACTTGATGGTAAGGATCATTTAAGATTTGATCAAGAATGCCATTATTATTTAGACTACTAACTTTTTGTTGTAACTTAGCAATCTCATCCATTCTCTTCTTGATATCTAGCTTTGCTTGATCTAGATTAGATGATAATGAATTTCTTTCTTTCACGATAGTATCATAATCTAGATGTGAGCACAAAACAGGTTGTTTTTGAAGATCATTCACTTGAGTCTGCAAATTAATCTTTTCTAGAGAAAGGAGATTACAATTTGCTTCTATAGATTTTAGCTTAATATCATGATCTTCAATAACCTTTTTGAGATTTTCATTTTCAGATGTAAGAGCAAGAAGCTTAGCATGTAACTCATCATTTTCTTTATTAGATTTCTTTAATTTCTTCTTGCACTCAATATATTTATTGTGTGTCTCTTCAAGAGAAGTAACTAGCTCTTCTTTAGATAAATCAAAAAGGCTTACCTCTTCTTCTTATTCTTCTTTACTTATTGTAGCAATAAAACATTCTGTATGTGTATCTTCCTTTTTTGACCTCCACGGGCAACCAAGTGTTGCATGGCTTGTTCCTAAGCACCAACTGCAACTTGTTGAAGGTTGCCCCATACTTTTCCTTTGTTTGCGGTTGTAGACACCACCACCCTTCATACTTCAAGACTCGATTAGAGCTCCTTGAAGCCTGCTCTGATACCAATTGAAAAACACTAGAGGGGGGTGAATAGAGTTTTTAAATATTTTAGCAATTATTTAACTCAAACAACCACAAATGAAAATGGAAGAAGGAGACAGGTGTTTAGAGTGGTTCCAACTTTAGCAAATACTAAAGTTGTCAGTCCACTACCCGGTTGCTTACCCAACTGGGATTTTGAAAGTATTAATTTTATTACCTTCACAAGGATTTACACAAAATACAATACTTTCTTTACACCCCTTGAACAGCCTTCACTAGAAGTAGATGCACCAACTTGAGGTAGCCTTCTTGAAGTAACTCCAAGCTCCCCCTTGAAGTAGCCTTCCTCTCTAGAAGTAACCTCTCGTTGCACCAGCCTTCTTGAAGTAGCTCAAGGTCCCCTTCTTCACCAAGAAGATCTTCAACCTCTCCAATCCGCAACCTCCAACCTAGGAGTAGCAAGGAGAGTACAAACAACAATAGAGAACAAGAAAGGAAATAGAAATTACAACTTATCCTTTTGTAGCACAAGGCTTGATTTGCCTAGATCAAGCGTGTAGATCTCCTAACCAAAGTGTATGGAAATGTAATTGCAGTGGATAGGAGATGCTAGCCTATAGGACACGAATTTTGAGCTAAGAGAAGAAGTAGCCAATTGTCACTATGCTCAATTTTCTCACAAACAGGTTGCTCAAAGTATGCTCAAAGATTTCTCAAGTGTAACAAGTGAGTTTTAGGTGTCCTAAGGCATGTCCTATTTATAGGAATGTCCTACAAGTGCTTAAGGACGTTCTAGACACCTTCTAGGGGTTTCTAAGTGCTTAACTAGCTGTTAGGTACAAGTTTGTTGCTTTAGCAATGGCTAATTAATTAATTCTGCAGTTGCTGTCAGAGTCCATCTCGGTCGAGAAATGGTCGACCGAGACACCTACTCGGTCGAACTTTTGTCGACCGACAGGCTCTCTGAATCAAGTGTTTTGCAACGTTTATCTCCAACTGCCAACTACCTTGTCAGATGTGTCTAACAGCTACTTGGGTCTTTCTCGGTCGCGAAGATTGTCGACCGAAAGTGTCTCGGTCGAGGAGTTAGTCGACCGAGAGTGACCCTGTTTCAATTTTTTTAAAAATTAAAGCACTAAGTGTGTGTATGAGTGTGCATGTGTGAACTTATTTGAAGGTGATGACCTATCTAAATGTGATGTTTATCTAGGGAGAATCTAACGCTTGATTTACATGAAATCTAAGTACTTGTACATTATATATTTGTACAAGTTTTTACAAAGTGATTACATTTCATGAAAATATAAATATGTAAGCATATGGATTTCCCTAATTGCTTTGTCATCCACCTTATTCCTGCAACACTCAAGTAGCACATTAGATTAACAAGAATGAAATGTTTGTCATTATCAAAACAAAGGGATTTACAGATGTCCATTTAACCAACATTTAGGTGTTTGTGCTAGACGTGGTGGTGGTTGCAAGGTTGCGGCCGAGCAGCAAGACAAGCAATAGAAGGCAAGAGATGGATATGTTGTTGTTTTGGTTGTTTTGTGGTAGACTCTTAGAGTCATCCCTGTACTCTTAGGTCCTCGGGGGCATTTTGACGTAGTTTTATGATGTATAGCTGATGAAGCTTTGTATATCCTGTTGTTGGCCAGATGTGGCCCGCTATGTATATAAATAGGTGATGAACTCATGTGATGAACAGACAACTGATCTATTAAGTTGTGGACACGCATCTAGACTTGTAAATGTGTATATAACCTATTTTCTTGCAGGATGAGGATCTAAACGTAATAGTTTCTTAGTTTTTCCGCTTCTCAAAATCTGTTTTAATTACCCCGTGTTTTTTATAATAAGTGGTTTATGGTGTTTTCCACACATTTTCACGTGGCACCTCGTTGTCTGTATGATAGTGGGATGTGTCGCCACAAGCTTGGTATCAGAGCTCTAGGTTCGCTAAGTCTACAGGGATTTAGCACTAGGTTGTGTATGTTCTTGTGAGTTTTCTAGATTTTCTTACAATTATCTTCTACCCTCAACGGAAGAAAAAGCCAAGATGTCTGGAAACCATGAAGAACATGTTGCCGAGAGCAGCAAGGCTGCATCAGTTGATGGAGCTAAAGGGCAGGCACATGGAGATCGGGTGCTTGAGGTTCCCCAACATGACCCAGCCATTCTCAAAAACCCTTCTTACCAACGGCTTATGGGGCAGATGATGGCTACGATGAATCTCATGGTAGAAAGATTGCTAGTGCCTCCGCCGAGAGCACAGGCTCCCCATGGCAAAACATCAGGTATTGGGAAGACCTTTGAGCGGCTTCGCCAAGTCGGAGCTTCGAACTATGCTGGTGTGGGATCCAACTTACAAAACACAAGATTAACTAAGCAGAAGCGAATCATTTGCAGCGGATTACTGAAAATCACTAAAAATTAAAACTTTTTGCAAAGAGATCCACACATAGGAAATCTTTTTCTTCAGGAACCAAAGTGTAACATTTACATTCTGTTTCATAATACAAGTCTTGCACAATCTCTTCTCGAGATTCACAACATTAACTGTCTCAAGACATAATATATAGACAGCATATAACTTCGAGGCATCAAGCCAAAATCTCAGATCGATTCATTAAAACACTAACTATAAATTCTGAGGACCTTAGAGTATAGAGAAGACACATAGGACTGCTATCTAGACAAAACTTGGCAGCCAGTGCCTCCACCTGAGTCATCACTGTTGTCCCTGATATTACTGCTACTTTTCTCTTGCTATTGGGTTCCTGCTTCTTCTTCTGCGATTACCTAAAAATATTGGATCCCACGGGGGTGAGACAATTGTAAATTATCCCAGCGGGAGATATAACCCTCCGCCAAAACATTGTTATAGCAGTTTATTATAATTAAAGCTGAGCAGGAGTTCTTATATAATAATTTTTGGGTTTTAGGGGAGGCAGAGAAGGCAGTGGAAACAAAATTTTCTCCTCCCCAAACCCAAAAAAAGGAAACACGTCAACGTCTATACAATAGAAAAGGATGGTTTGTGGAATCATACCTTGTCCCAAGGCTTGTTCGGCGACAATACCTCGCGCCTTGTGCGGTCTTCACCTCCGGTCTTGGACGGTGTCTCTGCAGCTCTTGGTCGCACCGGGACTGACGGGATTGAAGGTTGTCCTCCTAGCGGCAGAAACCTCCCGCCTCTGAAGTAGTCCACACAGACCACCTGAAACTCCAATCTCCTTGTCCCACAAGGAATTAGAAGGAGTCACACCCTCCTATTAGCGTACTAGTCGCCAACACACTCTCCTGCCACCATTCACAACTGCAGTTATCTTTCCCTTGTTGTGCCTCCCTTTTCGGGTAGCACTTGCTCGAGCTCTCTCTCAATTACCAAAACCAGAGAGAACGACAACTTTGTAGAACAACTGGTTTGCACTGAGTTGTACTTTGAGAAGCCCCCAATACCCCTATATATATAGGAGGGTCATAGGACAGGGTTCTCTATCTCGGGAAATGCAGGACTAAAGTAGGAGTAGAAGGGTTCGAGATTTTCCACAAAACAACCAACTCGCAACTAGAACCAATTGTTTCACAATTGAAACAGTCAGTTGGGGACCTGAGCCGGTCGGTTGACACCTCAACTGATCGGTTGGGACCCATGAACCGGTCGGTTCACTTCTGAACCAGTCGGTTTGTGGTCCTGATCAGTTCCCGGTTGACTTTCCTTCTTTTGTTTCTAATTGGTATCAAATACCAATCATTGTTCCAATCAAATTGGGCAAGTGAAACACAAGGAAAATTCTCACCAATCCTACTTTACCAACTTGCTCGGTTGCACCAGTTGAACCGATCGTTTCAACACTTGAAGCAATCATTTCACCCTGACCATGAGCCGATCAACTCACAACTTGAGCTGATCGGTTCACCAAGCTGAGCCGATCGGTTGGGAGTACATATTGTGCAGAATCAGTCAATTGCAGTTTCAATCAATTCGATACTCTAATCAATCTGTCCAACACCTTGAACACTATGATTTTTAGCTATCAATCAATTGAGTGTTTAATTGAACTACTAAACTCCTTTAGTAATCAATCTAAACATTGTTTGTGGACAAAACTCCTCTTCCGGGTCAAATCCTATGTGTGTGACCTTGCAGGTCCATTTCACGTTGGCAGTGAAAGTCCATAACACTTATGACTTCACAAGCAAAGAGCAGTGCCTAGTCACACATCAGTGCTACCCAAGTGAAAGTAGAAAGTTGGAGAACAACTTTCAATCCTACAATCCATTAATGGTGTTATAGTGAATGTATAATTCCTTTATCACTGATATCCCGAATGAACTTGAGGCATGGAACAATCATCCTGTCAACGTTCATTCACTTTCTTGATCTCAGAGTAGATTGGAAGAGATATGTATGACATCAATATCACATACTGATTCACACATGTGTGCACACGCCTATTTCAATCCTACTCATCAAGTGGCCTTGGATATCAAACTCCCTCAGGAGGGACAAATCCCATATCTATCACTCACCCCTCAAAAGCCCCATGTGTCAAAGCCACCCAATCATCACCTTTATAACAAGCCATGTTTCAGGACTGCATTTGATGGTCAAAGTGTACCCAACGACATGTGTTGAATGTAGTGATTTCAGGTCAAAGAATCACATTCACCACCATCACTGTGAGTACTGAATGTGACTACCATGTCATGGTTCCATGTGTCAAACTCACGGTGGGTCTGTCCGGTACACTTGTTCTCTAACAAGTACCTCTGTGTTTGGTTTGATATCTCTATATCATGACTAATGAGATTATGTCATCAACCAACACCACAATCTAGCCTTGTGTGTCATTGCTGTCTATCTACCTTCCACAATGACATCCGACTAGGGGCATAACAAGAATGTACAAACTCTTATCATCCGTATGATCTCATCGTTCAGGTCCTGAACCTAAAGGCATACGTCATTGAGTACTGTCATTCTCTAGACATTCAATCTGTTCTGACACTATCTCATATGACTGAACCAAAAAGAATTGGAAGATTGCCTTTGATGTTTATCAAATCAATCATAATGTATCCCACCAATCATCCCATGATTGGCTCTCAGGGCATACATACCAACAGAAGCAGTAGTAATCATTGAATGAACAGAGTAAAGTAATTTCCTTTCCTAAGGATAGCATTGTATCTACTCATGGTAGATTCATATTTCACATATCTACTTGCATTGAATGTAAAGAGATATGAATAACATTTATCAACTAGTGTTGCATAAAGGAAGTATAACATCAGCCAATGAATTTCCATATTCAATCCTTAAGCAAACATGCTAGATGGATGATTACATTTTACAATCACACTTATGCCCTGAAGACATGAGGTATACCTCTCATGCTCCAACCGACCACTGCGAAGTCGAAATCAGTACCATACAAGGTCAATGGAAGAGCCAGATTCCCTTGACCTCCCATATCTTGGTCAGCGCAAGATCACATGCAGGACATCTTGTGTCTCTGCTATATATAGCTTTCCAGGGAATACTGGCAACTTTGCAATTAGAGTTACAGTGGTGTGTTGTACTCTCTTTGTGATCGTTCATGTTTATCTCCATCGATCCGGCATTAACAATATTGGGAGATGTGTACTGCATCTGTCCCAATCTTCAGGAGATTCGTGATACATCTATCCCGGTGCAAGTAATGAAGGATTAAGAGGTTTAATGTTTACCTTCTATCAATTCCTCCATTAGGGTGTAAGGATATTCGCACCCATAACCCCCACAAACTCAAAAGTATGCCCTCCGGGTTTTTCCGCAGAGCACCCATTTCACCATCACCAATTTGCTGACGATGATGGATCTATGGTTAGGGCTCTACATGACATGATTTCACTTGATTAATTAAGTACATTAGCATATTCTTTTAGCATCATCCAAGTTCTCAAACATAACTTATTCAGATAAGTGTTATAAAGAAACATGTACTATTTTCACCAATCACTTTCTCAGTCCTTAAAGGACATTGGGATCTTAGTCCCTCATTTCATTTCTTTTAGAAGTTCACATCCCTCAACTACATTATTATCATACTTATTAGCTTTGGGTATTCATACCCTCAATTCTTCACTATTACTGTTACCACTTGTTAGGTAACCATTACCTCCAGGTCCTCAGACTGAGGTATGCATAATACTTGTTACACAAGTATCTCACATGGCTCTCAAATCCTATTAAATGTTTTGCCACCTTTCACTAGGCAACAACTTACTCATGGAACTCATAAGGTTCATGCACATTTTGTTACTTTTAGTAAGAAACAACAACATTAGGCACATAAGGCCATACAATATGTTTATTATATGAAAGTCATAGCTCATATCTAGCTATGTTCATCATCTCATGATGTCTACATGATTAATAGACATGATAACAGTCATGTAAGTCATTTGTCACATCATATGAAACATTAGTAACACCACCATCCTTTATCAGGATTAGGGTTATCTATCAATTAGGGTTTTTCATTCCCTTTACCCAAAATTAGGGTTAGGGTTTCCCATCATGCTTTAATTAGGGTTTCATGCTCACATTATTAGTTCAACCCTAATGTATTGCTCCACACCTCTGGGAGTATTTAAAAATATCATAAGTATTTGCTTATGATCACTATTCTCATCATGCATCATTAATGATCATCAATTCAAGGCATGAGTTCATTTCTCATCCTTGTCATGGTATGATTACATCATACTCATTGATTAGCTTACCCCATTCTCAAGGTATATTGGTCAACATTTATCAAAGTACATTGAGTTCATTACATCTTTATTGTAACAATTGTATAACACACATTTCATGTGTTTCTTAACCAAGAGTATTGAATTAGAGGTTCATCAAGGTAAGACTACAATGAAATGTAGAATGTGATATCTATCATATCTGAATGTATCACTTTCTTTTCATTTCCATCATCTTAAGTTAATCAACTAACTTTGTATTAAGGTATTTCCTTCTTAATACTTTATCCACGAACTTGTTACTTTCATCATATTGTGCATGGGTCACACATTAGAATTGTCCAATTGTCTTTAATGATATGGACTTGTCTAATGCTAAAGACATTGCTTATAATAAGGTTGCTTATAATCAATCACATGAAATGTTTCACCTTTATAAGGTCATTCCTTCTATCTCATCATTAGGGTTTCTTTATACCCTTACTTAAAATTAGGATTATGATTCATTTTCATATTGCCCAGGATTCAAGCTTTATGCATTATGACTTCACATTAGAGTCTCATATACCTTCACCCTTCTTAGGGCCTATCATCTCAATATAGCATTAGAACATCATGTGGTATTAGTTCTTAATCAGGGTTTCTCATGGAATCAGCCTCAACTAGGGTTTCACATGGAATCACCCTCCACTAGGGTTTTACATGTCATTACATGACATCACCCTAAGTTTGATTTTCACATCACATCACCACATCAATGTTCCTTATACATCATTCTAATTTAGGGTTTCTTTTGACATAACCCTAGAATAGGATTTTACATGGAATTATCCTTAATTAGGATTTCGTCCATAGTCACCAACAATTTGGGTCTACTATTCATCTCTATTAGGATTTCATTCAATTATCCATAATTGGAGATTCACTATTCATCCCAATTAGGGTTTTACATCTCATTTCCCTAAATTAGAGTTCACATATCATTACCCTAGATTAGGGATACATCCTCACCCTGGATTAGGGTTTCATTTAGAATTGCACTCAATTAGGGCTAGAGTTCAATAACCCTGTCAATTAGGGTTTATGTCCATGATTAGGGTTTCATGATCTCTTTGCTTAAGGATCATACCCTTAATCACCACATGAATCATATTCATGTATTAATTCATGCTAACATCTTATCAACTTGATTGGGTCATATCAACCCTTCAATCAAGTACATACAACTATGAATAGTGTACCAAGTCATTGATCCTATAAGCAATTAGGGTTCATCCCTTGATTGGCACTAATCACTTAGGTACTATTACGGTTTCAACCTTTGTACCTTCATTGATTATCATTACTAATCATCATTGGATCAATGGATCATTCATCATCTTAATTATCAAGAGATTCAATCACATTGGACCTTCATTACATAAGGTATCCAATTGAATTGACCAATTGAATCTTCAATCAACTTTGACTACTTGAGCCCCAAATAGTATTGGTCCTTCAAAGTTCAAACGGTTTGAAACCATTTGGTAAAGGTGGTGCTTGAGACCATTAGCTAAAGCAACTTGTTGAAACCGCATGGCCTCAACCGGTTTGGGATCGTTTGATCCCAAACGGTCTTGAGACCGTTTGGTCCAAACCTCCTCAAAACCGCATGGACCAAATATGGTCTCAACCAATCAAATTGAATTAGGGTTTCCAATGTTGATTCCTTCAATCATTGAATTCATGGAACCAATCATCAATTGGACCTATCCTCATACTTAAATTGAGTTAAATAGGTCAACCTTCAACTGATTTGACCCTCAATTGACCCTCAATAGGTCACCAATTAGGGTTTGAATCAATTGGATTAGGGTTTGGAATTGATGATCCTTCAACATTATACAATGTGAAACTAGTTACTTTCAAACTATTGGACCATCATCCAAAATGGACATGACCTGACCCCAAACCGTCTTGAGGTCATTTGTATGACCTCAAAATGGTCTTGAGACCGTTTGTCCATGTCCACATCAAAATCCAAGTCAAATAATTAGGGTTTGGTTCATTGGATTGCTCACCAAATCAGCAATTGATTACTCTTCAACTCAATACCTTTAGATCTCCAAACACCTAACCATGGTCAACCCTAGACCTCCAAACGGTCTTGGGTGATCCCCAAAAGGTCTTGGGATCGTTTGGATGGCCTCCAAACGGTCTTGAGACCGTTTTCCCATCATGTCTTCATCAACCATGTCATTCAATTAAAGTTTGGATCCTAGGATTGGTCACCAAATCAGCACTTGATTGTACTTCAACTTAATATCTTTGGACCTTCAATGGCTCAACCATACTTAACCCTAGACCTCCAAACGGTCTTGGGTGATCACCAAATGGTCTTGAGACCATTTGGGTGATCCCCAAATGGTTTTAAAACCGTTTGGGTCAATCAACCCAAAACATCAACTCATTCCAATGCAAAATCAGCACTTAGCCGATTAGGGTTAATACCATATCTTTGGATCTTCAAACACTTAACCATATCCAACCCTAGACCTCCAAACGGTCTTGGGTGATCCCCAAATGGTTTTGAAACCGTTTGGGTCAATCAACCCAAGTTTCAAACTCAATCACTTATGAAATCAACACTCAACCCGATTAGGGTTTAGGTGAGTGATGGACCTTCCACTCATGAACCAATTGGAGTTAATCAATTATAATTGATGGGTCATTAAACTAGATCATTATGATCAAGTCCGCAAATGGTCAACCCTGGTCAACATCACCAAATGGTCTTGAGACCGTTTGGTCTCATGCGGTTTGGTGAAACCGTTTGCTTCTAAACGGTTTGAAACTGTTTGCTCCCAAACGGTTTGGGAAACCATTTGAGCAACTCAATCAAGATCATTTGCTTTGGATATTTGTAGAGGTGTGTGCTTATCATCTTCAACCTCTAAACTCACGAAACCTGCTAGGGTTTCCATGGTGATTGCATCAATCAACCAAATCGATTATTGTAAATATGGAAATGATCATTATTTGATAAGGAATTGAATGCAATAACAAAATCAAGGGTTCAAGTTATAAAGCCCGCCTCCAATTGAGCTCCAAAGCTCCATGTTCACGGAAAAAATGGTGTATGCAACTCCTTTCACCATTCCAAGGCTCGTCCTCAAGGTTTGAGTGAAAAGGAACGGTTAAAATTGAAGAGGAGATCGAAATAGGAAGAAATCCATAATTTATTTTCGATTTCCACCATGGAATCAAGGTGAAATGGATCAAGAACCTTACCAACAGGTTGGGGGTCATCCTCCTGATCCTCCCAAGATCCCTTTGTCGTTTCGCAAGCAAGGAGAAGAAGTGGGGTCGAAAAAGCCTTTCATTTGGCTTGTAAAAGGTCCTTTTATAAAATTTCAATGAGAGAGAATATACTTTATAAAAATCCAATTAATCCCAAAAATGTGGCCGCCTCTTCCCCCTCATCTTCCTTAGGGACAAGGATATCTTGTTTGCCTCTTATTCCTCTCAGTTATCCATGATTTAAAGAAAAGCAAATCAAGCACCTTAAATCATTTTATATTAATATCCATATGTGAGTGGATATTTGTTTTTCTTATAAAATTGTGTGTGAGTTATCCACTCCCTTGGATATTTTCGTGGTCCTTGCAAAGATCAAGGACGTCACACACACATCTGAATCCAAACATTTTAGTTTTGGTTGAAGGCCCTTTAATTAATACATTTATTTTTGCCCTAAATCAAATTAGGGTTTCAATTAGGATTAAATATTGATTATTTTAATATCAAGATTCTCTCTCCTCCAACTTAATTCAAATGAGGCACCCCTCTCATTTTATTTTCTCTACATGATGCCAAGAAACATTAGGGACCTTATTAAAGTGGTAATTTGCATATTGAACCTTAGGTTTTAGGTAAATTGCACTTTACACCAAAACTAGGTTTTAATACACAAACATTGTCCAACAAGCTTTATCTTGGTGCCCAAGCTTGTAGAAACCATACTACTACATCATATTCAATATTATGATGTCTCAACATCAGAGGAACATATTGTTACTTTACACCAAAACTAGGTTTTAATACACAAACATTGTCCAACAAGCTTTATCTTGGTGCCCAAGCTTGTAGAAACCATACTACTACATCATATTCACTATTATGATGTCTAAACATTAGAGGAACATATTTTTATGTAACATTTTCAAGTTAGCCCCTTAACTTGGGTAATTTACACTTTTAGTCCAAAATAAGCAAACATTGCTTCAACATTGTTCAAACAGGACCAAAATTGAAACATAAGTTCCTCATGAGGCCTAATTACTTTTCACAAGATAAGATTAAAATTATAATCATCTTTCTTAATTAAAACACCTAGGGTTAAAGCATAACCCAGGTCAGGGATGTTACAGCTGGGACGGCTGATCCAATGGATGCAGATCTGTGGCTGACAGGTCTTGAGAAGGCCTTCAGGATCCTTGACATCCCCGAAGCAGACAAAGTCAAGCATGTTGTATACCTTCTAAAGGGTAGTGCTGGTCACTGGTGGACCATCGAGGAGGAGAAGAGACCCAGTGAGGTGATCAGTTGGGAGGTCTTCCGACGAGAATTCGTCAGCAGATACTTTCTGAAGACGTATCTGGATGAGAAGATCAGCCAATTTGAGCACCTGTGCCAAGGACCGATGAACATCACTGAGTATGAAGCCAAGTTCATGGACCTGTTGAGGTTTTGTCCTCACATGGAAGCAACAGATGACGAGCAGATCAGACATTTTGAGAAAGGCTTGAGTGCTGAGCTAACAACACCTGCTTCTGCGTTGGAGAACCGAGAGCGGTTTGCCACGTTTGTGGAATCTATCTGGAGGATCGAATAGTCAGTTAGGGAGAAAAGAGAATCCATGTCTAAGAAGAGGCTTGCTCAGTTCCAGGGACATAGGTTTGGTGGCTTCAAGAAGCCGAGGTTTTCAACACCTTATGGGTTAAGAGGTTCCAGTGCACCGTCATAGTGGTCTCTAAGTAAGGGAAGAGGATATGTTTCTTCACCATCAAAGGCACATAGTACAACTTCTGTAGTAGTGACAAGGCCATCTAGGCCACAACAGCAAGACCACTCATGCCATCTGTGTGGTCAGATCAAGCATTGGAAGTCAAATTGCCCAAGTAAAGATGTTGAAGTGACACAACAGTTGAGGTAGAATCAATAAGGGTCAGACCGACAGCAACCTAGTAGTAGTAGAGGGAGAGGACACGGTCAAGCATCGCAAGCGGGATCGTCTGCTCAAGGAAGCAGAGTACGTGGACAGCAAGCAACAACTCGATTCTATGCTATGAGTTAGCCGGAGGCAATGGTCAATCTGCGAGTGGTGACAGGTCATATGGAGTTATTTCATTCTGATTTGTCTTCTTCATGCTTTATATCTGTTCTGGTTGACCTGGGTGCTACACACTCTTTTATCGCCCATAGTATGCTTGAAAAATGTATGTTAGCTGTTAGCTGTAAGAAAGATAGCTTGTTGTTAGAAACCCCTCTTGATGGTTCCTCGATGCTTCGAGAGGAGTGCCTATCTTGTGTCTTATCTTTTTCGGGACATAATATACAAGTGGATCTTATACCACTTGATATGCATGGATTCGATGTAATCCTTGGGATGGATACCTTAGAGAAGTATAAGGTCATGTTAGACTGTGGTTCCAAACAAGCAGTGTTTGATGTTTGTGGAGAGAAGTGGATCTTCCAAGGAGATAGGAAGATTCTTCTTACGTGTCTAGTGTCAGCAATGGTGGCAGAAAAGCTGTTACGACAAGGATGTAAGGCGTTCTTAGCTCATGTTATCGATACCAAGGCAAAGGGTCCTAGACTTGAGGAGGTGACGGTTGTCTGAGAGTTTGCAGATGTGTTTCTTGATGAATTCCCCGGTGTTCCTCCACCTTGAGAGATTGATTTTGAGATCAATCTGGTTCTAGGAACACAGCCAGTTGCATAGACACCGTATAGGATGGCTCCAGTAGAGATGGCAGAGCTAAAGAAGTAGTTACAAGAGTTTTTGGAGAAAGGTTTCATCTGACCAAGTACGTTGCCTTGGGGTGCTCCAGTGTTGTTCGTTAAGAAGAAGGATGGATCGATGCGGCTATGCATAGACTACCGACAGTTGAACAAAGTCACGATCAAGAACAAATACCTGTTGTCAAGGATAGATGATCTGTTGTGTTGTGCTACAGTGTTTTCAAAGATCGATCTACGGTCCGGATATCATCAATTGAGGATTAAGGCAGATGACATACCAAAGTTAGCTTTTTGGATGAGGTATGGTCACTTCGAGTTTGTGGTTATGTCGTTCAGGCTAACCAATGCGCCTGCTGCTTTCATGGATTTGATGAACAGGGTGTTTCGTTCATTTCTAGATCAGTTTGTTGTAGTCTTTATAGATGACATCTTGATCTACAGTCAGGACAGTCAGAATCATGAACAACATCTTCGACAAGCGTTGACTCTCCTTCGCCAGCATCATTTGTATGCCAAGTTTAGTAAGTGTGAGTTCTGGTTGAAAGAAGTAACTTTCTTGGGTCATGTGATATCTTCAGAATGAGTTAAAGTGGACCCGAAGAAGGTGGAGTCCGTTGCAGAATGGGAACAGCTGAAGACACCGAATGAAGTTCACAGTTTCCTGGGTTTAGCAGGATACTACAGGAGGTTTATAAAGGACTTCAGTGCGATCGTGTTGCCCATGATAAAGTTGACTAGGAAGGATGTGCCTTTTGTCTGGAATGATCGTTGCCAGCAAGCTTTCAAAAGTTTGAAGGAGAAGCTGACTAGTGCTCCAGTGCTAGTGCTGCCAGAGCCTGAAAAGGGCTATGTTGTTTTCTATGATGCTTCCAAGAAGAGCTCAGGATGTGTGCTGATGCAGGAAGACCATGTGGTTTCTTTTGCTTCGCGACAGCTTAAGAAACATGAGGAGAACTATTTGACTCATGATTTGGAGTTGGTAATAGTGGTTCATGCGTTAAATATTTGGAGACACTATCTTTACGGGGAAGTGTGTCAGATCTTTACGGATCATAAGAATCTGAAGTATATCTTCTCACAGAATGAGCTAAACATATGACAACATCGTTGGATGGAGCTAATCAATGATTATGACTGCACCGTAGAGTATCACCCTGGTAAGGCGAATGTGGTAGCTGACATGCTTAGCCGAAAGTCTTCTTATTCTCTTCCCACAAAAGGGGTACAGTTGAGTTCCTTGGTATGCCATAGATGGGATATGTTTGTCTCCTTGTGACAAATGAATGTGCAGATGGACGTTTCCTTGTTAGCAGGACTTTTGGCAGAAATGTAAGTCAAGCCTACGCTGAGACTGCAGATCAAACACACACAACAAACGGATGATATAGTGCAGTTGATCAGGTCAGAGCTCGGCAGCGAAAGGCGTAATGGGTTCCATGAGTCTGAGGATGGACTAGTTTGCTATCATGATAGGATGGTGGTACCCAATGCTGATAATCTGAGGAAGTTAGTGCTCGAGGAAGCACACACATCGATGTATGCTATGCATCCAGGAGTTACCAAGATGTATCATAATCTAAAAGACCTGTATTGGTGGCTTGGTTTGAAGAGAGATGTAGCTGAGTTTGTGGCTAGATGTGCGGTATGCCAGCAAGTCAAGGCTGACCATCAGAAGCCGGTAGGTACGTTGTAACCTATGTCGATACCGCAGTGGAAATGGGATCACATAACCATGGATTTCGTAGTTGGTCTGCCCAGGACAGCTAGGAATCATGATTCCATTTGGGTGATAGTGGACAGATTGACAAAATATGCCCATTTCATACCTGTGAAGACAACATATACAGCCGAGAAGCTCGCTCATGTATATGTAGATGAGATAGTACGCTTGTACGATGTACCAACAACGATAGTTTCTGATAGAGGTCCTCAGTTCATGAGTCGTTTCTGGGAACATTTTCACAAAGCTTTGGGAACACAGTTGAGGTTCAACACTGCTTTCCACCCACAGACAGATGGACAGTCTGAAAGGACTATTCAGACTTTGGAGGATCTTCTCCGAGCTTATGTTTTACAGTTCCTAGGCAGTTGGGATGCACATCTCAGTTTGATAGAGTTCGCATACAACAATAGTTATCAGCGGAGCATTGACATGGATCCCTATGAGGCCTTATATGGCAGGAAGTGCAAATCTCCCCTATGTTGGTATGAATCTAGTGAGTATCAGCTTTTGGGTCCTGAGTTAGTACAGCAGACAACAGAAAAGATCAAAGTGACACATCAACAACTTAAAGCGGCACAAGACAGGCAGAAGTCTTATACAGACAATCGTCGACGACCTTTAGAGTTCCAAGTGGGAGACAAAGTGTACCTCAAGGTCTCACCTTGGAAGGGTGTGCTAAGGTTTGGTCGGAAAGGTAAGCTAGCACCCAGGTATATGGGGCCATATCCAGTAATAGCACATGTTGGCAAGGTAGCTTACAAGTTAGAGCTGCCGCTAGAGTTGCACATGTTACATCCACTATTCCGCGTCAGCATGCTGAAGAAAAGTCACCCAGATACAGGGATAGTGATACAGCCAGTCAAGGTTGAGCTTGATGAAGATGTGACCTACGAGGAAGGTCATG
Source organism: Alisma plantago-aquatica (assembly GCA_963693085.1). Lineage (NCBI taxonomy): Eukaryota > Viridiplantae > Streptophyta > Magnoliopsida > Alismatales > Alismataceae > Alisma > Alisma plantago-aquatica. Next base: position 403,044,787 of record OY856409.1, read on the forward strand.
TGATGATCCTTGACAGAAGAGTAAAGAAGATGAAGAGGAAGGACCTAGTTCTGGAAAAGGTTCTTTGGCATCATCCTAGCATTAAGGAAGCCACGTGGGATCTTGAGGAAGAGATGAGGAGGAAGTATCCCTCACTTTTATCTTTAGATTTCGAGGATGAAATCCCTTTTGTAGAGGGTTATAGCTTGTAAGGACCCTGACCTCCGTCTAGGGCTTATCTTGTTTGCTTTGCTTAACCCTAATGTTTAGTTGCTTGCTAATCACCTTTAGTGGTGATTAGGGTTTGTTTGTGTTGGTTGTGTGTTGTAGGTGCTACTTGTAATTTACCCAAGTCTAGGGTTGTAGAGAAAGTTTGTCACCTTGGGAGGTGTTCTCCTCTCTTCTTGCTTCCTCTAGTGTTGAGAGGAAGGGTTGGGCTCATTGCTTGAGTTACTTTGGGCTTGGATGAGCCTTGTTGGACCTTGTGTGTTGACCATAGGTGTGTCGGCCATGGTTGTGTCTCCATGGGTGTGTCGCCCAGGGAGGTGTATCGGCCATGGACCTCCCTTTGACTCTTTGACCTCGTTTGTGTCACCACTAGTGGACACTTGGTGCTTGATGCTTACATGTGGCAATGGCCTTGGACATGTGTTTAAGACAAGTTTGAGAGGTGGCATTGCCCATGGACAAGTGTCCCTAGGTGGGCGACACCTTGCCTTGTCTTACCTTGGTTTCTCCTCCATCCTCTCCTATATATATGTTCCATTTCTCTTGGTAAGGATACCTTTAGTTCCTTAGTTCCCCTCTCCCTTGGATGCATGACACATGGATGCACGACACATGGATTCATGACACATGGTTGCACGACACATAGTGTTGCATGATATACCTTGAGGTGGTAGCCCGACATCCTTGCTTTAGCTTGGCCGATATGTGGCTAGAATTGTAATATCCCTGACCTAGGTTATATTTTAACCCTAGGTGTTTTGATGAAGAAAGATGATTATATGCTTAATATCATCTTGTGAAAAGTAATTAGGGCTCATGAGGAACTTATGTTTCAATTTTGGTCCTGTTTGGACAATGTTGAAGCAATGTTTGCCTGTTTTGGACTAAAGTGCAAATTACCCATGTTGAGGGGTTTAAGTGCAAATTGTGCATGATAATATGTTCCTCATGTGTTGAAGCATCATGAGAGTGAAAATGATGTTGAGGTATGGCTTATGGAAGCCTGAATACCAAGAAAGAGCTGATAAAGCAATGTATGTGCATGAAAACCTAGTTTTGGAGTAATATGCAATTTACCCAAAACCTAGGGTGCAATATGTAATTTACCACTTCAATAAGGTCCCTAATGTTTCTTGGCATCATATAGAGCAAAGAAAATGAGAGGGGCGCCTCATTTGAATTAAGTTGGAGGAGAGAGAATCTTGATATTAAAATAATCAAGATTTAAGCATAATGAAAATATTAATGCAACAATAAATAAAATCATTCAAGGGACTTCAACCAAAATTAATTTGTGGAATACAAAGGTGTGTGTGAACGTCCTTGAGGTTTGCATGGGCCGAAAATATCTTGAGGAGGTGAAATTCCACTCACCTTATTATAAGGAAAAGAATTCCCACTCAAAAATATATATTAGTATTATAATGGATTAAGGTGCTTATTTTCTTATCCCTTAATCCATGAATAATGGAAGGGAGCTCGGTGGCTTTGAGTTGCCTTTGCATGCAAGTAAACCAAGGAGGAAGAGGTGGTACCATTTTTGGAATTAATTGAATTTTAATTAAACATTTTCTCTTTCATCAATTTTCTTATAAAAGAGCCTTTTCCAACCCACCTAAGGACTTTTTTCGGATTTCCTTTCTTCTCCTTGCATGTAAAACTGACCAAGAAGGCTAAGGAAAGCAGGGAGCACGTCCCCAACCTGTTGGTAAGGTTCTTGATCCATTTCACCTTGATTCCATGGTGGAAATCGAAAATAAATTATGGATTTCTTCCCATTTCGATCTCCTTTTCAATTCTGACCAGTCCTTTTCACTAAAACCTTGAGGACGAGCCTTATAATGGTGAAAGGAGTTGCATCCACCATTGTTTCTGTGGAAATGGAGCTTTGGAGCTCAATTGGAGGTGGGTTTTATAACTTGAAACCCTAACCTTGCTATTGCATTCAATTCCATATCAAATAATGATCATTTCTACATTTACAATAATTGATTCGGTTGATTGATGCAATCTCCATGGAAATCATAGAAGGTTTCGTGGGTTTAGAGGTTGATGATGATGACATCATCATAACCAAGCACCTCACCAAATATCAAAGCCAAACGGTTTCAAACCGCTTAGAAGCAAACAGTTTCACCAAACAGTTTCAAAACCATTTGGGGGAGTTGACCAAGGGTTGACCGTTTGAGATTCCTGTTCCTAATTATGTGGGGTGATAAACCACCAAATTTGATGGATTAATTCCAAAGGAATCATGAGTTGAAGGCCAATCAATTAGGAAAACCCTAATTGGATTAAGTGATGATTTTCAACTTGATTAATCTGACTTTTTGGGCAAACGGTTTCAAAACCATTTAATAAGGTTGACCAAGGGTTGAAAGTTTGAGAATCTTGTTCCTAATTATTTTGGTTGATAACCCACCACATTTTATGGATTAATTCCAAAGGAATGATGAGTTGAAGGCTAATCAATTAGGCAAACCCTAATTGGATTAAGTGCTGGTTTTTCAACTTGATTGATTTGACTTTTTGGGTTAATTAGCCCAAACGGTTTCAAAACCGTTTGGGGATTACCCAAACCGTCTCAAAACCATTTGGGGTCACCCAAGATCGTTTGGAGGTCTAGGGTTGAGTATGGTTAAGTGTTTTAAGATTCATAGTTATGGCATGAACCCTAATCGGCTAATTGCTGATTTTGTAAGTGATTGAGATGATGGTTTGGGTTGATTGAACCAAATAGTTTTAAAACCATTTGGGGATCACCCAAACGGTCTCTAGACCGTTTGGGGATCACCCAAGAACGTTTGGAGGTCTAGGGATAAGTATGGTTGCCTATTTGAAGGTCCAAAGTTACCAAGTTACAAAGCAATCAATTGCTGATTTGTTGATCGACTCAATAGACCAAACCTTGATGAAATTTCACTAGAATCCAAGGGTTGGATGAGCCAAACGGTCTCAAGACCGTTTGGAGCTCATCCAAATGGTCTCAATACCGTTTGTAGGTCATCCAAGACCGTTTGGAGGTCTATGGGTGAGTATGGTTAAGCAATTGATGATCCAATGTTACTAAGTTAAAGTGTAATCAATTAATGATTTGGTGATCAATCCAATGATCCAAACCTTAATTGGTTGACTTGGATTTTGATGATATGATGGGAAAACGGTCTCAAGACTGTTTGGAGGACATCCAAACGACCTCAAGACCGTTTGGGGTCAGGTCATGTTCAATTTGGATGATGGTTCAATGGTTTCAAAGTAACTAATCATGCATTGATTAGTGTTGAAGAATTATCAATTCCAAACCCTAATTCAATTAATTCAAACCCTAATTGATGATTAATTGAGGGTCAAATCAGTTGAAGGTTGACCTATTTAACTCAATTGAAGTATGAGCATATGTCCAATTGATGATTGGTCCCATGAATTCAATGATTGAAGGAATCAACATTGGAAACCCTAATCCAATTTGATTGGTTGAGACCATATTTGGTCCATGCGGTTTTGAGGAGGTTTGGACCAAACAGTCTCAAGATCGTTTGGGACCAAATGATCCCAAACCAGTTGAGCCCATGCAGTTTCAAAAATGTGCTTTAGCAAACGGTTTCAAACTGTTTGAACTTTGAAAGACCAAGACCGTTTGGGGCTTAAGTAGTCAAAGTTGAATGAGGACTCAATTGGTTAATCCTTTTGGATACCTAATATAATTGAGGACTCAATTGGCTAATTCACTTGGACACCTATTATAATTGAAGATCCAATTGGTCAATTCATTTGGATACCTTATGTGATGGAGGTCCAATGTGATTGAATCTCTTAAGAATTAAGATGATGAATGATCCATTGATCCAATGATGATTAGTAATGATAATCAATGAAGGTACAAAGGTTGAAACCCTAATAGTACCTAAGTGATTAGTGCCAATTAAGGGATGAACCCTAATTGCTTATAGGATCAATGACTTGGTACACTATGTTAATCATAGTTGTATATACTCTATTGAAGGAATGATATGACCTTATCAAGTTGTGAAGTTGATGTAGCATGAATTCATATATGAATATGATTCATGTGGTGATTAAGGGTATGATCCTTAAGTAAAGAGATCATGAAACCCTAATCATGAACATAAACCCTAATTTATGGGGCTATTGAGTTCTAACACTAGTTGAGGGTGATTCCATGTAAAACCCTAATTGAGGGTGATTCCATGTGAAACCCTAGTTGAAGGTGATTCCATGAGAAACCCTGACTATGTATTAACATAACATGATATTCTAATATTATGTTGTGATGAGAGGCCCTAATAAGGGTGAAGGTATATGAGAAATGGGGAAACCTAACCCTAATTTGAGTAAAGGGAATGATAAGCCCTATTTGATAGTAAACCCTAATTCCTGATAAAGGAATAATGGTGTTACTGTTGTGTCACATGATGTGATGAATAACTTGTATGTCTGTTATCATCCTTAATAACCATGCAAGTATGATGAGATGATGAATATATCCAGGTTTGAGATGTGACATTTATATAATAAATGTTGATTGGCCTTTTGTGCCTTGATGTTGTTGTTGCCTGATAAAAGTAACAATGTACATGGATTCTATGAGTCATATGAGTAAGTTGTTGTCTAGAAAGAGATGACAAGATATTTATGTGGCCTTGTGAGCCATGTGTGATGCTTGTGTAACAAGTGTCATGAATGCCTTGGTCAGATGACCTGAAGGTGATAGTTACCTAATAAATGGTAATGATGCTCAATGATGAGTTAAGGGTTTGAATACCCAGAACCATATGAATATGGTGATGAGAATGTGAATGGATGAGAATTCCCAGTTTTGAAATGAGGGACTAAGTTCCCAAGGTCTTTGAAAGACTTATAAGTATCTAATGAAAGGTGTACATGTCTCTTTCTAGCATTGTTGTAGTAAGTCTTGTTTGAGAACTTGGCTGATGCTAAAAGAATATGAGAATGTACTTAATTAATCAAGTGAAATCTTTTCATGTAGAAGCCCTGACCATAGATCCATCATCGTCAGGAACAAGTGATGGTGAAACGGGTGCTCCGCGGCAAAACCCGGAACGCATATTTTGAATATGTGGGGGTAAATGGGCGAAAAATATCCTTATGTCTGGTGAAGAGATTGAGGTAAGGTAAATAACAAACCTCTCAATCATTCATGTGTCAGGATGGATGTATCACTAATCTCCTGATGATTGGGATAGATGTCATACACATCTCCCCATAATACTTATGTTGGGTCGATGGAGATAAACATTAAATCTCTCGATGGCTGATGAGAGTGCAGTTGACGTTGTAACTCTATAGTGAAGTTCCAGTATACCCTGGAAAGCTATTTTGAGCAGTCGACATAGTCCCTCTTGTTGTCCCGCACTGACCGAGATGTGAGAGGTCATGGGAATTCGGGTCTTCCATAGACCTATGTATGGTACCGATTTCGACTTCGCAGTGGTCGGTTGGAGTATGAGCGGTATACCTCATCTCCTCAGGGCATAAGTGTGTTTTTAAAATGAAATCAGCCATATAGCATGATTGCATAAGGACTGAATACGGAAATTTATTGGCTGATGTTACATTTCTGTTATATATATGTAGTTCATTGATGTTATTCATATCTATTGTATTCATTACAAGTAGATGGATGAACTATGAGTCTATCAAGAGTAGATGCAATATTATCCTTGAAAAAGGAGATTACTTCACTTTGTTCATACAAGTGACTTACCTACTATTGATTAAATATATAAATCCTTCTGCTCAGTTTATTTTAATAAGCTGCTATAACAATGTTTTGGCGGAGAGTTATATCTCCCGCTGGGGAAATTTATAATTGTCTCACCCCCATGGGATCCAACTTTTTAGGTGGAAGCGGACAAAGAAGCATAATTCCATTGCAGGGAATGGACATCAGTTGTAACAGCAGGGATAGTAGTAATATCTCAGGTGGAGACACTGCCTGTCAAGGTATGTAGTTAGAAAGTCCTATGTATCGTCTCTGTACTCTCAGGTCCTTGGAGTTTTGAGTCAGTGTTTTGATGAATCAATCTGAGGTTTTGGCTTGATGCCTCGAGATTTGTATATTGTTTGTATATAATGTTTATAATGCAGTTGATGTTGTAGTCTCTGAAAAGAGATGGTACAGGTTATGTACGTTTGAACTAGAATGTAAATGTTATACAATGGTTCTTGATAGAAAATATTTCCTATGTGTGGATCTCTTTATAAAAAAAATTTAAATTTTTAGTGATTTTCAGTAATCCGCTGCAAATGATTCACTTCCGCATTAGTTAATCTTGTTTTCGCGAGACATACGTCACAAATTAGTGGTATTAGAGCTCTACGTTCGCTGAGTCTACAGAGACATAGGACTAAGATAGTAGAGTCTATTCTGGTGTCATCCGGTGTATCTGATAGTGTCTTCTGCTCATGTAAGAGAAGAAGAACTTAAAGTTGACTGGGTCACATGAGGAGGTTGCTGTTGAAGGCAGCAATGTTGCACCAAGAAAAGGTGCATGGGAACAGGCAAGAGAGAGACAATTGCCTGAGAATCCCCTAGCTGATCCAACTATAATAAGAAAATCCTTCTTTAAGTGTTACTATTGGAGAATTTAGGGCAACAGTAATGTATATAGTGGATCAAGCATTGGCAGTGTAACCTAGATTACCAGCCTCAATGATAATGTTTTAGATATCAACCGGATTTGTGTTTAGCATCAGCAGGTTGAAGCAAAAGGAAATGATGAATTTCTAGACTTAAATTGAGCTTGTGCTCAACCTTAGCCTGTTGAATCAACCTTTGGGGCAGAGTTAGCCTGAGGCAGTGAATAATCCATGAATTATGACAGGTTAGACAAGATAATGTCATTCAAATATGTCATCTTATGAATTCCCGAATTAACTGAGAAAGGAATTGATTGAACTTTCCTTGATAGTCCTATGAGGACTTATGTTTTGCATAGTAAAACATTACAAATGTTTTATGTTGTTCTTACCTCTATAAGAAAAATGAGGTGCCTGAAGGAAATTCAGGGATGTTAAACCTTATGCTTGTGACAATATGAAAAGAAGGAATATGATAGTATACAAAGTGCATACCACTTAAACTCAATATTTATATACCCTGGCTAGGTATACAGATATTGATGATAAAGTGAGTATGGAAACTCTTATATTGGTGTCTTTTTGATTGCTCTGATCAAGCAGTCATTCTGAGACAATCTAATGAGTATCATGAAATTAGAAATATGGAATGAATAAATGTGTCATATCCTAAGCATAAGAAAGAAAAGTTTGAGATAATCTCAGATGAGCATGTTGTATGAGGAACTAAAAGTGCACTCCTCATAAGATAAGAATAAGAATTAGGGAGATGAACCCTGTTCAATAATGCTGCCAGTATAATAAAGATCTTTCCCATAATGAGGAAATGGGAATTGTGATGAGATCATGAGATGATCAAAAACATGTTAGATAATAATAAAGAAAGGGATAATGACATGTAATCATCCTTACAAATTCCTATGCTAAAGGCAAGGAACCTAGGATGAGACAAAGAATAAATGGTTCATGAATAGTTGGAAATACATGAATTAATAAGAGGAATATGAATCTGTGTTTTGTTTCCTTTTAGGGACATGTCAATCAAGTGGCTCTTAGGACACTTGATGTGCATAAGAAAAATATACTCATGTGATGGATACTTAGAAAAGTATCAGTTTATCTTGGACTTTGGTTCTAAGAAGAGGACATATGTAATAATTAATGTTCCAAAGATGAAAGGAAGAGAAATATGTGATGTCTTCTCAACACATGTGATAGATACCAAGGTGAAAGATTCTGGTATCTGAGAGATATCAGATGGTTTAGGGTGGCTACCTGGAGTGGTCAACTATGAAATAAGTCTGATTATATACAATAATATGAACATCATATGATAGGGGTTTATGCTCTGCATAAACATGATAATAATAAAGAATGTATGATGTTTCTCTGAATAACAAAAGTGTTTCTTGACACAAAAAATTGACTCCATAGTCAATGATGAGGGACAGTGGAGCATGTGTCTTGTGTGTTGATTCTATGAGAATCTTGTATGAAAACACTTTGTGCTGATCAAATCCTTATGGTGTCTCCATAATAAGGAGATGTTATGTGAAGACTAGATATTTTGATGATTAAATGACATTTGTCTTCCTTTATCTAGATTTCGGGGACGAAATCCTTGTTAGGGGTTTATGATTTGTAACATCCCTGACCTGGGTTATATTTTAACCCTAGGTGTTTTGATGAATAAATATGATTATATGCTTATTCTCATCTTGTGAAAAGTAATTAGGGCTCATGAGGAACTTATGTTTCAATTTTGATCCTGTCTGGACAATGTTGAAGCAATGTTTGCTTGTTTTGGACTAAAGTGCAAATTACCCAAGTTGAAGGGTTTAAGTGAAAATTGTGCATGATAATATGTTACTCATGTGTTCAAGCATCATGAGAGTGAAAATGATGCTGAGGTATGGCTTATGGAAACCTGAATACCAAGAAAGAGTTGATAAAGCAATGCATGTGCATGAAAACCTAGTTTTGGAGTAATATGCAATTTACCCAAAACCTAGGGAGCAATATGTAATTTACCACTTCAATAAGGTCCCTAATATTTCTTGGCATCATGTAGAGCAAAGAAAATGAGAGGGGCACCTCATTTGAATTAAGTTGGAGGAGAGAGAATCTTGATATTAAAATAATCAAGATTTAAGCATAATGGAAATATTAATGCAAAAATAAATAAAATAATTCAAGGGCCTTCAACCAAAATTAATTTGGTGGAATTCAGAGGTGTGTGTGAACGTCCTTGAGGTTTTCAAGGGCCGAAAATATCTTGAGGAGGTGAAATTTCACTCACCTTATTATAAGGAAAAGAATTCCCACTCAAAAATATATATTAGTATTATAATGGATTAAGGTGCTTATTTTCTTTTCCCTTAATCCATGGATAATGGAAGGGAGTTCAGTGGATTTGAGTTGCCTTTGCATGCAAGCAAACCAAGGAGGAAGAGGTGGTACCATTTTTGGAATTAATTGAATTTTAATTAAACATTTTCTCTTTCACCAATTTTCTTATAAAAGAGCCTTTTCCAACCCACCTAAGGACTTTTTTCGGATTTCCTTTCTTCCCCTTTCTTGCAAAACCGACCAAGAAGGCTAAGGACAGCAGGGAGCACGTCCCAAACCTGTTGTTAATGTTCTTGATCCATTTCACCTTGATTCCATGGTCGAAATCGAAAATAAATTATGGATTTCTTCCTATTTCGATCTCGTTTTCAATTCTGACCATTCCTTTTCACTCAAACCTTGAGGACGAACCTTTTAATGGTGAAAGGAGTTGCATACACAATTGTTTATGTGTACATGGAGCTTTGGAGCTCAATTGGAGGTGGGTTTTATAACTTGAAACCCTAACTTTGCTATTGCATTCAATTCCATATCAAATAATGATCATTTCTACATTTACAATAATTGATTCGGTTGATTGATGCAATCTCCATGGAAATCACAGAAGGTTTCATGCGTTTAGAGCTTGATGATGATGACATCATCATAATAAATCACCTCACCAAATATCAAAGCCAAACGGTTTCATTGAGTTGCTCAAACGGTTTCCCAAAACCGTTTGGGAGCAAACAGTTTCAAACCGTTTAGAAGCAAACGGTTTCAAAACCATTTGGGGGAGTTGACCAAGGGTTTACCGTTTGAGATTCCTGTTCATAATTATGTGGGGTGATAAACAACCAAATTTTATGGATTAATTCCAAAGGAATCATGAGTTGATGGTCAATCAATTAGGCAAACCCTAATTGGATTAAGTGCTGATTTTCAACTTGATTAATCTGACTTTTTGGGAAAACGGTTTCAAAACCATTTGAGAGGGTTGACCGTTTGAGAATCTTGTTCCTAATTATGTTGGTTGATAACCCACCAAATTTTATGGATTAATTCCAAAGGAATCATGAGTTGAAGGCTAATCAATTAGGCAAACCCTAATTGGATTAAGTGCTGATTTTTCAACTTGATTGATTTGACTTTTTGGGTTAATTAGCCCAAACGGTTTCAAAACCGTTTGGGGATTGCCCAAACGGTCTCAAAACCGTTTGGGGGTCACCCAAGACCGTTTGTAGGTCTAGGGTTGAGTATGGTTAAGTGTTTGAAGATCCAAAGTTATGGCATGAACCCTAATCGGCTAAGTGCTGATTTTGTAAGTGATTGAGATGATGGTTTTGGTTGATTAACCCAAATGGTTTCAAAACCATTTGTGGATCACCCAAATGGTCTCACGAACGTTTGGGGATCACCCAAGACCGTTTGAAGGTCTAGGGATAAGTATGGTTGCCTATTTGAAGGTCCAAAGTTACCAAGTTACCAAGTTACAAAGCAAACAATTGTTGATTTGTTGATCGACTCAATAGGACAAACCTTGATGAAATTTCACTAGAATCCAAGGGTTGGATGAGCCAAACGGTCTCAAGACCGTTTTGAGGTCATCCAAGACTGTTTGGAGGTCTAGGGGTGAGTATGGTTAAGCAATTGATGATCCAATGTTACTAAATTAAAGTGTAATCAATTGCTGATTTGGTGATCAATCCAATTATCCAAACCTTAATTGGTTGACTTGGATTTTGATGATATGATGGGCAAATGGTCTCAAGACTGTTTGGAGTTCATTCAAACGACCTCAAGACTGTTTGGGGTCAGGTCATGTTCAATTTGGATGATGGTTCAATGGTTTCAAAGTAACTAATCATGCATTGATTAGTGTTGAAGAATTATCGATTCCAAACCCTAATTCAATTAATTCAAACTCTAATTGATGATTAAGTGAGGGTCAATTGAGGGTCAAATCAGTTGAAGGTTGACCTATTTAACTCAATTGAAGTATGAGCATATGTCCAATTGATGATTGGTCCCATGAATTCAATGATTGAAGGAATCAACATTGGAAACCCTAATCCAATTTGATTGGTTGAGACCATATTTGGTCCATGCGGTTTTGAGGAGGTTTGGACCAAACAGTCTCAAGACCATTTGGGACCAAACGATCCCAAACCGGTTGAGCCCATGCGGTTTCAAAAAGGTGCTTCAGCAAATAGTTTCAAATCATTTGAACTTTGAAAGACCAAGACCGTTTGGGGCTTAAGTAGTCAAAGTTGAATGAGGACTCAATTGGTTAATCCTTTTAGATACCTAATATAATTGAGGACTCAATTGGCTAATCCACTTGGACACCTATTGTAATTGAAGATCTATTTGGTAAATTCATTTGGATACCTTATGTGATGGAGGTCCAATGTAATTGAATCTCTTAAGAATTAAGATGATGAATGATCCATTGATCCAATGATGATTAGTAATGATAATCAATGAAGGTACAAAGGTTGAAACCCTAATAGTACCTAAGTGATTAGTGCCAATTAAGGGATGAACCCTGATTGCTTATAGGATCAATGACTTGGTACACTATGTTAATCATAGTTGTATGTACTTGATTGAAGGAATGATATGACCTTATCAAGTTGTGAAGTTGATGTAGCATGAATTCATATATGAATATGATTCATGTGGTGGTTAAGGTTATGATACTTAAGTAAAGAGATCATGAAACCCTAATCATGAACACAAACCCTAATTGATGGGGCTATTGAGTTCTAACCCTAGTTGAGGGTGATTCCATGTAAAACCCTATTTGAGGGTGATTCCATGTGAAACCCTAGTTGAAGGTGATTCCATGAGAAACTCTGACTATGTATTAACATCACATGATATTCTAATATTATGTTGTGATGAGAGGCCCTAAGAAGGGTGAAGGTATATGAGAAATGGGGAACCCTAACCCAGATTTGGATAAAGGGAATGATAAGCCCTGTTTGATAGTAAACCCTAATTCCTGATAAAGGAATAATGGTGTTACTGTTGTGTCACATGATGTGATGAATAACTTGTATGTCTGTTATCATGCTTAATAACCATGTAGGTATGATGAGATGATGAATATAGCCAGGTTTGAGCTGTGACATTTATATAATAAATGTTGATTGGCCTTTTGTGCCTTGATGTTGTTGTTGCTTGATAAAAGTAACAATGTACATGGATTCTATGAGTCATATGAGTAAGTTGTTGTCTAGAAAGAGATGAAAAGATATTTTTGTGGCCTTGTGAGCCATGTGTGATGCTTGTGCAACAAGTATCATGAATGCATTAGTCAGATGACCTAAAGGTGATAGTTACCTAATAAATGGTAATGATGCTCAATGATGAGTTAAGGGTTTGAATACCCAGAACCATATGAATCTGGTGATGAGAATTTGAATGGATGAGGATTCTCAGTTTTGAAATGAGGGACTAAGTTCCCAAGGTCTTTGAAAGACTGATAAATATCTAATGAAAGTTGTACATGTCTCTCTATAGAATTGTTGTAATAAGTCTTGTTTGAGAACTTGGTTGATGCTAAAAGAATATGAGAATGTACTTAATTAATCAAGTGAAATATTTTCATGTAGAAGCCATGACCATAGATCCATCATCGTCAGGAACAGGTGATGGTGAAACGGGTGCTCTGCGACAAAACTCGGAATGCATATTTTGAATATGTGGGGGTAAATGGGCGAAAAATATCCTTACGTCCGGTGAAGAGATTGAGGGAAGGTAAATAACAAACCTCTCAATCCTTCATGTGTCGGGATGGATGTATCACTAATCTCCCGGTGATAGGGATAGATGTCATACACATCTCCCCATAATACTTATGTTGGGTCGATGGAGATAAACATTAAATCTCTCGATGGCCGATGAGAGTGCAGTTGATGTTGTAACTCTATAGAGAAGTTCCAGTATACCCTGGAAAGCTATTTTGAGCAGTCGAAACAGTCCTGCTTGTTGTCCCGCATTGACTGGGATGTGAGAGGTCATGGGAATCCGGCTCTTCCATAGACCTATGTATGGTACCGATTTCGACTTCGCAGTGGTCAGTTGGAGTATGAGTGGTATACCTCATCTCCTCAGGGCATAAGTGTGTTTATAAAATGAAATCAGCCGTATAGCATGATTGCTTAAGGATTGAATATGGAAATTCATTGGCTGATGTTACATTTCTGTTATATATCTATAGTTCATTGATGTTATTCATATATGTTGTATTCATTACAAGTAGATGGATGAACTATGAGTCTACCAAGAGTAGATGCAATATTATCCTTGAAAAAGGAGATTACTTCACTTTGTTCATACAAGTGACTTACCTACTATTGATTAAATATATAAATCCTTCTGCTCAGTTTATTTTATTAAGCTGCTATAACAATGTTTTGGCGGAGAGTTATATCTCCCGCTGGGGAAATTTACAATTGTCTCACCCCCATGGGATCCAACTTTTTAGGTGGACGGGGACAAAGAAGCAGAATTCCATTACAGGGAATGGACAAAATCTATAACAGCAGGGACAACAGTAATACCTCAGGTGGAGACACTGCTTGTCAAGTTATGTAGTTATAAAGTCCTATGTATCGTCTCTGTACTCTCAAGTCCTCGGAGTTTTGAGTCAGTGTTTTGATGAATCAATCTGAGGCTTTGGCTTGATGCCTCGAGATTTGTATAATATATGTATATAATGTTTATAATGCAGTTGATGTTGTAGTCTCTGAAAAGAGATGGTACAGGTTATGTACGTTTGAACCAGAATGTAAATGTTATACAATGGTTCTTGATAGAAAAGATTTCCTGTGTGGATATCTTTGTAAAAAGTTTTAAATTTTCAGTGATTTTCAGTAATCCACTGCAAATGATTCGCTTCCGCATTAGTTAATCTTGTTTTTGTGAGACGGACGTCACAAGAATGCTTGGGCAATATGAGGGAAGTACCCTGCCCGATACCACTTCTAGTGAGGGTGCCCTGCCTATCAAACTTCTGGTGAGGGTAGCGGGTATTTATAATGAGGGTCATGTTCCACCCGGAAAACCCATATGATAGTTCTTTATCATTAAATTACTTTCTTGTTGACAAGAGTTTTGGTTTATGGTCTGTGAACCTTTGACATGTTTCATAGTAACGAGGTGGTTGATATAGTAGAACGCACCTATGTAAACATGACATATCTGGACTCTAATGACATGATATTACATGTGTTTATGATCATCTTGAAATTATGTATATGTAATGATAAGTATGGAAGTATATGAGTTGCTTCACATGATGATGTGGCCCATGTCTATGGTCACATGTTTGAGGCATGAATGATAAAGCCTGCAATTATCAATGTTGCCCTATATTTGATAGCATGATCCTTCTGTTAATCCAGGATGGCTTCAGATATCTCTATGAATGTGTATACTAACCATGCAGGTGTTTCATGCAGATGCATAGCTAGGTAAAGGGCTATGAGGTATATATGTTTGAATAACATTGCATTTGATGGTCATTCTTGATGATGAGATAACTTGCATCACTAGTCTTATGTGTTTTGGTCTGAGGACCTGAGTTGGATAAAGTGCCTAAGTTGAGGTGTTATCCTATGGTGATGAGATCTGGAATTGTTATCCCCAGTGATGAGAATGCCTTTTGAGGCAGTGGTTTCTTGTGATGAGGGATTGAGATCCCGAAATATTGTGATGATGGTAACAATAATGTAGCTTAATGTTATATATGTGGTACCACTTGTTTTCCCCAACAATCCACTTAAAATATACTAACTAATTACAGTGGAACATATCATGTAGTTTTCCCTGACCATAGATCCATCATCGTCAGTAGTTGGTGATGGTGAAATAGGTTCTCCTGTGGGTTAACCTGGAAGCGCATATTATTGAATATGTGTGGTTTCTCCTAGCCGGAAATGAGGAGGTTAGAGTGCAACTTCGGTTGTAGAATCAAGATGTGTATGAGAGCATGGTGAACAGGCCCATGGCTTAGTGTGATAGAGCATGAATGCGTTCATGGCTCAGGTTGCACGGTGAACTGGCCCGTAGCTCAGATATACTAGCGTCGGGACCTGTACCAAGGCAGGCTAGAGAAAGGGTAGCATGCGGGAGATGACCCTGTGGCTGAGGCCACTTAAGCATGAGGCTGTGGTCCTGCTTTGGTTCTCGTGCACTGACCACGAGGTGGGAAGTTGTGGATTCTGGCTCTTCCATTGACCTTGTATGGCACCGGCTTGGGTTTCGCAACCGAAGGTTGGATTTGAGCGGTACAACTCACTTCCTCAGGGCAAAATTATATACAATCCAGCCGAATAGTATTTATTGCTTAAGACAAAACACGGAACATTGGTTGAGGCCTTGCTTATGTAGTTGATCTTGGTATACATTGTAGTTACTTATATGTTCCTTATGTTATGTAATAAGATCTTGTAAATCTTATCTTGTAAATCATGTTCCATAAATAAATACTTGGTTATATGCATTCCGTACATCTTGGTAAGTTCGATGGTAATAACAACCTTGCTCTATAGACTGCTCTTATTGTACGTCTTATCAGTTATCTGCTGATGCTTCTTTAATCATTTTATGGTTCTGGCGGGGAGTTATGTTTCTCGCTGGGACTATGTGTCTCACCCCATTGGTTTACACCCTTTTTAGGTGTTCGCGCTAGACGTGGTGGTGGTCGCAAGGTTGCGGCCGAGCAGCAAGACGAGCAGTAGAAGGCAAGAGATGGATATGGTGCTGTTTTGGTTGTTTTGTGGTAGAGTCTTAAAGTCATCCCTGTACTCTCAGGTCCTCAGGGGCGTTTTGACGTAGTTTTATGATGTATAGTTGATGAAGCTTTGTATATCCTACTACTGGCCGGATGTGGCCCGCTATGTATATAAACAGGTGATGAACTCATGTGATGAACATACAGCTGATTTGTTAAGCTGTGGACACGTATCTAGACTTGTAAATGTGCATATAACTTGTTTTCTTACAGGCTGAGGATCTGAACATAATAGTTTCTTGGTTTGTCCGCTTCTTGAAATCAGTTTTAATTACCCCGTGTTTTTGATAATAAGTGGTTTATGGTATTTTCCACACGTTTTCGCATGGCACCTCTTTGTCTGTATGATAGTAGGATGTTTCGCCACAGAGAATTTGTTGTTTTTTAATTAATTATTCTAGCATTGTGTTTGAATTTGTACTTCCAACATTCATAACTGATTAAGTCTTTCTAGTTACTATATTGCATATCATAAATTCATAAAAATGAATTAGAACATAATATATGTTTCTAACTCAATTAAGTGTATTCTTTCCATGTATCAAAGTAAAAGAATTAAATGGATTATTATTTACTTTTATTTTGTTTTAGTAGTCTAAATAGAATAGAGAGAAATAGTGTAATTAATATGGGGATTTGATTCATTTGAAAGTATTTTGAGATAATACTATATATGTTTATATGGAGTCAAGATTCATGATCAAAGGTGTTTATCTACTTAGCGACTTTCCTTTTAGCATATTTTGCAGGAGTTATCTAGAAGAGATTAGCCTATTTTGCAGGAGTTATCTAGAAGAGAAAAAAGGAGAAAGTAATAACATTTCTTTCATACGTTAATGTGTATCAAGAAAAAATAAAATTAATATTATGTCTTATTTAAGAGGATAATTTGTTCCATGTATTCAAAATCAAGTCATCAAGTGGATTATCATTCATTTTGTTTCTTTTTAGAAAATCAAATAGGATCAGAGAGAAAAAAGAACATGAGTTCATATCTTTATGTATTAAATGTATAGAAAGAAAATAAAATTTGGTTTCCATGCATCTTGTTTACTTTCTCATGTATGCAACATGAAATCAATTTCTTTTTCATAAACCAAAAAAGGAAGGGAGAGAGAGAAAAAAATGGAAATTGGATTCTTCACATCTGAAGAAACTTATTAATGCATAAAGGAAAAAAGAAAATATATTTGGATTATTTTACTTATTTTTCTCATTATTGAAATGAAAAATGTTGTATTTGGGTTATTTGTGTTAGATCCAAAATGTAACTTTTATTAAGAAAACTCATTTACGGATTCCAAATTGGATACATAAATTTCCTGATGTTACAGTATTGGAGCTACATACCCTCCAATATGTATCGGGCTCGTGTGAGAATGTGTCAAGTAGTCTCAGTCTTCATGGCTTAGACATGTGAAAATGTACTATATGAGCTGAGATGAGGAGTAATAATTAGCTTGGTAGTTGTATATGGGCCATTATGGTGTGTATAAAATAGTTAACAAGGGTGTTTATGTGTAGCACATCCACTCTAGGTATCCAGCCAAATCCCCCTTACCTTATTCCTTTTCATTAATGTTGTTCTTAATATCTTTTTCCTGATTTAGAGTACACTATGATGTTTAAATTTCTAAAAATATAGTGTTTTGACTAAAACTATCTTATTAGAGGCTTCAATGCAATTAACTAGGATAATAGTACAATAAGGGTTAGTTCTACAATTTTACCATCATAATATACTTTGGTTTAAAATTTTGTGATCCAAAATTTTCCCATGACTAGATGGAAAAAATGAAGAGATAAATACGAAATTTTGGAATTAGTTGACTAAAGGAAGAGATAAAAACATTACAAGAACATTTCACCTTCAAGTCATGGATTTATGTACTTAAAAGTATCAAAAAGTGGAAACTAATGAGAGAATTAGATCTAAGCCTTATTAGTTGACTTAAAGATCGGTTTTCATAATATTGGGGAAAATATTAAGAAAATGATAAATATACTTAATGTAAACCGGAGTGAGTTTGAGAAATTTAAGGAAACATAACATAGAATATATTTTCCTCATGAGTGTATAATCCCAAAAGAATCATAGTTGCCAAATATGGTAACTTAGTGAACATCACAATAATATTTATTTAATAAATTCTTACTAATAAACTCATATATATTACATGATCCACTAGATGTTCTCAAAATAAGAAATAAATTTTAAATTCATAATTACATGGTCCTAATTATTCTAGGTGTCATTTTTTATATTCATTAGAAAACGACAGTTTCCTTAGATGGATACTGGTACAAAGTAACAAAAGAGATGGAATAAGGATTCATGTCACCAATTATAATAGCAAAATGAAAAAAAAAAAGATTGAAGTAAGTGAAGAAAAAGTTGTTATAAGAACAATGAAGACCAATGAACCAAATCTCTTTTGAGAACTGTAGACAATTGTCTGGGGAGCTTGTAGGGTTGCATAAGATCAATGAAACTTACTGCTTTCTAAGAGCCAAAGCTATGTATATGAAAAATGGAGATAAAAACTTAGCCTTCTTCCACAAAAAAGCTACACGTCGCAGACAAAGAAACACCTTGGTGAAACTAAAAAACAAGGAGGGGTGTGGTTCAAGGGTGAAGGGGACATTGAAATTGTAGTGGTGGATTATCATAGTGAGCTCTTCACCTCAAAGTGCATGTCTGATGGCAGGGAGGTTATTGCTTACATAAAAAGGTGATAAATGAGGAGACAAATAGGAAGTTGATGAAGGACCTCAATTAAAACAAAATATGGATTGCATTAATTAATATGCATCCATCTAAAGATTTTGGACCTAATGGTTTCTATGTGATTTTCTTTCATACGCTCTAGAACATATGTGGGGATGATGTGATAAATCTTGTGAGAAATTGATGGAGGGACAAGAGGATATGAAGACGATCCACAAAATTAACATTTGTATTTTTCCTAAGTGTAGGTGCCCTACTTCTATAAATTATTATCGACCCATCAGCCTCTGCAATACCATCGAAAAAAATATTTCTAAAGTGATGGCCAACTGGTTGAAGCCAGTCCTTGATTATATAATAACTATGAACCAAAGCACCTTTATCCTAGGATGGCTTATAACTGAGAATGCTCTAATTGTCTTCAAGCTCTTCCATGCTATGAAAAGGAAGAAGGAAAGGTAAGAAGGGCACCATGACACTCAAGATTGACATGATCCAGACATATGACAGTGTGGAATGAAGCTTTGTATATGATGTGATGAAAGCTTTGTCTTTGTGAAGAATGGTGCTCAAAACTTAAAGACTATTTTACAAGTACATCATTCTCTTTTATCATCAATGGCAAAAATACAGAAGAAATGAGTTATTGTCTCTCGGCTCGGGCATAGTTACTGAGGAACATTGTTGATGAACATTGCATACGTGGAGATAAAGCTAGTAAATATGGGCATGCTGTATCATCTTTTCTTCACTAATGACAACATACTATTTGCAAGGGATACTCCGTAAGAAGCTTCGAGGATAGCTTATATCACCAGCTTCTATGAGGAGGTTTTAGGGTAGAATATTAACATTTCAAAGTCAGAGGTGTCTTTCAGTGGTGATGTTAGTAAGAAAATAAGAGAAGAGATTATGCTTCTAATGAATATGATGTAGGTTACAAAACACAACAAATACTTAGACCTTCCAATAGTGATTGGGAGATCTGATAAAGTTACCTTCAAAGCGATTATAGAAAAAGTTTGGAGTAGGATTAGTAGATGGAAGGAGAAATGCTTTATCCATGTTGGGAAAGAAGTGATGATCAAATCAATTTTCTAAGAACTCCCCCCTTATATGATGGGTCTCTTTCTTACTACTGGTTAATGTGATTGAGGAGGTTACTCAGATGATTGCAAAATTTTGGTGGGGAAATACAAAAAACAAAAATACACTAAGCTTTGTGGGATAAGATGTGTCTCTCTAACAAAGAAGGTGGCATGGGCTTCAAGGACCTGAAGACCTCGAATCTTTTTTTAGCTAAACAAGCCCAGAAACTCCATAACAATAAGGACTTTTTGTGTGCTAGGGTCCTTGGAGGCAAATATTACAAAAATGATGACTTTCCGGATGCCTTCTGGGGTCATGACCCTAGTTGCACTCGGTGTAGTATCTGGGATGCCAAAATCCTTCTAAAGGAGGACTAATGTGGTGTATTGTTGATGAAATGAAGGTTAGAATGTGGTAGGATATGTGGCTACCTAACATGAAAGGAATGTGTACTAAGCCTATATATATAAAAGATGTTGATGACTGGTTTGTTTCAAAATTCATTGACCAAGAGAGACACAATTGGAAAATGAATACATATTGGACCTTATATCCCCTAAGGATGTCAACATCTTTGATAGGTTTCCTCCTTGATGCGACCAAGATGATAAACTATAATGGTACCCTTCTAAAGAAGACATATTCTATGTCAAGATTGCCTACTGGGTTGTCTTTCGTGGTTTCAACTTCAATGATGCTGCATAAACTAGTAATAGCATTTTATGGAACAATATTTGGAGAACTAGGGCCCAGCCAAAACTCAAAAAGCTTTATTTAGAGGGTCTTCGAGGAACATATGGTCACTAACGTCATTATGAAAAGAAGTCACATTATGAATGATTATCACTGCCATCTTTGTGATCTAATCCAAGAGGACCTATTCCATATTTTTTTTCAATTGTAAAGTTGCTCGGGAAGTCTGGTCTGATATTAAAATGGAGGTGGTGTCATGTGGAGTTCCCAACAGGTCGATGCATGATTGTTGTCAATGGTTTCTAGACAAGTTTGATGGCAATGACCTCACCAAAGTCATAATCACCAAATTAACTTGCTATAAAATAAGAAAAAAAAGCCTTTTATAGAGTCCATTAGCCCGTCAAAAATTATATTCTCAGGCCTCCTTTCTTGGGCGAGAAACACCATCTCATGGATAGGGAGAAGTTGAACCCAATCCCCAGTAGTGATTGGTTTAAATTGTGTGCTCCACCTTTTAACTTCACCATAATGAATATTGATGTTGCTTTCTCTCCTGATGGGATCATCACTCTGAGTGTTGCGTTCAGAGAACATGTCAGATTGTTGAAGGCTTTGTCATGCTTGTATTTTCAAGATAACTGGTCTAGTACCATTGTCGAGACTTATTCTATACTCTTGGGGATTAGAAATGCTAGTTGTTGGTGCTTTGAGAAGCTGATAATTAAGATTGATGCATTAGTAGTTGCTTATGATATTCAAAAGGAGGAATGGGGATACAACCCTTTTATGGTTCTACTGTCTAAAATTCACAAAGTCAAGAGCACTTATGTGATGTCAACTTCTATTATATTCCTACACAATTAAATTCAGCTTCTTACAACTTAGCTAAGAGTGGTTCTTGTTGGGGACCTTCTATGTTTTGGTCTGAAAACTTTCCTACCTCTTGCATGTTTAGATACATGTAATGATTTGAATATCAATATGTGAGGCCTTTGTTTCAAATATCAAATTCATATCCCCATTTTTATGTGATGTCACACGGTAGTTATTTCTAAACTCAGACCTTCCTAATATGGGTTGCGTGCAAGCCCTTGGATCTAGATTGAATAACCAATGAGTTGTCTCTTGCCTTTGGTAGGAGATTCCTGACATGGAACCTGATTGTTTTTTTTCTTTCCCTTCTTTCTCCCTTGCCACTCAATCATTTCTCATGATTTCTTCTCCCATGCTCCATTTATCCTTCTCTCAAGCCTAGACTTGACCTATGTTTCCAACTAATATGGAAAACTCCAATTCACTACTTTTCCTCTCTCTTCATTGGCAGATTTAGAGTTTGCAACATGTAATATATATAAGAGACCCTTTTAAAATATTCATCTCCATTCCAGAAACCTCCCTCCATTTCTCTCCCCATAGAATTCCTTCTAGAGTAGTATTGTGAACTCCATCTTCCTATTAGGACATGGTAGAGCCCCAATCATCAACCTTTTCATCAAAGATGATTAAACAATCTCAGTCATGCTCTCCTCGGTATGCCCCTTTTCACCAATTTTGTTTTCATGGTGGATCATGGTCATTTAGGTCTTTTCATTCATGGACTTACTGATAGATGCATGTTTGTTTTGGTTTCCAATTTTACTAGACTTCCCTTATTATGTCTAATGTTGTGAAACATCGTTGTGTGGTATTTTCATCTTTCCAAGCTAACTTTATTTATAAAATTTGAATAGATCCACTAACTTAATTAATTCATGACTAATTATTGGTATGTCATAAGATTATAATAAAACATGTTTTGGAAATTTTATAGTTTCTCTATATGGTTGGCTTTCATGACCTAATTTGATGATAATAAAAAGATAATTTTAAGGTTATTATATTTAATAGAATTTAGCTCTTTGATTTCATATGAATTTCTAATAGGTATTTTAGACCCTGACATGGATTTGGGGTTTTGACCTTGGACTTCTTTGATAAAGATATAAGGAATGTGCATCCAGTCAATACCTTTCAGGAATTATGATGAATGAAATCCAAATTTTCCTATATCAGGAAAATCTTTTGAAAATGAATTTTCTTTTCTTAGAATTGGACATAATGTATACTTCACCTCCTCTGGATAAAACTAGTACTAAAAGAGGGATCATAATAGCATAGAACATGGTGCCTCAAATAGAATAATCTAAAATGAACTCACTGGAATACTTATGCCAACATAGTCCAACTTCTTTTTAGATATACCACCATTAGCAACTCCATGTTAAGCATGACAAGGGTCTACATGTGAGCAAAAATTATAAGTGTTGAATAAGGTTTTTGCTAATATGTGGCCTATGAAAAGGTTTTGGTATCCATGATTATTTTGATGGAGACCAAAATTTAGGAATCCAGTTATGTCTCAAAATTGTGATTAGCACCATTTCCTCAATCCATCAAACCAAACATTAAATTAGTGAAGACAAATTCCAAAATGCAATCCAATACAACATCATTTGATTAACCAATCATGTTTAAGTGGGAGAGATTATAACATCCCAATATTTGAGTCCTTTAATAAAATGGTCCTAGAATGAATGATTTGACTATTAATGTCAACAAGATACACCTTATATCATGGAGTTTATATTAATAACCTCAAAGTGCAACATGCTTGACTAAAACTAGCATTAATATAAATTACATGCCACTCATTTTTCCTAAGATAAATGCAAGTTGGGACAAAGTGGATCGAGGAGGCAAGTAATGACATGTGCAGATACCATAATCCATGTCACTCCATTTATGGATCGGGGCGATTATGTTGCATAAAGATAAATATTAAAGATAAATCATAGAAATCTCAATCACTCTCTTGTTCTTAATATAGAATAAATGCATGTTATGCAGTCAAATTTCTCACATCACCTTTCTTATGTTATTTAGGCAAGATTTCTTTATTTATTTTCACCATGCTTTGCCCCATTTACTCCTTTGACATTGCATATAGATGACCACGAGAACAACAATTTATTTCTATTCCTAGCTTTGTGGCGTAGGGTTTTCATCACAAAATAAATTCTCATGATTTAAAATGTGTATATTTTACCAAACCCAAGGGTACGATAGTCCCACCCAAAAGATGACATATATTATAACATACCAAATTTTGGAATTTTAGCTTTTGACCCTCTTTCTCATCTTTTCCTTTCATTTCTATCCTTTATATCATTTATGTTTAATTAGTGGAATTTATAGTGGTTTAGTGAACATTTATTCACTAATTGTACCAATATAAGGGTTTATGCATAAATACCTCAGTGAAAGATTAATTACCATAATTAAGTGCTATAAACCTTAATCTAACTTTTTGATATGATTTTAAAACATAAAATGATCCTAAGGTTCAAATTTGGTTCGATTTGGGTGTTGTTTGTGCAAGTTGTGCAATTTTAGGTACATTTTGGACTTTTATGAAATTTACCCAATTGGGAGGTTTTCTTTGAAAATTATCGAATGAATTTTAATCCTTAGATATTCCATTATCATTAAAAAGATTTTAAACCATTTCAGAACCTATTTTTACCTTGGTTTGATGGTATTTCTTTCCAAGGGCATTATAGGGATTACCCTCTTTATAAAGATGCTTATCCTTAAAAGCTATCAACCAATGAGGTTATTTCTTTCTTGAAAAACGGTGGGGATGGCCTAGAAGGATCTATGGGATCTTAGGACCGACTTTTGATATGCATGAAGCCTCTATGAGCTGTCCTCTTGCATGTTCAACAATCCCTAGGCTAAAGACACATGGAAAGTCCCTTAAGACACCTCATGCTTCACCTCTTTCTATATATAGCCATGTATACCCCTTCCCAACTCACAATTCGAAAACTCTTGCTCTCCTTTTCTTTCCTCTAGATTAGATAATAGTTCCTTCTATATTTGGCTACGAATTTTCTGTCTCAAGGTAATAGAGGGAGCCTACCTTGGTGAAGAAGGCTCCTAAGGTTTCCAAATTGCTCTATTAGGGTTTCTAAAGCTCCTCCTTGGTGAATTTGACCAAAACTAGTAGGTTTCCTCCCTTGCTTCCCTATTTTCATACTTTTATTATTCCTTACACCCTATTACAGGTCGTAGCCATGGACTTCCATTGGGAAACCCCGCCTAGAACCCTAAAACACCTCATCTCTATGCTCTTTTGCTAGGGTTTATCACCTCTAAGTTGAGAAGGTGATCTTTGTCCAAGAAAGGAGCTAGGCTTGGAGCAACCAGACCTTCTAAGCTCAGATCCTTGCTGTTTGGACCTTCTTATCTTCCCTAGAGGTGAGTTTCATAACCCACTTCTCATATATTGCTTGCTACATGCTTAAAATTCATGCATCTATGTTTAAAATCGATGATTTCCATCTTTATTTACCATGTTCATCTAGGGTTTTGGTTTCTTACCGGTTTACCTTCTCTAGAAGATCTGGTTTGGATAACTATTAATATAAAACCATGATATTAGGTCGAATGGTATTTTCCCTCCCTCTCTCTCTCTCTCTCTTTGCTTATCTCGTTTGGTTTGATGATGTGTTGGTTTCTGATTGGCCAAATTTCCATAATTCATAACTTTTGATTCCTTTGTCCAAAACCTAAAGTAAAATACATCCTAAACTCAGAAAAACATTTTATTTTTAATAATAATATTTCCAAGTATTGGTTTTGAGTTTTGTCGATGGTGGTTATCTAGAAAATGATTTAATCACTTAAAAATCACCAAAAATACACTCTAATCATCGTAACTCCAAAATATGCAAAATTATATGTTTTCTTAATCAGAAGAACCTAACTAAGTCTATGGTGATGTTTTCATAGTCTAAATCGATATTTTTCTATAAAAAGTAAAAATATGGGTTTTCTCTACCTTAATGTGTATATATCATTCTAATACATGTATACGAATTGAAAATAGGAAAATTGATTATGGACTCAATCAAGTGATGAAAGTGGGTAATATGAATCATAATGAAAGGTATGTGATATGTATGTGCAATCCCACTTTATGTATGTGCTATGTATTTGAAATTCCCTATTTATGTATGTGCATTCCTTACACCCTATGTTGGGATAATTGCAGCCAAACCCTATATTTCCCTAATGAGGCTTAAATGAACCCTAAATATTCTATTCTTGAATCCTAATGTTGTTCATGCCTCAAATTAGATTATAATTTCTTCTTGTTTGGGTCTTATTCTCCACTGCCATGCTTATTGAATATTATGACTACTCTTTCCATGACTACTTTTCTAGCTTGTGGATTTATGTTCTATTTAATTTAAAGTAGTGATACTTATGTACAACCACCCATAGAGGGCATGTAAATAATTGCCCTGGGGAATGTCTTATTCTCCCCATAATATTGTAGGTGACTGGGAATGTCTTATTCTCCCCTCACCTAAGGTTATAGGTCTGGTAGGTGCCTCAACCCTACTTAGTTAGGTAGGCATAATTATCTTACATGCAAATCCTTTTTCATATAATTGTTAATGGCAAGTTTCTTTTGAATATAGCCTCATACTCTTGTTATCTTCATCTTATGATGAACCCTAGCCTGTTCGTATTTTCTTTACTTATCTTGATATCCTAGATTAGTTTTGTGACACATACTTTTCTTTCCTTTCCCTTTTTGCTGGGTGCCTTCCCAACCACCTAGGTGTTGAGCAAGGTGATGGATAAAAACAAGGAAGATCTTAGCTTTTGGCTTGGACTCAGTTGATGGAGATGTTGCTTGGAGACAAGATTGTAGTAGTCTAGACTTCCCTCTATCTAGATCATGATTGTGTGTCTTGATGTAAACCCTCATGGGAGAATTTGATGTATTTTTGTAAACCTTAAACCTTTTATGAGATTGAATATAGTTAGTTATTTTTTATTCCGCTGCTTTCTAATGGTCTTTTGTATACCAATGTTTAATAAGTTTGGAAAATTTATGCCCATTCCATCATACCTCTGAGAGTGTTTGGAATGGATGTCAATTCTTCAAAAAAAATTAGTAAATGGGTGATTTCACTCTCCTTACATATATAGTTGTATATTTTAGGATTGAACTGAAACCACAACATATCTAATAATTATATTATCAAAGTAACCGATTAAGAACTAGTATTTATCACAAAAAGTTGATTGCAACAAATATGTTGAACAAAGGTCTAGGTATATCAATAAATGGAACATTAGAGTGGATGGATTCCACCATTTCTATTAATATTACTCTCTCATTGCATCATACACAAACATGTATAAATAAAATTGAGTCCAAGAAAATTTGATCCTTTTAGAATTTACATTCAACTTAGATGGACCACTCTAGGTTGGCCTACAAGCTACCTAAATGACATGTACATATAGCCTCGCTAAACACCTATCCAAATTTATCATCAAGATTTTAAAAATAATAATATGATGTCCTTGACTTAGGTTCAAATTTCTCTACATCTGAGTCATGATAAGCAAGAAAATGCACTATCCAACATAGAAGCAAGATAATAAATGGTTGATCCCAAAAGTAATTAGTTTATATAAGCATGGATGTAGTAAGCATAACAAAATTGGCTAGTGGGACTACTCACAAATCTCTAGAAAGAGGACTACTTGTTCCTCATAGTAATAACAAGTTCATCAAACAAGAAGAAGAAAAAGTCATCATCATTAAAAGTAGGAGGAGTGCAAGTGGTGTGCAACTATTGTCTTTAAGCTTGATGATGATGTTGATCCAATATGGGTAACAAGGAAGACTGTGGACATTATTAGGGTTATCTTTACAAGTTGTGTTCTCCTTCTTTGATCTGATTGAGCCTTGTGGATGATTGATAGATGGAAGATGTCTCATGGAAGTGGTAGCAAGGTGGAGGTATGATAATGAACCTCAACAATGGCTATAAAAAAGTATTTTGAGGGTGATATCGATGGATGCTCGAGCATTGTTGGCTAGCCTCCTTTGTGGTATAAGTCATGGATCCTCAATAGCAATGTCAACGGAGTTTGAGGTTGGAATGTAGTAGCATTTTGACATGGAAGATCATGCCCTCAATGGAGGTCGAGGCCTTGTATTCATAGTCAACAAGGTAATGGTTGATGCCTTCCCTGTCACCTACAATAATGGCATCGATGTGGTGTAAAATATGAGGAGTCACGTGTGTCTCGTAGAACCTAAAATGGTCAATATATTTTAGTTTTGAGGAGTAGAAGTATATATGGGTGTCTTCGAGTGGGATATCAAGTTTCAACCTCAGTTGGTGACTTTGACGGGTACATGTTGAGGTATGTGCTTCAATGGTGGTCTATCGAGGATGGACCTCGATAGGTGGATTTGATGGGTACTTTTCAAAGTAGGGGCTTCAATGGTGGCTATTGAGGATTGATCTTTCTAGGTTACTTTGATTGGCATATATCAACTAGGGGCTTGTTTGGTGGTCTATCAATGTCACACCTTGATAAGTGCCTATTATGGGTATTGTCAAGTTAGGGCATTTGATGGTGGGCTATTGAGGCTGGACCTCAATAGGTGTCTTTCATGGTAACCTATAAAGGCAGGGGCTTCAATAGTGACATATGAGGCTAGAACTCGATAAGTGGCTTCAATGGGTACCGTTGAGTTATGGGCTTTGATGGTGGGCTATCGAGGTTGACCCTTGATAGGTTGATTAGTTGGGTACCTATCAGTTTAGGGATTTTAAGGTGGGCTATCAAATTGGGCCTCTATAGGTGGCATCGATAGAATTGTCAATTCAGGGGATTTGATGGTAGGATATTAAGGTTGGATCTTGTTATGTGGCTTCAATAGGTACTTTAAGGGGCTTTTATGGTGGGATATTGAGGCTAGGCCTTGATAGGTGGCCTCAATGGGGGGGCTTAAGGATGGCCATCGAAGGTGGGACAAAATGTGGCCATTAAAGGTGACACTCAATGGATGCCTAAAGCTTGATCAAAATTGATTTGGACCCACTTATGGGTAAGCCACACCACCATCCTAAGATGGTATGTAGAATTCAGACTCAGTCCCCTACCATGAAAGTCAATAAATTATATCAAAATTGTGACAACCGCTATCAAATTGATAACGACATCGTACAAAATCACACAAAAACAACCATTAACAGTGGATTACCGAAAATTACTAAAAATTAAAACAATTTTTCATAAAGATCCATTGCCAGGAAATTTAATGCAGAAAGGCCCAAAGTTTGTCATATACAACATGATACATCACACATGTGCTATCTCACCAACATCCTTATTTCATCTGATATTAGTTTGCTTTTACCAAAAACATGTACATGAGCAAACTATTAGTAATAAAAACCGTTTAGCCAGAATTTTAGATCGATTGTAAAATCGGATATGAAACTATCCCCCACAGACCTGAGAGTATAGGGATGACAATAGGACTTCTATCTACAACAAACACACTAGATAGCACACCACATTAGAATTACATGTCTTCTTCCTGTTGTTATCTTGTCTCGACTACTCTATCTATGCTACCTCATGCACATCCACCTAAAAAGTTGTAGAACCCACGGGGTGAGACACAAGTTCCAACATAAGATATAAATCTCTGCCAACAACACTATTATTATCATAGATATAATTGTTTATTCAAGGATAATGATAAAGCAGCAACTATGCTAAGCAATTCCAATTATAATATGAACACTAGCAATGTATCCCCATAAATGAGCAGATCAGATATTTGTGACTGACCAATAGGTTATTCAATCTTTTTAGAAGGAATATGAAGAACATGTATATCATTTATCAATCATTCTATACCAACATCTCAATCTTATCATGTGATCATATTACCATGGTATGATATTAGTGAATCATGTGAATATACTGCCAGGTATTGATCTTTGTCAATCTTGTGATTATACTTCCAAGTATTGACCTTTGTCAATCCTGTAATTATACTTTTAGGTATTGACCTTTATCAATCATGTGATTATACTGCCAGGTATTGACCTTCATCAATGTTGTGATTATACTACCAGGTATTGACCTTCATCAATCCTGTGATTATACTGACAGGTATTGACCTTCATCAATCTTGTGATTATACTGCCATGTATTGACCTTCATTAATCCTGTGATTATACTACCAGGTATTGACCTTCATCTCCTATGATTATACTTCTAGGTATTGACCTTCATCTTGTTATTGTACTGCCAGGTGATGGGTTAAATGCATTACAACATCTTATTGCATCAATCAAGTTACAAGTATGAAATGTATATCATATTGCCAAAGATTCTTTAACAGTTGGGACACCTTTGTGTTACCCTATTACTTTCATCATGGGATATCAATCCCTTAAACTCACCATTGAGTACCACATCTTCCTTACTAGGCAATATGCCTCTGCCAGGTCATCAAACCTATTCACATCCTTCTTGTGATGTGATTATTCCATAGGCGTCATAAGGCAGAATCAAACTACACTAGATTATAACCACTATAGCCCTCATTTGTCTATATCCATAATGCCTTCATGGTTAAGATTTCATTATTGTAATCATTGATTGTTATCATCATGCCATTTCAAGTTACACTGCCTCTTGTGATTAGGGTAAGGGTTTCTCTTTTCAATCGATTAGGGTTTCTAGGGTTATATTAAATAACCAACCCTAAATCATAACTCCTCCTCTCTAGAAGCTTA
Organism: Alisma plantago-aquatica; assembly: GCA_963693085.1. Taxonomy (NCBI): domain Eukaryota; kingdom Viridiplantae; phylum Streptophyta; class Magnoliopsida; order Alismatales; family Alismataceae; genus Alisma; species Alisma plantago-aquatica. The sequence goes on from OY856409.1 coordinate 403,074,938, forward strand.
TATTGTTATCTTTACATTCAATTGAATCACAGATAATCACTCAATCAAGTTACAACCCTCTCATGATTAGGGTTATGATTTCTATTGCAGCCGATTAGGGTCTCTAGGGTTATATTCAACCACCAAACCCTAATTCATAACTCCTCTCATCTAGGTGATTATTTCCTTGACATAAGTATTCAAACATACTTGATTACTTTTATCAATTATCATTAATTGATTATCAACATGAGTGATAAAAATTCCTCTCTCATCCTTACTAGAATATTGGTTTCAACTTTACTTATTGTATTGACTTGACCCTCTTTAGAGTATATTGGCCTAAACTTATCAAAGTTTATCCATCTCATCACATCATAAAGTATCAACTTGATTATACTCCTCATGTGTCAGACTACACTCATCAAAGTGTGTCGGCCTACACACTAACCCATGTGTTGGCCTAGACACATTCACTTTGATGGCTTAGGCTCCTCACTTTGTGTTGGGTTAGACACATGTATCGGCCATGACACTCTTCACTTGGGCTGTCCTAAGCTCCTCACTTTGTGTCGGGTTTAACACTATCAATAGATATCAGGTTAGGGGGTGTATTGATTTAGATACCATTATCGCTATGTGTCACCCATGACACTATCACTTGTGTCACCCATGGCACATCAAAGTGATATCTATTTATAGGTTCTTAGGGTGATATTGGTGTTGAGGTGCTTAAGATGATATCATCCTTTAAGTGTTTCAAGTGATATCGATCATGAATCATATCATGGTGTATCACCTTCACCATACCTTGGTGCATCACCTTCTTTACACTTTAGCATAATATTTTCACCTCACTTAAGCATAACATCTTGACCTCACTTTAGGGTATCGACCACCCTATCACTTTGTGTGTCATCCATAGTATATACTCTAGAGTATTGGCCACGTTGTCATTTAGTGTATCGACCATAACACCATCTGTTGTTTCCTCCTAGCAATCACCAAGTGATATCGACCTCTAGGGTTTTGATAGTATCGGGTTAGCCATCATCAACACCCTTATATACTTTCACCTATCAAGGTACCGACCTCACCACTACTTGGGGTGTTGGCCATGACATGAAGGAGTGTGATGCCCACACCTTCACATGGTGTGTTGTCCTTAGACTCAAAGAAGTGTGTCACCTTTCACATTGGTGTCGTGTTAGAGGGGTATCGGGTTGCTAGGGTTAGGGCATATCGGGTTAGCCCTATTGACTTCATATCTTCACTCAGCTTTCAAGATATCGGCCTGCCCCCATCCTTAGTCTTAGGTAATAGGATAGACAATTGTAAGGATGATGGTCCTTCATATGTAGGAAATTGGTAAGGAGTTAGGAATTCATGTGTATCAGGTTCCCCACACATAACTCTATATTGGGTTAGGGTTTCCTAAACCAATATCAGTTTGTGCTTCGGAGATTCCATCATATTCAAGCTTTAACCCTTCGTCCACTAACACTCTATTTCATGGACAATAGCCCCATATATTCATTAGATCTTATCGAATCATTATTCAACCAAGGAAAGTTGAAATTGAAAAGGAATCATCAAGTATTGCATAATTGAAGGTGAATAACAATAGAGTTGAGTTCAAGTTATATAACCCACCTCAAGATCACCACTAGAGATTCAAGCTTCAAAGCTCCACATTCCCAAGGTTGAATATGACCTATTCAAAGGTCCAATATTCATCTATAGCTTCACCTTCATCAAGAAGAAGGTATCGTAGTTAGAAACTTGGTGAAGAAGAAAACAAAGAAAGAATTATGATCTGAGATACATAATTCTCCAAGGTTGAAGATGGTCATGGCATCACCTTAGACAAGATTCTCAAACTTCCTCTTGATCCTTGATCTCCTAGGGTCATCCACCAAGGGAGGGAATATATGAGAGTCGAAACATTCACTAGTAGGTGAAAAGATAGGCTTAAATAGTTGAGGCTCATGAGAGAGGCTACATGAGATGTGTCATCAACATATGTAACTAGGTGACATGTGTCCATGCATGGTGGCACCATGCAACCAGAATTATCTTGTCATGTAAAACTCTTGGGGATAATTCAAGGATGATATATCGGCCATTGGGTATCTTGCTTGACAAGATATCACAACCCAATACCACGTTTCATGTAAACCGATACAACTTTTCCAAGGAAGTCCTAAACCGATATACTTCAACTTCTTGAGGTGCTTAATCTGATATGAATACTTCCAAAAAGTTTCTAAACCGATATGGGGCCTCCCCTATGGTTTCTAAACTGATAGTCACTTCCCATATACTCTTCATAACTCGACACAACCTTATCTAGGGTTCAAGATACTCAACATTCTTTGGTTCTTTCACCACCAAGAGTGTTATCACTCAACCAAGACTCAAACAAGGCACCCCCTCCTATGTAACTCATCTAGATGATGCTAAGAGAGATAAGGGACAATTTTGAGATGTAATTTTCATGTTAACCTCTTAATTTGGCTAAATTGTAGTTTACATCAAATTCATGATTGATGTCCTTTGTTGGAATGTGAGGGGTATTGGTAGTGACCTTACACAATCAAGACTGAAGGAATTAATTCATATTCACAAGCCCAAAATTGTGGCCATTATAGAACTACATATTTAAGGTACCCAAGAAGATGAGATTATCAATAATATTGGTTATTTGAACTCCCATCGCATTGAAGCCAGGGGTTTCTCTGATCTAAGATGCACAAATTTTTGCTATCTATGAAATGAAACTTAATTGTTTCCCCAAAAAAAAGTACAAGCATCATCCATGCAGGCTCAACTTGAAACTTCAGCTCTCCACAAGGCACCCCATAGCATCATCCTCGCCTTATGATGGTAAATCACTAAGGGCACACTCAACATGTGACATTTTGTAAGATAACCCCTTATCTTGGGTAAATTGCACTTTGTTCCAAAATAAGCAAGCATTGCTTTCAAATGGGTCCAAACTTGAAATATAGGCATGTCACATGTAAGTAAAACACCTAAAAGGATTATATTGAAGTTATAAACAACTTACTTAAGCAAAACAAATAGGGTTATCCCAAAACCTAGGTCAGGGGGTGTTATAAGTTATCAACCCCTAATAGGGATTTCATCCCCGAAATCTCAAGATAAAAAAGAAAGGTACTTCCTTTTTTAAGTCTTCATTAAACTTTTATGAAGCCAATCAAAGGAATCTCAAAATAGTAAACTTACTTATGACTAAGAAAGATTCTTATATTAAACATCTTCTATATCACAATGATGTCATGGAACTTTATCCAAGATTAACACAAGATTTATCACATAGGATACACCCTTAGTTAACTCTATCACTTCTAGATTGGAGAGTTATCACTATGTCAAGTCATACTTTCTCAACATAGAAACATTGTATGTACTTTGTACAACTCAGATGGAAACCCTAAATTTTAAGCACCTTCACAACTTGTAACATTACAAGAGGAGGTTCACAGACCTGGGAGTCATTATATTTATCCGAGGGAAAAGGTAAGACCATAATTTCAAGGGTATTAACGATCAAATTCTCATTATGAAACTTTTTCTTGATCTCCCATACCACCGGCACCTCTTAGATACTAGGATTCTTTACCTTGGTATCCATCACATATGCCAAAACACATCACATTTATGTTCATTCAGCTTTTTAGTTGTCGCTATTGATTACAAACATGTTAGAAGAATCTTCCTATCATCTTGGAGGATCCAAAAAACATCATTATTCACAGATGTCTCCATCTCAGAACCAAAGTCCAAACCCCAACTAATACTATTCAAGTATCCACCTCAAGGTCATCTCAAAACCATGTATATCAAGTGATATGAGACTCACTTGAACATCGCATCCCTAGAAAGGGAGTACATAAAGGAAACATGCTTTCCCTTATCACCACAACACCATCCAGGGATTACTAATAGGGAGAAGGAGATTACCAACTTTATTTGGTTATTATATGAGTTTTTACTGCTCATGTGACATTCAATCTACTTTCATCTTGGTTTCCTTACCATTGTCATAGAAACTATAATGATGACTACATGTCATTACTCCTTCTTTGATTTTTGCTCTTCATGTTCATGAACATTTCTTTGTTTTACCACATTCTTCATCTTTAAATCATGGAAAGGATCATTATTCTTTACATATTCTTTATTGAACAGGGATCATATTCCTTGTTCCCTTTCACATATCATAAAAATTACACTTTATACTTTCTTATACTCATAGGTTGGTATGAGATTAACTCAGGTTCCAACTGGTTACAATTAGAATGTGGTAGGAATATCTACGCCACATCTCACATTTCTTTATTCTCATTAGATTGTCTCAAAATGACTACTTGATTAGAGTAATCATAACGATAGCAATTTAGGAGTTACATCATTCCCTTTTTCTTCAGTAATTGAATACCTGGCCAGGGTATTCAAGCACTGAGATTAGGTAGTATGCACTTTGTTTTGTACCATGGTTCTTACTTTAACATCTCTTTTAAGTTCTTAGACTTAGTATCTCTGGTTCTCTCTAGGTGTCTCTTTTACACCTCTTCCTCTTTTTCATGAACAAAAGAAATCACAAAACTTTTTAGAGATTACTGGATAGAATATAAATTCTAGTCATTTTCATCTCTTCCTCATGTCCCCAAAGAACTAATAAGAGGAAACTTAACAATAACTATCTTTCTTATGATTAATAGGCAAAATAAAGAGAGATAAGTTAGAATGGAAAAGTTCTACCTGACTTGTTAATTATTACGGGTTATCTAGTATCTTAGGTTGAATTATCGCATAGAGTCTAGCCATTGCCTATTGTCACCCTTGTCCTCTACTACCAGAAGTAGATGTACCATCATGTGATGCTTGTCCTCATCCTCATCCTCATCCTTCTACTCCACTAAACTGTGGTCCTTGTGAGCCCTACAGATTATGCCTTGACTGTTGGGTTACTTCATTATTTCTTCTTGGACACTGCCACCTCAGATTTCCTATCTGTCCACACTTGTCGTAAGCTCGTGCCCCATGTCATGACCTAGGAAAGCTCCTCATTGATACTAAAGGTACACTTGGAACTCCTGGTGGAGGTGAGCTTTGACCTCTGCCCCTACTTGGCGTCCACTACATTGGTGTACTAAATGCTTGTTGTTCTATTGGCACTGAAAACTTTGGCTATTTAGAACCACCAAAGAATTGTTCCTTTGACTATGTAGATCTCTGTGTGAGGTTTATCTCATATTTCTTTATCACAAATCTTTCTATTCTCTATACAGATTCCACGAATGTGGCAAAACTCTATCTACTTTCCAAAGCATCTGTCGAGGTAGACATCTCAACATTCAATCCTTTCTCAAAATGTCAGATCCTCTCTTGCTCAGTAGTAGTCATTTGAGGACAAAATTGCAAAAGTTCCATAAACCTAGCCTCATACTCATTAATTGTTAGGGTTCCTTGTCGAATACCCTCAAACTGTGAGGTCTTTTCATCTAAGTATGTCTATGGAAAGTACTTATTGATGAATTCTTGATGAAATTCCTCCTGACCAACCTCTTCATCATTCCTTTTTACCTCTTCTATGGTCCACCAGTGGCCAAAACTACCCTTCAAAATGTACACATCATGCTTGACTTTGTCAACATCTGGGATACTAAGGATCTTGAAAGCCTTTTCTAACTCAGTGAGCCACATATTAGCATCTGTTGGGTCAGCTATTCTAGCATATTCTACATCTCCTACATGGTGTAGTCGTTCAAATGTCTTACCATAACCCAAAAATTCTACATTAGGGACTGGTGCTCAATGTTGTATTGCTAGTGTCTGATCCACTACATGCATCACTATTGTCATAACATGCCCAACAAGAGCATGGAAAGCAGGGTTCTCTATCATGATAGGATCAGGTTGGGGATTCTCAGGCACTCATTCTTCCCTTTCCTAATCCCTTGCACCTTCTCCTAGTGTAGCATTATTTCTTTCAACAATATGTTCATCATGTTCTGCAGACATATTTAAGCTTTATCCTTTCTTGTACATGACTAGAAGTCACTATTAGACATACTAGAGGATACTAGAACAGACTCAAACAACCTTAGTCCTATGTCCCTGTAGACTCAGTGAACCTATTACTATGATACCAAAACTTGTGATGACCGCTATCAACCCGATAACGACATCATAAAAAATCACACAGAAACAACCATTAAAAGCGGATTACTGAAAATCACTAAAAATTAAAACCATTTTTCATAAAGATCCATTGTTAGGAAATTTATTGCAGAAAGGCCCAAAGCATGTCATATACAACATGATACCTCACACATGTGATATCTCAGAAACATCCATGTTTCATATGATATTAGTTTGCTTTTACCAAAAACATGTACATGAGCAAACTATTAGTAATAAAAACCTTTTATCCAGAATTTCAGATCGATTGTAAAATTGGATATGAAACTATCCCCCAAGTACTTGAGAGTATAGGGATGACACATAGGACATGTATCTACAACAAAACACAGTTGACAACACACCACATTATAATTATAGGTCTTCTTCCTACTATTGTACTATCTCAACTACACGATCTTTGCTACCTCATGCACGTCCACCTAAAAAGTTTTGGAACCCAGGGGGTGAGATAAAAGTCCCAGCTGGAGATATAACTCACTACCAACAACACTATTATTATCATAGATATAATTGTTTATTCAAAGATAATGATAAAGCAACAACTATGCTAAGAAGTTCCAATTATAATATGAACATTAGCAAGGTATCCCCATAAATGAGCAGATTAGATATCTATGACTGACAATTAGGTTATTCAATCTTTTTAAAAGGAATATGAAGAACATGGATATCATTTATCAATCATGTTATACCAACATCTCAAGATTATCATGTGATCATATTACCATGGTATGATATTAGTGAATCATGTGAATATACGTCTAGGTATTGACCTTTGTCAATCCTGTGATTATACTACCAAGTATTAACCTTTGTTAATCATGTGATGATATTGCAAGGTATTACCTTCATCAATCTTGTGATTATACTTCTAGGTATTGACCTTCATCAATCATGTGATTATACTGCCACATATTGACCTTCATCAATCATGTGATTATAATGCCAAGTATTGACCTTAATCAATCTTGTGATTATACTGCCAGGTATTGACCTTCATCAATCCTATGATTATACTACCATGTATTGACCTTCATCAATCTTGTGATTATACTGTCAGGTGATGGGTGAAATGCATTACAACATCTTATAGCATCAATAAAGTTACAAGTATGAAAGGTATTCCATATTTCCAAGGATTCTTTAACAGTTGGGACACCTTTGTGTTGTCGTATTACTTTCATCATGGGATATCAATCCCTTAAACACATCATTGAGTACCACATCACCTTACTATGCAATATGCCTCTGCCAACTGATCAGACATATGCACATCCTTCTTCTGATGCAATTATTCCATAGGCCACATAAGGCATAATCAAACTACACTATATTATAACCACTATAGTCCTCATTTGTCTATATCCATAATGCCTTCATGGTTAAGATTTCATTATTGTAACCATTGATTATTATCATCATCCCATTTCAAGTTACACTCCCTCTTGTGATTAGGGTTAGGGTTTCTCTTTTCAACTAATTAGGGTTTCTAGGGTTATATTCAATAACCAACCCTAAACCATAACTCCTCCTCTCTAGAAGCTTATATTATTATCTTTACATTCAATTGTATCATAGATAATCACTCAATCAAGTTACAACCCTCTCATGATTAGGGTTAGGGTTTCTCTTTTCAATCGATTTGGGTCTCTAGGGTTATATTCAACCACCAAACCCTAATTCATAACTTCTCTAATCTAGAAAATTATTTCCTTTCCATAAGTATTCGAACATACTTGATTACTTTTATCAATTATCATTAATTGAATATCAACATGAGTGATACACATTCCTCTCTCATCCTTACTAGAATACATGTTTCAACTTAACTTATTGTATTGACTTGACCCTCTTTAGAGTGTATTAGCCTACACTTAAATAGGTGTATCCACCTCATTACATCATCAAATATCAACTTAATTATACTCCTCATGTGTCATCCTACACTCACTAAAGTGTATTGGCCTACACACTAACACTTGTGTCGGCCTATACACATTCACTTGTGTTGGCTTAAGCTCCTCACTTTGTGTCAGGTTAGACACATGTATCGTTCATGACACTCTTCACTTATGTCGGCCTAAGCTCCTCACTTTGTGTCGGGTTAGATACTATCAAAATATATCGAGTTAGGGGGTGTATTGATTTAGACACCATTATCACTTTGTGTCACCCATGACACTATCACTTGTGTCACCCATGGCACATCAAAGTGATATCAGTTTAGAGGTGCTTAGGGTGATATCTATTTTGAGGTGCTTAAGGTGATATGATCCTTGAAGTGTTTCAAGTGATATCATTCATGAATCATATCTTGGTGTATCACCTTCACCATACCTTGGTGCATCACCTTCTTCACACTTTAGCATAATATTTTCACCTCACTTAAGCATAACATCTTGACCTCACTTAAGGGTATCAGCCACCCTATCACTTTATGTGTCGACCATAGTATACTCTAGGGTATTGGCCACATTTTCATCTAGTTTATCAGCCATAGCACCATCCGTTGTTTCACCCTAGCTATCACCAAGTGATATCGGCCTCTAGGGTTTTGATAGTATCGGGTTAGCCATCATCAACACCCTTATATACTTTCACCTATATATCAAGGTACCAGCCTGACCACTACTTGGTGTGCCAACCATGACTTCAAGGAGTGTGTCGCCCACACCTTCACATGGTGTGTCAGACTTAGACTCAAAGAAGTGTTTTGCCCTTCACATTGGTGTTAGGTTAGAGGGGTGTCGGGTTTCTAGGGTTAGGGCATATCGGCTTAACCCTATTAACTTCATATATTCACTCAACTTTCAAGATATCAGCATGCCCCCATCCTTAGTCTTAGGTAACATTCTAGATAATTGTAAGGATGATGGTTCTTCATAAGTAGCAAATCGGTAAGGAGTTAGGACTGCATGTGTATCAGGTTCCCCTCACATAACCCCATATCGGGTTAGGGTTTCCTAAACCAATATTGGTTTGTGCATGGGAGATTCCATCATCTTCAAGCTTCAACCCTTCATCCACTAACACTCTAGTTCATGAACAACAGCCCCATATATCCATTATATCTTATAGAATTATTATTCAACCAAGGAAAGTCAAAATTAAAAAGGAATCATCAAGTATTGCATAATTGAAGGTGAATAACAATAGAGTTGAGTTCATGTTATATAACCCACCTCAAGATCACCACTAGATCTTAAAACTTCAAAGATCCACGTTCCCAAGTTTGAATATGACCTATTCAAAGGTCCAAGATTCGGCTATAGCTTCACCTTCATCAATAAGAAGGTATCATAGTTAGAAGCTTGGTGGAGAAGAAAAGAAAGAAAGAATTATGAACTGAGATACATAATTTTCTAAGGTTGAAGATGGTCATGGCATCACCTTAGACAAGATGCTCTACCTTTCTCTTTATCCTTGCGCTGCTAAGGTCGTCCACCAAGGGAGGGATGATATGAGAGTCAACATTTTCACTAGTAGGTTCAAAGAGAGGCTTATATAGTTGATGCCCATGAGAGAGGCTACATGAGAGGCGTCATCACCACATGTAACTAGGTGACACATGTCCATGCATGGTGCCACCATGAAACCATAATTATCACATCATGCAAAACTATTAGGGATAATTCAAGGATGAGATATCAGCCATTGGGTATCTTGCTTGACAAGATATCACAACTCAATATCATATTTCATGTAAATTGATACAACTTTTCCAAGGAAGTCCAAAACCAATATACTTCACCTTCTTGAGGTTCTTAGTCCAATATGAATACTTCCAAAAAGTTTCTAAACTTATATGGGACCTCCTCTATGGTTTCTAAATCGAAAATCACTTCACATATACTCTTCATAACTCGATACAACCATATCTAGAGTTTAAGATACTTAAATTCTTTGGTTCTTTCACCACCAAGAGTGCTCTCACTCAACCAAGACTCAAACAAGCCCCCCCCCTCCTTTAGCTCTCCTCTAGATGATGCTAAGAGAGAGAAGGGACACTCTAGAGATGGTAATTTGCATGTTAACCTCTTACTTTGGGTAAATTGCAATTTACATCAATACTTAGCACACAAAGTACACACATCATCCACACAGGCTCAACTTGAAACCTCATCTCTCCACAAGGCACCCCATAGGATCATCCTCTCCTTATGATTCTAAAGCACTAAGGGCACACTCAACATGTGACATTTGTTAAGATAAACCCCTTATCTTGGGTAAATTACACTCTGGTCCAAAATAAGTAAACATTGCTCAAACATTATTCAAATGGGTTCAAACTTGAAACATAGGCATGTCACATGTTAGTAAAACACCTCAAAGGATTATATTTAAGTTATAAACAACTTAATTTATCAAAACAAACAGGGTTATCCTAAAACCTAGGTCAGGGGTGTTATAAAAATGCTAACAAATAAGAATAAAATTGAGTGAAGCTGAGGGAGTGGTACCTCAGTGGTAGAGGCTCGGGCTCCACAGAGTAGGGACCCAGTTTTGAGATCTTTTGGTGAAGCACTTCAGCCAACCTTAACCCCATCAAATATCTTGGTCTCTTTGTGGTTTATACACCCCCTCCCTGTTGTGCAGGTAGGCGAGGGGGTCCCATGGATTTTCACTGTCAGGGGGGTCTCAAACGCGGTCCCTCTTTGGGGATTGTTCCCACATATTATAAAAAAAATTATTAAAACCGAACTAAGCTAATTCTAAGTAAGTATGTGAAATATAAATGCAAAGATAGGATGAAAATGTGAGAAAAAGTAGTATGAAAATGCGTACATCACTTGAAATAGTGTAAAATGGACATCATATTACCTAAATATGTCCATTTGTAACATCCCAATTTTCACAACTGAATTAAACCTTAGAATGTAGTTTTCTTTAAATAAAAGTAGTTGACAGGCTTAATGTAAAAATACCATGAAATGACAATCCTTATAGAATAACGTGGTAAGAAAACTTAAAGGAAATTTAAAATATATTTTCTCTTTCATATATGCCCTAATGTGTTGCAATTAACTCAAAAGGATGAATTCTCTTTCCTTTTTCTTTCTCCTATCATTTAGGATGTTTAAATGAAATAAAAGAGCAAGATAAAAGAGTTGGAATTCGAAAATATATTTGATAACTTGAACAAGAAGTTTCTTGTTCTTTTAATAGCTTTTAACATAAAAGGGAAACAATATTATTTACTCTCTCTCTCTCTTCTAAGAAAATATTTCCCATAAAGACATAAAGGATATATGACATAATCATTGAGTGAGAAATAAATGTTCATCTCAAAATTGACTCAAAGTCTCACAAATGAAAGTGTTTGCCTTTTATCTCATCGTTTAAATGCATGAAAATTAAGTAAATGACCAATACAGAAATTGTGCATAAAAGATATACAAAACTCAAATTTTATTGTTTAGGAAAGATCTAGACTACCTATTTGATGTGTGGTTCGAATTTGGTTTCATTTTGACAATGTTTGACCCTTTAAACCAATTAGAAAAATTTAAAATATAGTTTGACTAGAAATTAATGGAAAATTCATTTGATGCAATGAATTAACTTATAGTCCAATTTGTTCTGGATGTCACATGTTACATTTATTGCTTTTCCTTTTTAGGTACACGATCCAATGACCAATGTTTAATTGCTACAATCCAATGACCACCACATCGTCTCCTTCGTTTGACTTTTTCACATACTTGAATCAATTTTCCAACATTCCCTTCCCACAATCCTTTCTCCATCATTTCTCCACCTTTTTGCGAGATTTTTCTCCAATGTATCTTCCTTTTCTTCCCGATTCCAACAAGCCTTTACTTGCCTTCTCCCATGGTCAAAATAAGAATTTTCCAATTAGGGCTCTCAACCTATTTGCCATCACAAACTAGTCACCATCACAACAACACCAACTCATATTTTAGGTTGCAAAAATCACTACCAGTCCTTAGGCTTTCCCCTCCACCATCAATTGGACTTCCAGTGACCTAAAACTTCTAGCTCTACTCGACTTGTCTTTTTGAAGACTATCTCCTCTTTGCTACCCTCACTATCACTTTTTGTGCCATTGATGCACCGGTAAGCTCCACCTACGACCACCCTTCATGTTCTCATCATTGATTTGACTCACATTTTTCCCAGTCAGTGTAACCTCTATCTATGATTTGCGACCTCATCGACATTCAACCCTATGGTGTCTCCCTTGGTCCTCTAGTGTTGGTGATGCATCAATCAAGTCTAACTGGAACCAAGGGAGATATTTCCTTCCTTGGGTGGCGTTTATATACCTTGTCTTAGAGGATCCAATTTTCGAGTTGCTCCCGTGTTTATGTGGCTTCGACATCCTCTTATAGGCCCATGCTTGGCCTTTCATGACCGCATGTGTTGATTTATCCCCACTGGCTTCTTGTGAATGTATCCATATCTTTTCCCCTCACAAATACAGTGTGTTCTTGTACCTCGTTCTTGTGTGTCTTTGACAGCCATGGATAAATCATGGGTTTCGATACTCCACTACATTCTAGGGCCCATCTCTTGGCTCAATAGCTCTGTCAGGATGTGAGGAACTAACCAACAACCTCAGTATCTTGAGAAGGGCTTAGTTCCTCTAGGTTTGTTAGAGATTATATGCCTCAATGAAGCTCCATAGAGCTGAGAGTAATGGGGAACAATGGCAAGGGTGAAACTACCCTGATGCCCACACTGATTCAATCAGTCGAATTTAATCACAATGGTAAAATTGTATTTTGAGACCCACACTTTGATTACCAGTCATGGTATATTTTGAATATTCGAATGACAAGTTTGCCCCCATTATTTTAATTAAATGTAACACATGCCTTAGTCTTGTCTGTCTTTCCACATTTATTTACATCAGTTGATTTTTTATTTTTATAATGTCACACTATGGTTTCTTGAATTCTGATTGGTCCACATTGTAAAAATTATAGAAATTTCATATGTTTACAGAAAATGATGGAAAATATGCTTTGTAAAGCTCTTTTGATTTTCACTCAACCTAGCCTATTTTTAAACCCTATTTTCCACATTCAATCACTTTAATAATTCAATGAACAAGATTAAAATTAAATAAGTATGAACTAAAGTACACCTTAAGTTATTAATTGAATTACATGTGATTAAGGGCTCAATCAAGTGAAAGGACCTAACCTAAGGTAGTTTGCTCTAGGTAAGCGGGCCATGCATTCTCGGCATAATTAAATTCGGCTTGACTGTTTATTCTATCTTTATGGTTACACACATTATTATGTTTCATGAGATTATGAATGCTTTCTAAAATGACATCATGTATAGATATCACCGCGTGACTGATTACTTATGTTCTATTGTAAGACCCAACTATGACTGTGATTTATGATAAATGAATTATGAGTCAAGAAGGGAGAAATGCCATTATGATTTAAGGGTTGAAATCCCATTATGGCACTAAGAGGGAGAAATCCCATTATGGTCAAGACTAATATTGAAAAGATTAATGATTAAGTCAAGATCTAAGATAATGAACAAAGTTAAGGAATTGGTTAAGTTTTAATATGCACCCCAATCATGAATCTTTGAGTCATTATGATATTTTCTAGCATTATGGGCTTCTTAGAAACTATGGACTTCTATGAGGCATTAAGAGAGGAAACATATATTCACTTATCTAATTCATCATGTCTAAATGATCTAATGAATGCTTAGGATAATCTATGGTCAAGTTTATGTCAAATTTATTTCATATCAAGTTTACTTCATGTCAAGTTGTAGGCACACTCTATTCTTTAAAGTGCCATGTATGTTTGTTTTGCATGGCTGGGGTGATAACACCCAAATTTAGGCATTTATGCTAAGCATGTATTTATGGTCTGGTGTCATTTTCACCTTAATATGCCCAAAATAATCCTAGATTCTTATATTTTAGTAATTTATATCTTTTTATAGATAAAGTTGGTCAACTAGCTAATTTTGGGACTTGCAGACACCAAACCTGAAAATACATCTATTCTCTAAGATTTCTCCCCAACACATGATTTTTACAGCAGTTAGACTTCCATCTGTCGCGACCGCGACACCGGACGCAACTGAGATGCTCGACACAACCGTGCTGAGCTCAGAATGGCCATACCAAGGACAAGGGTCATCTGCACGTGTCTCGACTGAGGAAACTGTCTCGATTGCAACACCTACCTCGACAGCTGCACCTGTCATGACCATGATCGAATCTCATCTATTGTGATCGAGACGTTGGGCATGGTCGTACCGAGGAAAAGGGTCAGATGCACCTGCCTTGACCGTGATGTCTGCCTCAACCACGATGTCTGCCTCGACTGTAACATCTTCCCCGACCGCTACAAACATCTCGACCACAACATCTGTTTGACCACGACCCTCGGAACGACCTAGTTGAGATAAGTGTAGCGATTGGGACAGCTGTCGTGACCACTCATTACATACACTCCATATTAACCTATAAATACCCATCCCTTGCTACCTGGAGAGTGGTTCTGAGATTTTTCTAGTTCCACATTGTGGTTCTGTACATCCTTGGTTTCTAGAGCCCCGTGGGAGAGTTCTAAGGTCTGAAAGGGCTGAAGCACTCATCCGACGTCCGTTCCTCCAATTTGCTTCCATCTACCGTCATTTTCCACCACCATTCACCCATATCTTATGATTTCCAACCATCTTCCACCTCCATACATCCATCAAGCTGCTGCTCGGGGCAGATGTTAACACTTTATTTTACGTACCTTCTGTATATATTTTATACCTCTTTTAGTATATCTTTTGTTAGCTTTTCCCAAAATTTTACCATCTTTTTTACTAAAACCTCACTTACATGATTTCAAGTACATTTACAGCCCAAGTCATGGTCGTTACCTCGACCGTGACCCACTCATCCAACGACTGCGGTCGAGGTCTCTGAACCGCTTTAAGATCAAGGTCATCATGCATTGGAATCAGATCACGGTCATACTTAAGTCGCGATCATTACTAAACCTCGACCACTAGGAGGTCGCAATCAGTACAAAGGCACCATTCAAACCAGGGTCTGCATTGCATTTGGAGACCATGAATGCCAAGTTTTCCCCCGACTTAGATAAGGCCATGATCCAAATGGGGTCATGATCCCTGCAGACCGCGATCAAGCCGGACCGTGACTAGAGTGGAGGCCACAGTCATTACTAAGCCTGCGATCCTTGCAGATCGCAACCAAGTGAGAAGGCCTCGACCTCGACCTCTCCAACGCAACACACAAATCGACCTCGACCATGATCATTGCCAGACCATGAGCAAGTGGTAGACCGCAACTCAATCGACCATGATGAAAGGAGGATTAAAGAGCAGACCGCGACCGTGGTCTCACACCTCACCCAACCAAGACCGCGACCGCGGTCTAGGCTTAAGTTGGTGCAATGTGCCTATAAATTGGCCACCCACTCATCTTGTCAAATCATCATATCATAGATCAGATCCCGATGACCGTGAAGTGTTTCTGCATCCCAGACTCATTCCACTCCATCCCATCTGCCAGTCTTGGACCTCCAAAGGTGGAAGCTGATGAGAGAGAAGTCTGAAGACTCCTTCGAGAGATAACAAGATTGTCTGCGCCATCGACGTGTTAGATCCAGATTTGAAGAAGTACTATGTCATATCATATCTTTTCTCTCTCTAGATCTATCATTCCATCCTGCTATACTTCCCTCCTCACCTTGTATATTTCATGTATCCATCTTTCTGTAACGCTGTTATGATGTTCACAAGTATGAGCGGCTAAACACCTTAGCTTGGGTTGGGAGTAGCCACTAAGGCCCTCCCAACATGTATATTGTCTCTCTTTGTTGAATATATATAGTTTTATCAAGATTATCTCCATACACTTGTTTTAATGCTTCATTTGTATGCTTAGCTACCATCTTGTGATGTTTGATAGTTGATATCTTGATAGAGTAATTGTGGAAACACATCCCACTATCACACAAACAGCGAGGTGTTACGCGAAAATGTGTAGAATACACCATAAACCACAGATTACCAAAACACGAGTTAATTAAAACCGATTACAGAAAGCAGATAAACCAAGAAACTATTACATTCCGATCCACATCCTGTAAGAAAACAGGTCATATAAACATTTACAAGCCTTGATATGTGTCCACAACTTAGGAGATCAACTGTCATGTCATCACATGAATTCATCACATATTTATACATACATAACGGCCCACATCTGGCCAGCAGCAGGATATAACAAGCATCATCATCTATACATCGTGAAACAACGCCAAAACACCTCCAAGGACCTGAGAGTACAGGGATGACTCTAAGACTCTACTACAAAACAACCAAAACAGCAGCATGTCCATCTCTTGCCTTCTACTACTCGTCTTGCTACTCGGTCGCAACCCCGCGACCACCACCACATCTAGCTCAAACACCTAAAAAGGTTGTAAACCAACAGGGTGAGACATACAGTCCCAACGAGAAACATAATTCCCCGCCGAAACCATAAAACCATAGAAGGATGAAAGCAACAATAGCAGGTAACTGATAAGGTATAACAAGAGCAGTCTATATAGCAAGGCTTATTCATACCATCAAGCTTACCAGACTGTATTGAAGGCATATAACCAAATATCTCTTTATGGAACATGATTAACAAGATAAGGTTTACAATATCTTACCATAAATCATAAGGAAGTATAATCAACTGCAAGTATAACAAGATTAACTACACAAGCAAGGCCTCAACTAATGTTCTGTGTTTTACCTTAAGAAGTAAATACTATTTGGTTGGATTACGTATTATTATGCCCTGAGGAAGTGAGCCGTACCGCTCAAATCCAACCTTTAGTTGCGAAACCCAAGCCGGTGCCATACAAGGTCAATGGAAGAGTCGGACTCCACGAACTCCCACCTCGTGGTCAGTGTACGAGTGCAACACAAGCAGGACCGCAGTCTCATGCTTAAGTGGCCTCAGCTACAGGGTCATCTCTCGCATGCTACCCTCTGCCTAGCCCACCTCGGTACAGGTCTCGGTGCTAGTGAAACTGAGCCACGTGCCTGTTCACCGTGCTCTGAGCCATGAATGCATTCATGCTCCCATATCACATATCCTGAGCCATATGCATGTTCTCCATGCTCTATACATATCCTGAGTCTACAACCATAGCTGCACTCGAATCCTCACTATTTTAGGCTAGGAGAAACCTCGCATATTCAACAATATGCGCTCTGGGTTAACCCGCAGGAGTACCCGTTTCACCATCACCAGCTTCTGACGATGATGGATCTATGGCCAGGGAAAACTACATGATATGTTCCACTGTGATTAGTTAGTATATTTTAAGTGGATTGTTGAGGCAACCAAGTTGTATAGCATGTATACTATAACAAGAAGAAACAACATGAAACTCAACATCATCCTGATCCATCACAAGGATCCAACATTACATGTTGCCACTTGGCCTCTTGCCAATCATCTAGATCCACCTCAAGGATCATCACATTGCCATGGGATCTCAATCCCTCATCACAACAAACCACTGCCTCATAAGGCATTCTCATCAACTTAGGCATTTTGACCAAACTCAGGTCCTCAGACCAAGACACATCGTGCATGATATCACATCATCAAGAGTAACCATCAAAGCAGTGTTACTCAAACATATATACCTAATAGCCCTTTACTTGGCTATGCATCTGTATGAAACACCTGCATGGTTAGTATGCACAATCATCGTAGATTATCAGAAAGATCAGATTATCAACATAGGGTGACATTTATCATTCATGCCTCAACATGTGATCATAAGCATAGGTCATATCATTAAGCAAGCATCTTATAGGCTTACCATTTACTCAGCATCATATAGATAATTCAAGATTAATTATAAACATAGGTAATGTCTTGTCAAGATACTTAGATGTGATATACTATAACGATTACCATCAAGCATATCAGGATCATCACCGTGACTGCATATACAAGATCTAACATATCGGTTTCCATACAAGGAACAAGACCCTCACGATAAGCGTCCACTACCCTCATCAAAGGTAGTATCGGGCAGGGCACTCTCCCTTATCGCCCAACACTCTAGCCTCATATCGGCCAAGCCAACCAGCAAGGGTAACGGCTACCATCACAAGATGTATCGGGCAAACCTAGGTGTCGCGCACCTCAGGTGTCATGCAACGACGCGTCGTGCATCAAGGAACCCAGGCATACCGTGCACCCATGCATATCGTACAACCATATGTATCGTGCACTTCAGTGTCGTGTAACACTCCATCAAACATCCATCTGCAACGGCTAGGGATACTATGTGACACTCCGTCAGGCATCACCACTAAGCCATGACGCCCAGCACAGAGGTATCCACTAAACTCCATAACGTCCAAGATATAACGTCTCTAGGCTACCATCACAGATTATATGTATCGGGCAGCACCACACAGCAAGGAACAATGCCCAAAGGATGCAACTCAACCGGGCAACAAGGAGCCTGTCGCTCAGCCAGCCTAGCCTGGACCTATTGGCTGACACACAGGGTAAAGACTGGTGTGACGCCCGACACAACATCACAGAACTAGCTAACAAACTCCACACCTCAAGCAGAACGACACCAAGCCATCTCATAGCTTAAGTGTATCAGGCAGTGTACTAATCAAGGTGTGATGCCCGACACACACACAAGGCAGGAACAATGTGCAATGCCCGACACAGCCACAACATCATGACGTCCAAGGCTCTAGGTCTAGAGGGGTATTGAGCAACATCACCCCAAGCCATATCGGTCAAGAAGCAACCCACAACAAGGTCATCATCAACCTCAAGCACAAGGGCACCAAAACCCTAAAGGATCAATAAGATGGCTCACCTCTCAACAACCAAGAGAGAGGGGTCTTGTACACCTCTTATCACCAATCGGGCAACTCAAGGAACAACCACAACCAAGGTCCACAACCACTACATAGCTCACCTTTCAAGTCCATGGTGAGAGGAGGGTTTTTCTCAATCAACTAGAACACAAGCTCACCTCTCAACTTAAACGAGAGAGGGGTATTGCCCATGATACTAGAACTCAAGCTCACTCCTCTAGACCTAGGATAGAAAGGGGTGTTTCTCACCAAGAAACCCTAGAACATAGGTTCAGCCAATAAGGAACAACTAAGCAAGAAACTAAACTAGAAACATACATAACCGATATGATCATAAGAAGCATATAAACAAGAACATAGAAGATGGTAATGTAGTTAGGGTTAGGAGTTATGTAACCCGCCTTAAGCAAGCTCCAAGATCCACCACAAGAAGAGAGCAAGACACTCTAGGGTTCGACCACCACTAGAGGAAGAAGGAGACTCCAAGAAGGATCAGCCACCAAGCTTGTAAAGGAAGAGGGTGTCGTGCACCAAGGGAGAGGGGAAATAAAGGAATTAAATGGATCCTTAGCAAGAGAAAGGGAACACATATATAGAAGAGGATGGAGGAGAAACCAAGGTAAGACAAGGCAAGGTGTCACCCACCTAGGGACACTTGTCCATGGGCAATGCCACCACTCTAGCATGCCTTAAACACATGTCCAAAGCCATTTCCACATGCAAGCATCAAGCACCAAGTGTCCACTAGTGGTAACACAAACGAGGTCAAAGAGAGTCAAAGGGTCCATGGGCGACACACCTCCACAACATGGCCGAAACACCCCCACCATGGCTGACACAACCCTGGGTGACACACCACCAGGGTGACACACATCCTGGGCGACACACCTAGGCCGACACAAGCATGCTCTTGCCCGACACAAGGTCCAAAGAAGCAAGGGGAACACACCACAAGGCCAAACAAGCTCAAGCAAGGCCAAAGGAACTCAAGCAACGAGCCCAAACCTTCCTCTCAATACTAGAGGAAGCAAGGAGAGGGAGGAACACCTCACAAGGTGACAAACTTTCCCACAAACCCTAGACTTGGGTTAATTGCAAGTAGCACCTCCAGCTCTCAACAAAGCACCAACTAACCCTAATCACCACCAAAGGTGATTAGCAAGAAACCAAGCATCAGGGTTAAGTAAAGCAAACAAGATAAACCCTAAACGGAGGTCAGGGTCCTTACAAGCTAACCCCCTACAAAGGGATTTCGTCCCCAAAATCCGAAGAGAAAAGCGAGGGATACCTCCTCCTCATCTCTTCCTCAAGATCCCACGTGGCTTCCTCAACGCCACGATGATGCCAAAGAACCTTCACAAGAACCAGGTCCTTCCTCTTTAGCTTCTTAACTCTCCTATCAAGGATCATCACAGGACCTTCCTCATACGTCACATCTTCATCCAGCTCAACCTCGTCTGGTTGTATCACCGTTCCTGTATCCAGATGACTTTTCTTTAGCATACTGACATGGAACACTAGATGTAACCTGTGCAACTCTGCTGGAAGCTCCAACTCATAATCTACTGTGCCCATACGTGTTATGACCGGGTATGGTCCCATATACCTGGATGCTAACTTACCCTTCCGGCCAAACCTTAGCACACCTTTCCACGGCGAGACTTTAAGATACACTTTGTCTCCTACCTAGAACTCCAAAGGTCATTGGTGATTGTCTGCATAAGACTTCTGCCTATCCTGTGCTGCTTTCAACTGTTGTTGTATCACTTTGATCTTTTCTATTGTCTGTTGTACTAACTCAAGACCCAAAAGCTGATATTCCCTAGACTCATACCAACATAACGGAGATATGCACTTCCTGCCATATAAGGCCTCGTAAGGAGCCATGTCAATGCTCTGCTGATAACTATTGTTGTAAGCAAACTCTATCAAAGTGAGATGCATGTCCCAACAGCCTAGGAACTGCAAAACACAAGCTCGAAGGAGATCCTCCAAAGTCTAAATAGTCCTCTCAGACTGTCCATCTGTCTGCGGGTGGAAGGCAGTACTAAACCTCAACTGTGTTCCCAACACTTTGTGCAACTGTTCCCAGAAATGACTCGTAAACTGAGGACCTCTGTCGGAAACTATCATTGCTGGTACACCGTGCAAACATACTATCTCATCTACATATACTCGAGCGAGCTTCTCGGCTGTATACATTATCTTTATAGGTATGAAATGGGTAGACTTCATCAATCTATCCACTATTACCCAAATGGAATCATGATTCCTAGTTGTCCTGGGCAGACCAACTATGAAATCCATGGTTATATGATCCCATTTCCACTGTGGTATCAGCAGGGGTTGTAACGTACCTTCCGACTTCTGATGTTCAGCCTTGACTTGCTGACATACCGCACATCTAGCCACAAACTCAGCTACATCTTTCTTCAAGCCGGGCCACCAATACAAGTCCTTCAGGTTATGATACATCTTGGTGACTCCTGGATGCATAGCATGTTGGGTTTTAGGGGAGGCAGAGAAGGCATGTGGAAACAAAAATTTCTCCTCCCCATACCCATAACAAGGAAACGCATCAACGTCTATACAATAGGAAAGGATGGTTTGTGGAATCATACCTTGACCCGAGGCTTGCTCAGAGACAATACCTTGTGCCTTGTGCGGTCTTCAACTCCGGTCTTGGACGGTGTCTGTGCAGCTTCTGGTCACACCGGGACTGATGACTCCTCCTCTCACCGGGACTGTCGGGATTGACAGTCATCCTCCTGAGCGGCAGAAACCTCCCGCCTCTGAAGCAGTCCACACGAACCACCTGGAACTCCAAACTCCTTGTCCCATAAGGAATTGGAAGGAGTCACACCCTCTTGTTGATGTACTAGTCGCCAACACACTCTCCTGCCTCCATTTGCAACTGCAGTTGTCTTTCCCTTGCAGCGCCTCCCTTTGCGGGTAGCACTTGCTCGGGCTCTCTCTTGGTTACCAAAACCAGAGAGAATGACAACTTTGCAGAGCAACTGGTTGCACTGAGTTGTACTTTGAGAAGCCCCCAATACCCCTATATATAGGAGGGTCATGGGGCAGGGTTCTCCATCTCGGGCAATATGGGACTAAAGTAGGAGTAGATAATCAATCTAAACATTGTTTGTGGACAAAACTCCTCTTCCAAGTTAAATCCTATGTGTGTGACCCTGCAGGTCTATTTCACGTTGGCAGTGAAAGTCCATAACACTTATGACTTCACAATCAAAGAGAGGTGCCTAGTCACACATCAGTGCTACCCAAGTGAAAGTAGAAAGTTGGAGAACAACTTTCAATCCTACAATCCGTGAATGGTGTTTTAGTGAATTTATAATTCCTTTGTCACTGATATCATGAATGAACTCGAGGCATGGAACAGTCATCCTGTCAACGTTCATTCACTTTCTTGATCTCAGAGCAGATTGGAAGAGATATGTATGACATCAATATCACATATTGATTCACACATGCGTGCGCACGCCTATTTCAATCCTACTCAACAAGTGGCCTTGGATATCAAACTCCCTCAGGAGGGACAAATCCCATATATATCACTCACCCCTCAAAAGCCCCATGTGTCAAAGCCACCCAATCATCACCTTTATAACAACCCATGTTTCAAGACTGTGTTTGATGATGTCAAAGTGTGCCCAACGACATGTGTTGAGTGTAGTGATTTTAGGTCAAAGAATCACACTCACCACCATCACTGTGAGTATTGACTGTGACTACCATGTCATGGTTCCATGTGTCAAACTCATGGTGGGTCTGTCCGGTACACTTGTTCTCTAACAAGTACCTATGTGTTTGGTTTGATATCTCTATATCATGACTAATGAGATTATGTCATCAACCAACACCACAATCTAGTCTTGTGTGTCATTGTTGTCTATCCACCTTCCACAATGACATCCGACTAGGGACATAATGAGAATGTACAAACTCTTAGCATCTGTATGATCTCATCGTTCAGGTCCTCAACCTGAAAGCATACGTCATTGAGTATTGTCATTCTCTAGACATTCAATCTGTTCTATCACTATCTCATATGACTGAACCAGAAAGAATTGGAAGCTTGCCTTTGATTTTTATCAAATCCATCTTAATGTATCCCACCAATCATCCCATGATTGGCTCTCAGGGCATACATACCAACAGACTCCCACTTGCACTGCGAGCCAATCACCCTTGAATCATATTCATAGTGATCTTCAAACATGTCCCACATGTTATTGTGCTCTTGTGCCAACATAGTGAGTTATGGCAACACCTTGCCAAAGTCAGTATTAATTACATGTCTCTCATCTCTTCTTTGTACGTCATACGTATGAGATGGAGTTGTCGTAATATGCGATCCAATATTCCTTTGCTAACCTTTAGCCACATTGCATGATCAAGGATTCCATACTTGTCATCGATGAGCGGAATATCTATAAGTTCATATTATGAACTTCCAGATCCATATAGTATCCACTGATGTTCTCTAACACACGGATACTCATCATTTCCTCTTAAATGACTTTATTGGAATGTTTCCAATTATCAACAAACTTTCACTTTATATATCCCATATATATATTACGATTAATTTTCTGTCCTTTTCGGAAGTTCGCATCAATGTAACTCTTTACATAAAACTCTTCCTTATCACCATAGAACTAGTACTTCTCAAGTACTTATCAAGTTCTTATGGTTTCCAGTAACCCTTACTGGAAGTAGACAGACATCCACTCGTCATGTCCCACATACGAGTTATTAGGATGAGCACATCATATTGTCATGTCCTACATACAAGATGATGAATGCATTTTATTCTTGCCATGTCCATACATGCAAGATAATGGGATGATTACATACATGATAGATCCATATCTATTCTTAGTGTTCCCATGCTTCATAAGAATTGGACACTTGGCCGTGGGATACTAACTCCATGTAACATGGACGTGTTTTCTCCCACTAAATCTGTGCATACTGAACTCTTCAGTACAGATTGCCAATGTATGCTTTCTCTTTTCAGGTCAAGAGGTTTTTCGAGAACTATCTTTATAGATCTCTATTCCTATCATATAGGAAACATCTCTATCTTCCTTTAAGATAATTTCCACTTTGGATTTCCATTCTATAACATTTCCATTTCACATCAACATGTGGAATGTGAACACGCTCCCACTAAATCACAGATCCCTTCTTTATCTTTGACATATCAGACAAACCATTTGACTATATCATCAAAGTAAAGATCTAATTCTGAGTTGCTTGTACTCAATCAATCACATTGATTAGTCCATTGTAACTTATAGACTTCATTTGCATTAGTAGATTCATAAACCTTATAGGTTGTGTCACGTATACATCCTTGTTTTATTCCTCATAGGAATGCGGTTTTCGTATCCATATGCCAAACATCTTAGTCATTAAGTTGCAATCAACAAGCATCATGCTTCTCAAAATGTTATCCATGTGTCTTAACACTTAAGACTCTTTTGCACTTATGGATTTGATCCAATGAGTGCTACCATCAAGGTCATACCTTATGGTTCACATGGATGTCATTTAGGATGTGATGGTGATAAGCCATGACTCAAAATTCGGTTCCTCATATTTATCTAGATAGTTGACTCATCACATAGATAATTGAGGTGTATCTGTCAAGGATATAAGAACTTACAACTCCTTGTGATTCTTAATGTCCTTTATTAGTGTGGGGTATTCTTTTATTAAGAAGAATTCAATTACTTGATAATCATTCTCTAACTCCTTAGAGTATGATTTATTCTTGATTTAGACATCACCATGCCTTAATCATGAGTTCACTATCATAATCACTCATAAGGATCTCAAACATTTGGTCCAAGTATTTCATTGATCTCATCAAGAATTAACACTTTACCAAATTTTGCACTTCATCTATGATAATCTTGAACACTTCAAGATATTCATATTGGTATTTCTCTAAACACCATCTGAAGTATTAGCATTTGTTCCAATAGGTATGTAAATACATCACATGTATTACACCTAATAGGATAATCATTCTCCCACTACCTTTAGTGAAGATTGATTAATCATGTCCAAGATATTCATGTCTCTTACTGCTTCTCTAACCAAAAGAGTCTAGATTTATCCATCACATGGAGACTAGAAATGAATTTCTCATGATTGATGCTAATTTGATTGTTTGAGTTATCTTATAACTTTTAGGTATCATTTTATCTTATGCATATCAAATACCACAAGATAAACAAGGCATCACCACAAAGATCATATCTTTAAGATTGAAAACTCAACTTTATTGATTGCCATCATTGTCATACAATATGCAAAAATAAAGTGTTTCTATCTATTGGCAATATATGAAATAGCAGTTCATAACTGTATTACACGCCTTATAGGCTGAAATAAACTGAAAGATACTCCTATCTATGGCAGCAACACTTGCTCCAATGATGGGTACTTCTTTCTTGGTCCTTTCACAAAGGCCATCACTTCTTTGTGAATATTGCATATCATATATGACATATCCATATCTTGGTATCATATACCTCAGATAAAGAAGTGGTTCATTTCATGATACCTTAGGCAGAGATCTCCATCCCCTCCTTCATCTTCTTTTGTTCTTCCAGATATAGAGGGCAATTCCCTCATACACCCTTTCCCCATGTGCCTTGAGGTTGAAGATGGCTTGGATTGCTGGCTAGCATCAGAACACTTCTTTGCTTTGCCCTTGTCCTTGCCCTTAAGAATTACCTTTCTCTTTGATCACATCAAAGATTATGGTTTGTCTTTCTTCATCTTTACCTCTACTATCCTCAACATGTCCAACAACTCTATCAACGCTTGTCAAAGTTGTTCATGTTGTAGCTTATCATGAATTGTATGATTCTCGCAACATTTGCAGTATCATACCAATAGCCAACTCTTGTCTCAGAGGGAATCCTTCTTAGTCAGGTTTTCCACATACCCAATCATATTGAGTGAGTGAATACCTTACCGGATCTCCTTCTATCATGGCATACTAGGACAGTGTCCTTGAGACATCATATGTCTCATGTTGTCTCTGCAACTCATAGTTCAAAGAACACAACATCAAGCACTCCTTATCAATGTCATCCTCGATATGCTTCCATAAGCATACTTTCAGCCATTTATGTGGTGGGATTGAGTTCATCTGGTTCTGGTATAACTAGGACTTAGAGCTTTCACTCTACGATTGAGAACACTTCTCATCATCCTAACTAGTCGTGGAATTATTCCCATTTAATTTGTTGGTCAAAGACCGATCGCAAATAAAGTGATTATTGTTGATTAACCATTTATTTTAACAAAAGGAAATATATGCAATTTTAGTCCAAAACTCTTTTGACTTATTTGATTGATTTTAAAAGTTGACGATAAAAATTAGGCCTTTAATTAATTATCGCTCCCACTATTTTACTTCAAATTGATAGCCCTCACCATCAATTCAGAAGATTGCAGCGTACAACCTTCTAGTGGGCAAGATCCATATTTCATCAAGTCATGGGTCAGCTTTGGCTGATCGCCCACAATCTTGACTATTTAGGTAGGCCATCATGCCAATTGCATCATATGCAACTCTTGATGAATGAACATGTGCAACACCTTGCCATGAACATTCCTTGCCTCTGGGCTTAGACGCTCTAAGAATCACCAGTTAAGTCCAACCCATAAGCCGACACGGTAAACATGCACCCTACTTTGGCAGAACCTACATGTCTACCCTTCACACTTCCACAAGATAGACGGCGCACCACGCTTTGGCGTAACCTACGCTTGGTCGATCGAGCTTTTCATGCGTGTCGCTGATGGAAGGCATATAAGACTTAATATTTTAATGAGGGATTTGGTTTTATATACACATACATATCCAATCACCACAATACATAGTACGTATTATATACATGTTATATCCCATAGAAAACATACAAAATGATAAAAGCGATGATTATGGCCATCCTAATGTGATTCCTCAAGCCAAGAGGAATCACGGTCATCTAGGTCTACATCACATGCAACTTGTACAAGATGAACTCTATGCTTTGCCTTCGGAGTAGATCAACTCATCACATGATTGACTTGCTCATTCTGGCCCGGTCGTCTGGGTGGCACCAGCCGATCGGTTGGCTCCTCCAACCGATCGGTTCGCCTAGTCGCCGTGCATCTCATCATGGCTGCCACCCGCTCATCTCGCTCCTCGAATCGGTCATCAACTGATCGTCTCACTCCTTGAACTGATCGTCTGGAACGTCAACCGATCGGTTCACGCCTTGAACTGATCGTTTCAGCTGTCGTTAGGATGGCCTCCGTTCTTCGACATAACAGGAAATAAAATCTATCCTAATTTTACATTACTTAAAAGGGAAACCCCGAGTTACATTCGGGGGGAGTAAAGGTAGGAAAGAATCTCGAATTATTTTGAGTTACATCAGGAATAGGAGAAGTAAGATCGGTGCGCAGACCAAGATGCAAGCAACCACATACAACCATACACAGATAGGGTTTATTGGCCATAACCACACTATACATCCACCACAAAACTCGTTTAAGGGTGATGCGTATCGAGTGCATTAATAATACATATCATATATGTAATTGGGATTTGTGGATTTAGGATTGGACATGCATAAAGCCAATATTATTCACATCGTATGTAATAAATAAAGGCGACAAACTAAAATCGATCATATCGATAATCCCTAAAGTATAGAGCAGTTGATGTGGCTCTGATACCACTTGTTGGGTTTTAGGGGAGGCAGAAAAGGCAGCGGAAACAAAAATTTCTCCTCCCCATACCCAGAACAAGGAAACGCGTCAACGTCTATACAATAGGAAAGGATGGTTTGTGGAATCATACCTTGTCCCGAGGCTTGCTCGGAGACAATACCTCGCGTCTTACGCAGTCTTCAACTCCGGTCTTGGACGGTGTTTGTGCAGCTCCTGGTCACACTGGGACTGACGACTCCTCCTCTCACCGGGACTGTCGGGATTGACAGTCGTCCTCCTAAGCGGCAGAAACCTCCCGCCTCTGAAGTAGTCCACACGGACCACCTGGAACTCCACACTCCTTGTCCCACAAGGAATTGGAAGGAGTCGCACCCTCTTGTTGACGTATTAGTCACCAACACACTCTCCTACCTCCAGTTGCAACTGCAGTTGTCTTTCCCTTGTTGCGCCTCCCTTTGCGGGTAGCACTTGCTCATGCTCTCTGTCGGTTACCAAAACCAGAGAGAACGACAACTTTGCAGAGCAACTGGTTGCACTGAGTTGTACTTTGAGAAGCCCCCAATACCCCTATATATAGGAGGGTCATGGGACAGGGTTCTCCGTCCTGAGCAATATGGGACTAAAGCAGGAGTAGAAGGGTTCGAGAATTTCCACAAAAACAACCAACTCGCAAGTTGAACCGATCGTTTCACAACTAAAATAGTCGGTTAGGGACCTGAACCGGTCGGTTGACACCTCAACTGATCGGTTGGGACCCATGAGCCGGTCGGTTCATTTCTGAATCGGTCAGTTCGTGGTCCTGACCAGTTCCTGATTGACTTTCCAACTTTTGTTTCTAATTGGTATCAAATACCAATCCTTGTTCCAATCAAATTGGGCAAGTGAAACGCAAGGAAAATTCTCACCAATCCTACTTTCCCAACTTGCCCGGTTGGAACAGTTGAACCGATCGTTTCAACACTTGAAGCAATCGTTCACCCTATCCTTGAGCCGATCGACTCAACACTTGAGCCGACCGGTTCACCAAGCTTAGCCGATCAGTTCATCACATGAGCCGATCAGTTGGGAGTACAGATTGTGCAGAATCATTCAATTGTGATTTCAATCAATCTGATACTCTAATCAATTTGTCCAACACTTTGAACACTATTTTTTTGAGCTATCAATCAATTGAGTGTTTAATTGAACTACTAAACTCCTTTAGTAATCAATCTAAACATTGTTTGTGGACAAAACTCCTCTTCCAGGTTAAATCCTATGTGTGTGACCCTACAGGTCCATTTCACGTTGGCAGTGAAAGTCTGTAACACTTATGACTTCATAAGAAAAGAGCGGTGCCTAGTCACACATCAGTGCTACCCAGGTGAAAGTAGAAAGTTGTAGAACAACTTTTAATCCTACAATCCGTGAATAGTGTTACAGTGAATGTATAATTCCTTTGTCACTGATATCCCGAATGAACTCGAGGCATGGAACAGTCATCCTGTCAACGTTCATTCACTTTCTTGATCTCAGAGCAGATTGGAAGAGATATGTATGACATCAATATCACATACTGATTTACACATGCGTGCGCATGCCTATTTCAATCCTACTCATCAAGTGGCCTTGGATATCAAACTCCCTCAGGAGGGACAAATCCCATATCTATCACTCACCCCTCAAAATCCCCATGTGTCAAAGCCACCCAATCATCACCTTTATAACAACCCATGTTTCAGGACTACGTTTGATGATGTCAAAGTGTGCCCAACAACATGTGTTGAGTGTAGTGATTTCAGGTCAAAGAATCACACTCACCACCATCACTGTGAGTACTGACTGTGACTACCATGTCATGGTTTCATGTGTCAAACTCATGGTGGGTCTGTCCGGTACACTTGTTCTCTAACAAGTACCTATGTGTTTGGTTTGATATCTCTATATCATGACTAATGAGATTCTGTCATCAACCAACACCACAATCTAGTCTTGTGTGTCATTGTTGTCTATCCACCTTCCACAATGACATCCGACTAGGGACATAATGAGAATGTACAAACTCTTAGCATCCATATGATCTCATCATTCAGGTCCTCAACCTAAAAGCATACGTCATTGAGTACTGTCATTCTCTAGACATTCAGTCTGTTCTATCACTATCTCATATGACTGAACCAGAAAGAATTGGAAGCTTGCCTTTGATTTTTATCAAATCAATCTTAATGTATCCCGCCAATCATCCCATGATTGGCTCTCAGGGCATACATACCAACATAACATACATCGACGTGTGTGCTTCCTCGAGCACCAACTTCCTCAGATCATCCACATCTGGGACCACCATCCTATCATGATTGCAAACTAGTCCATCCTCGGACTCATGGAACCCATCACGCTTTTCGCTGCCAAACTTTGATCTGATCAATTGTACTGTATCATTTGTTTGTTGTGCATCTTTGATCTGCTGTCTCAATGTAGGCTTGACTTGCATGTGTGCTAAAAGTCCAGCTAACAAGGAAACTTCCATTTGCACATTCATCTGCCGCAAGGAAACAAACATATCCCGTCTATGGCATACCAAGGAACTCAACTGTGCCTTCTTTGTAGGAAAAGAAGAAGACTTTCAGATAAGCGCATCTGCTACCACGTTCGCCTTACTAGGATGATACTCGATGGTACAGTCATAATCATTGATTAGCTCCATCCATCGGTGCTGTCGCATGTTTATCTCATTCTGTGAAAAGATGTACTTCAGATTCTTATGATCGGTAAAGATCTGGCATACCTCCCCGTAAAGATAGTGTCTCCAAATCTTTAACACATGAACCACTATTGCCAACTCCAAATCATGATTCGGATAGTTATCCTCATGTTTCTTAAGCTGTCGCGAAGCAAAAGAAACCACATGATCTTCCTACATCAGCACACAACCTAAACCTTTCTTGGAAGCATCACAGAAAACAACATAGCCTTTCCCAGGCTATGGCAGCACTAGCACTGGAGCACTAGTCAGCTTCTCCTTCAAACTTTGGAAAGCTTGTTGACAATGATCATCCCAGAAAAAAAGGTACATCCTTCCTAGTCAACTTTTTCATCGGCAACGCAATCACACTAAAGTCCTTGATAAACCTCTGGTAGAATCCTGCTAAACCCAGGAAACTACGAACTTCTGTCGGCATCTTCGGCTGTTCCCATTCCGTAACGGACTCCACCTTATTCAGGTCCACTTTGACTCCTACAGATATCACATGACCCAAAAAGGTTACTTCTTCTAACCAGAACTAACACTTACTGAACTTGGCATACAGCTGATGTTGGCGAAGAAGAGTCAACGCTTGTCGAAGATGTCGCTCATGCTCTTGCCTGTCCTGACTATAGATCAAGATGTCATCTATAAAGACTACAACAACCTGATCTAGAAATGGACGGAACACTCTGTTCATCAAGTCCATGGAAGAAGCAGGTGCATTGGTTAGCCCAAACGGCATAACCACAAACTCGAAGTGACCATACCTCGTCCTAAAAGTTGACTTTGGTATGTCATCCGCCTTAATCCTCAACTGATGATATCCGGACCGTAGATCGATCTTTGAGAACATTGCAGCACCACGCAACTGATCGAACAAATCGTCTATCCTTGGCAACGGGTACTTGTTCTTGATTGTGACTTTGTTCAACTATCGGTAATCTATACATAACCGCATCGATCTGTCCTTCTTCTTAACAAACAACACTAGTGCACCCCAAGGCGATGTACTTGGTTGGATGAAACCTTTCTCCAACAACTCTTGCAACTACTTCTTAAGCTCTGCCATCTCTACTGGAGCCATCCTATACGATGTCTGTGTAACTGGCTGCATTCCTGGAACCAGATTGATCTCGAAATCAATCTCTCAGGGTGGAGGAACACCAGGGAACTCGTCAGGAAACACATCCGCAAACTCTCGGACAACCGACACCTCCTCAAGGCTAGGACCCTTCGCCTTGGTATCCACCACGTGAGCTAAGAACGCCTTACATCCTTGTCGTAGCAACTTTTCTGCCACCATAGCTGACACTAGACATGTCGGAAGAATCTTCCTATCTCCTTGGAAGATCCACTTCTCTCCGTCATCCTCAAACACAGCCTGCTTGGAACCACATTCCAAAACAACCTTATAATTCTCCAAGGTATCCATCCCAAGGATCACATCGAAACCATGCATATCAAGTGGTATAAGATCCACTCGTATACTGTGTCCCAAAAAAGATAAGACACAAGATGGACACTCCTCTCGAAGCATCGAGGAACCATCAAGAGGGGTTTCTAACAACAAGCTATCCTTCTTACAACTAACAGGTAAACGACAGTTTTCAAGCATACTATAGGAGATAAAAGAGTGTGTAGCACCCGGTTCAACCAGAACAGATATAAAGCAAGAAGAAGACATATCAGAATGAAATAACTCCATCTGACCTGCCACCACCCACAGGTTGACTATCGCCTCTGGATGATTCATAGCATAGAATCGAGCCGTTGCTTGCTGTCCACGTACTCTGCTTCCTTGAGCAGACGATCCTGCTTGTGACACTTGACCGCATCCTCGCCCTCTGCTGCTACTGGGCTGCTGTCTATCTGATCCTTGTTGATTCTGCCTTGGCTACTGTGTCACTTCATCATCTCTATTCAGGCAGTTGAACCTGAAATGCCTGATCTGACCACAAAGATGGCATGACCTATCTTCAAACCGTGGCCTAGCTGGCCCTGTCACTACCATAGAAGTTGTACTATGTGCCTTTGACGGTGAAGCAACATAACCTCTTCCCTTACTCAGAGACCACTGTGATGGTACACTGGAACCTCTCATCACGGAAGGTGCTAAAAACCTTGGCTTGTTGAAGCCACCAAACCTTTGTCCCCGGAACTGAGCAGGCCTCTTCTTAGACATAGATTCTCTTTTCTCCCTTACTGACCGTTCGATCCTCCAGACAGATTCTACAAACATAGCAAACCACTCATGATTCTCCAATGCAGAAGCAGGTGTTGTCAGCTCAGCACTCAGATCCTTCTCAAAATGTCTGATCCATTCGTCATCTGTTGTTTCCATATGAGGACAAAACCTCAACAGGTCCATGAACTTGGCTTCATACTCGGTGATGTTCATCGTTCCTTGGCGCAAGCACTCGAACTGACTGATCTTCTCATCCAGATACATCTTCGGAAAGTATCCGCTGACAAACTCACGCCGGAAAACCTCCCAACCGATCACCTCACTAGGTCGCTTCTCCTCCTCGATGGTCCACCAGTGGCCAGCACTACCCTTTAGAAGGTAGACAGAATGCTTGACTTTGTATGCTTTGGGGATGTCGAGGATCCGGAAATCCTTCTCAAAACTTGTCAGCCACGGATCTGCATCCACTAGATTAGTCGTTCCAGCATAATCTGAAGCTCTGACTCAGCGAAGCCACTCAAAGGTCTTCCCAATACCCGATGTTTCACCATGGGGAGCATGTGCTCTCGACGGAGGCACTGGAAATCTTTCTACCATGAGATTCATCGTAGCCATCATCTGCCTCATAAATTGTTGATAAACAGGGTGTTCAAGAATGGCTGGGTCAGGTTGGGGGACCTCAGGCACCCGATCTTCATGTGCCTGCCCTATAGCTCCATCAACTGATGTAGCATCGCTGTTCTCGACAGCATGTTATTCATGGTTTCCAGACATCTTGGTTTTTCTTCTGCTGAGGGTAGAAGATGATTGTAAGAAAATCTGGAAGACTCACAAGAACAGACACAACATATTCCTAAATCCTTGTAGACTCAGTGAACCTAGAGCTCTGATACCAAAACTTGTGGCAACACATCCCGCTATCATACAGACAGCGAGGTGTTACACGAAAACATGCAGAAAACACCATAAACCACAAATTACCAAAACACGAGTTAATTAAAACTGACTGCAGAAAGTAGATAAACTAAGAAACTATTACATTCCGATCCACATCCTGCTAGAAAATAGGTCATATAAACATTTACAAGCCTTGATACGTGTCCACAACTTAGGAGATCAACTGTCCTGTCATCACATGAGTTCATCACCTGTTTATACATGCATAATGACCCACATCTGGCCAGCAGCAGGATATAACAAGCATCATCAACTATACATCGTGAAACAATGCCAAAACACCTCCAAGGACCTGAGAGTACAAGGATGACTCTAAGACTCTACTACAAAACAACCAAAATACCAGCATGTCCATCTCTTGCCTTCTACTGCTCGTCTTGCTATTCGGCCGTAACCCCGTGACCACCACCACATCTAGCTCGAACACCTAAAAAGGTTGTAAACTAATGGGGTGAGACACACAGTCCCAGCGAGAAACATAACTCCCCGCCGAAACCATAAAACCATAGAAGGATGAAAGCAACAATAGCAGGTAACTCATAAGGTATAACAAGAGCAGTCTATATAGCAAGGCTTATTCATACCATCAAGCTTACCAGACTGTACGGAAGGCATATAACCAAATATCTCTTTATGGAACATGATTAACAAGATAAGGTTTATAAGATCTTACCATATATCATAAGGAAGTATAATCAACTACAAGTATAACAAGATTAACTATACAAGCAAGGCCTCAACCAATGTTTTGTGTTTTACCTTAAGTAGTAAATACTATTCGGCTGGATTACGTATTATTATGCCCTGAGGAAGTGAGTCGTACTGCTCAAATCCAACCTTCGGTTGCGAAACCCAAGCTGGTGCCATACAAGGTCAATGGAAGAGCCAGACTCCACGACCTCCCACCTCGTGGTCAGTGCACGAGTGCAACACAAGCAAGACCGCAGTCTCATGCTTAAGTGGCCTCAGCCACAGGGTCAACTCCCACAGGCTACCCTCTGCCTAGCCCGCCTCAGTAAAGGTCTCGGCACTAGTGAAACTGAGCCACGGGCATGTTCACCGTGCTCTGAGCCATGAACTCATTCATGCTCCCATATCACATATCCTGAGCCATAGGCCTATTCACCATGCTCTATACATATCCTGAGTCTGCAACCGTAGATACACTCGAATCCTCACTATTTTAGGATAGGAGAAACCTCACACATTCAACAATATGTGCTCCAGATTAACCCATAGGAGAACCCATTTCACCATCACCAGCTTCTGACGATGATGGATCTATGGCCAGGGCAAACTACATGATATGTTCCACTGTGATTAGTTAGTATATTTTAAGTGGATTGTTGAGGCAACCAAGTTCTATAGCATGTAGACTATAACAAGAAGAAACAACATGAAACTCAACATCATCCTGATCCATCACAAGGATCCAACATTACATGTTACCACTTGGCCTCTTGCCAATCATCTAGATCCACCTCAAGGATCATCACATTGCCATGGGATCTCAATCCCTCATCACAACAAACCACTGCCTCATAAGGCATTCTCATCAACTTAGGCATTTTAACCAAACTCAGGTCTTCAGACCAAGACACATCGTGCATGATATCACATCATCAAGAGTAACCATCAAAGCAGTGTTACTCAAACATATATACCTCATAGCCCTTTACTTGGCTATGCATTTGTATGAAACACCTGCATGGTTAGTATGCACAATCATCTTAGATTATCAGAAAGATCAGATTATCAACATAGGGTGACATTTATCATTCATGCCTCAACCTATGATCATAAGCATAGGTCATATCATTAAGCAAGCATCTTATAAGCTTACCATTTACTCAGCATCATATAGATAATTCAAGATTAATTATAAACATAGGTAATGTCTTGTCAAGATACTTAGATGCGATATACTATAACGATTACCATCAAGCATATCAGGATCATCACCGTGACTGCATGTACAAGATCTAACATATCGGTTTCCATACAAGGAACAAGACCCTCACTATAAGCGCCCACTACCCTCATCAAAGGTAGTATCGGGCAGGGCACTCTCCCTTATCGCCCAACACTCTAGCCTCATATCGGACAATCCAACCAGCAAGGGTGATGGCTACCATCACAAGATGTATTGGGCAAACCTAGGTGTCATGCAATAGTGCGTCGTGCGTCAAGGAACCCAGGCATACCGTGCACCCATGCATATCGTAAAACCATATGTATCATGCACTTCAGTGTCGTGCAACGCTCCATCGAACATCCATGTGCAATGGCTAGGGATACTATTTGACTCTCCGTCGAGCATCACCACTAAGCCATGATGCCCAACACCGAGGTAGCCACTAAACTCCATAACGTCCAAGATATAACGGCTCTAGGCTACCATCACAGATTAGATGTATCGGGAAACACCACACAGCAAGGAACAACGCCCAAAGGATGCAACTCAACCGGGCAACAAGGAACTTGTCGTTCAGCCAGCCTAGCCTGGATCTATCGGCCGACACACAGGGCAAAGACTGGTGTGACGCCCGACACAACATCACAGAACTAGCTAACAAACTCCACACCTCAAGCATAATGACACCAAGCCATCTCATAGCTTAAGTGTATCGGGAAGGGTACTAATCAAGGTGTGATGACCGACACACATACAAGGCAGGAACCAGGTGCAACGCCCGATACAACAACAACATCATGACGTCCAAGGCTCTAGGTCCAGAGGGGTATCAGGCAACATCACCCCAAGCCATATCGGTCAAGAAGAAACCCACAACAAGGTCATCATCAACCTCAAGCACAAGGGCAACAAAACCCTAAAGGATCAAGAAGATGGCTCACCTCTCAACAACCAAGAGAGAGGGGTCTTGCACACCTCTTATCGCCAATCGGGCAACTCAAGGAACAACCACAACCAAGGTCCACAACCACTACATAGCTCACCTTTCAAGTCCATGGTGAGAGGAGGGTGTTGCTCAATCAACTAGAACACAAGCTCACCTCTCAACTTAAACGAGAGAGGGTTATTGCCCATGATACTAGAACTCAAGCTCACTCCTCTAGACCTAGGAGAGAAAGGGGTTTTTCTCACCAACAAACCCTAGAACATAGGTTCGGCCAACAAGGAACAACTAAGCAAGAAACTAAACTAGCAACATACATAACCGATATGATCATAAGAAGCATATAAACAAGAACATAGAAGATGGTAATGTAGTTAGGGTTAGGAGTTATGTAACCCGCCTTAAGCAAGCTCCAAGCTCCAAGCTCCACTACAAGAAGAGAGAAAGACACTCTAGGGTTCGGCCACCACTAGAGGAAGAAGGAGACTCCAAGAAGGATCGGCCACCAAGCTTGCAAAGGAAGAGGGTGTCGTGCACTAAGGGAGAGGGGAAACAAAGGAACTAAAGGGATCCTTAGCAAGAGAAAGGGAACACATATATAGAAGAGGATGGAGGAGAAACCAAGGTAAGACAAGGCAAGGTGTCGCCCACCTAGGGACACTTGTCCATGGGCAATGCCACCACTCTAGCATGCCTTAAACACATGTCCAAAGCCATTGCCACATGAAAGCATCAAGCACGAAGTGTCCACTAGTGGTGACACAAACGAGGTCAAAGAGAGTCAAAGGGTCCATGGGCGACACACCTCCACAACATGGCTGACACACCCCCACCATGGCCGACACAACCCTGGGCGACACACCACCAGGGAGACACACATCCTGGGCGACACAAGCATGCTCTTGCCCGACACAAGGTCCAAAGAAGCAGGGGCAACCCACCACAAGGCCCAACAAGCTCAACCAAGCCCAAAGGAACTCAAGCAATGAGCCCAAACCTTCCTCTCAACACTAGAGGAAGCAAGGAGAGGGAGGAACACCTCACAAGGTGACAAACTTGCCCACAAACCCTAGACTTGGGTTAATTGCAAGTAGCACCTCCAGCTCTCAACAAAGCACCAACAAACCCTAATCACCACCAAAGGTGATTAGCAAGCAACCAAGCATCAGGGTTAAGCAAAGCAAACAGGATAAACCCTAAATGGAGGTCAGGGTCCTTACAGTAATATCACTTCTATCATGTGTTATGGAGTAGTATGAATGTACAAGAGTATTGGAATGCTAAGGCTTTAAACCATATGTTATGCTACATAGTTTATGTGTGGTCATCTCGAGATGGAGACTACCCTCATACTTAGATCTATCCTCATTTCAAGAGAGAGTGGAAAAGATGCTTTTGATGGTTGCTTGTAATCTTGATAAGAGTATGCGTGAGAGAGAGATGTTGTTGCATGTTGGTGAGAGGCCTTAGTAGGTGAACCCCAACCTGAGTTTTCTCCCATATCCTTGTTTCGTCTTATCTTTGTTTTCGTTCATTCTTCTTACCTTTGTTTTACTTGTCTTAGTTTTGGTTTGTGAGCCATCGTTCCTTAGGGAACACATTTTAATATACTTGCATTTTCTAGAGTAAAAGAGTGTTAGATTCTGTGAGCTTAACACTTCCATCCTTGTCCCTGTGTTTGACCCTAATCGCTACATCGGACCTCGTTTATTGTTGTGGGGGGCTGAGAGTCGGATTATTTCTTTAAAGGTCAGACTATTCTAAATTCACTCCTTTTGGACGTGTGGTTTAGGCCGGTCAACTTTTTGGTGTCATTGTCGGGGATAAGGAAAAACAACACTGTTAAGAACTCGAGTCCACTCATTATACTCTCATGCCTCAAGTTTAGTAATAAGCTTGACTACACTATTACTTTAAGTCTGCTACCCTACATTTGTAGTATTAGTTTGTTTTAACACATCTAGTTTACTAACTCGACTGTGCGGTCTATTCAGGAACCCAGGAAGAAGCAGACTTATCCAACTTTGATCCTTAATCTCGAGATACCATGCCGCCTCATGTAGACATTACTCTCTCTATAGATGAGCGGGATGCGAGGAATCAACACAACCCACCACCACCAGGCTCAAATGAAGATAGAGACAGATGTTATAATGACGATCGTCAACATGAAGAGGACAATAGGGATGAAGATCGTCGTGAAGACGATCGTCGTGAAGAAGACCGGCGAGACGAGGAACAACACCACAGGCGTTGAAGAAGGCATCGCCGTAAACATCATGACAATGAACGGGAGCATGATGGTTGGGATAGCGACAGTGAGGACGACGAAGAAGGGAAGACTCTTTGTGAGTTGGCACCAACTAGGGCCAACGAGTCTAGGTGTCCGATCATCATACCAAACTTCAATGCAGAAAATTTTGAGCTAAAACTAGTTGTCATATCTATGATCCAGAACAAACCTTTTCACAGAAACTCAAGAGAAAACCAGTACCATCATCTAGATGCTTTTAAAAATATATGTGATACTATCAAGATGAGGGGAGTCCCACAAGAGGTGATATACTACAAAGGTTTCAACTTCTCTTTGGAAGAAAATGCTCTCTCTTGGTATCTAAATCTCCCTCACCAATTTATAAATGGGTGGAGACCCATGGTAGATGCTTTTATTACAAAGTTTTATCCTACAAAGAGGACAATCCACAATATGCAGAAGATTACCTCTTTTGCACAAAAGCTGGGAGAGAACTTACACGAAGCATGGGAGCATTTCTAGGAATACCTTAGGGACCGCCCACACCACAATTATCATAAGGGGTTCCTAGTGACCACTTTCTATAATGGGCTAACTCATACGGAGAAGACTTTGTTGAATGTAGCCGCTAGAAGTGATTTCCTTGGGAAGAAGCCAAGCAGAACCATGAAGATAATAGAAAACATGGTTGTGCTGCAAGTAGGAGTAGACTATGAAAGGAATGACAGAGGCCCAATGAGGAAGGTAGGGGTTGAAGGACATCTATGGAAGCCAAGGCTTTAGAAACCATAACGACCAATATTCAGAAAATAGCAATTGATGTAAAATAGTTGAAAGATATTAGAGTTAAAGGCAAGAAACATACTGAGAAGGTCATGGAGTATGTCACATGTGGATAAGGAGGACATGGGGTTGGTAATTGTATTAACACCAAGCCAGAGGAAAGTGTCGAAAGTGAAAGTGAAGAAGAAATGTAGAATGTTTCCTATGTGAACTTCAAGAGGCCAGACCACCCTAGTTTCAGCTATAGAAACAAGGATGCAACTGAGAATTCACACCAATTGAACAACTCACAAAAGCCGCCACCAGGTTTCTAAAAGAGAAGCAGACAAACTCAGTATACTCAGACAACCAATTATCAAACCAACAAGAACAACTACTCAGGGCAAGGTAAAAATTAGAATCATCAAGGAGTAGGACCAAGCTAAGGACCAAACCAAGGCCAAGGCCAAGGATCAAGACAAGGAAAGGATAACAGCCAACAAGACTTAGTCGCCAAAATATTTGATTTCTCTAAGAGGTAAGAAATAGTGAACGATCAACTAGCCCAAAGTTCTCTAGCTAATTCTGGCATCTTGACAACCATGCAACTTCAGATGGTGGATATGTAGACACACCAATGTCAAATTGACCAGTAGCTCGCGCAGTTGGCAGAGTTAGTAAAGAATCCATCGAGAAAAATTCCATCGAATACAAAGACTACAAAAATGGCTACCCTCTAATTTAGGAGGACACTAATCAACTCTGGAACTAGGGATGACAACAAAGAAGGAAAAGATGAGGAACCACAACATGAGAAGGAAGGCTCTTCTGAGAAGTCTGCTGATAAAGGAAAAGATGCTAAAGAAAGCAGAAAGAAAAGTGGAGAAGTAAGGGATCTGGATCATGTTGATGAAATCTTCATGAAGAAAAATTCGTATGCACCAAGGGTACCATTATCGTACAATCTCATCAAGGCACACCTAAAGAAAAGATATGAAAAGTTTATGGAAGCAGTGAAGAAGTTGCACATACTCTTCCATTTCTTGATGCCTTGGAGGAAATGCCCACATATGCAAAAAAATTCAAAGATCTCTTCACAAAAAGAAGGAGGGGAAGCCAAGTTGAAATAGGACATCTGTCAAACATGTCTAGTGTCTTTGTACAAGATGAATTACCAACTAAGAAGAAAGATCTCGTAGCTTTTAACATCCCATTTTGTGTTGGGGACAACCTTGAAAGGAAAGGTCTAGCAGACTTGGGAGTGAGAATTAGCCTCATGCCCCTGAGTTTAGCTCAAAGGCTGGGAATGACCGACATGGTCAAGACAATCATGAGTATTGAACTGGCAAATCACACGTTCAAGAGATCCGTTGGTAGAGTAGAAGATGTCCCTATATGTGTGGGATGATTCTTCATCCCTTGTGACATTGTTGTGATAGACATTGTCGAGGACCCAAAGTGTCCTTTGATATTTGGACGACCATTCTTGACAACTAGAAGAGCTTTGATAGATGTCACTAAAGGCATCATAACTCTCTGGGTTGGAAGTGATCACATAGACTTCAAGGTGAAGGAAGCCATGAAGGGACCATATCTTTTCAAATTGCTCTACTTCATGGACAGCTATAACCAATACTGTAACGAAGTTCAAGAGGAAAAGGCCATAATAGACCCTCTGATGAGGGCCCTGAACAACCCAAACCCTATGGCGAAAGATCCAGAAGTGGTTGAAATTCTAGATTATCTTAACCAAGGTGAAGAAGATCTTAGTGAGGATGAAGAAGTAATTGAGATGGTAAAATATGCTTCTTTGGAACAGTCGAGCGAAGAGTAAGAGGATCCCAAGCTGAAGTAAGAACTGAAACCACTCTCCGAAGGACTGAATTACAAATTCCTAAACAATGAAGGATGGAATCTCGTAATCATTAACACAAATCTAATAGAAGAACAGAGGGAAAGACTC
This sequence comes from Alisma plantago-aquatica, assembly GCA_963693085.1. NCBI lineage: Eukaryota > Viridiplantae > Streptophyta > Magnoliopsida > Alismatales > Alismataceae > Alisma > Alisma plantago-aquatica. The sequence continues at coordinate 403,116,509 of OY856409.1, forward strand.
CAAAAAAAGTTGAGAAAGCACAAAAAGGCAATTGGATACTCTGTCGAAGACATCAAGGGACTCAACCCAGCCCTTTGTATGCACATGATAAATTTAGAAGAATCTGTGAAGCTACTAGTTCAACCTCAAAGAAAATTGAACCAGATGCTAAAAGAAGCAGCCAAGAAGGAGATATTGAATCTACGAGACACAGGGATTATATACCCAATAAGCGACAGCAATTGGGTAAGCCCCATTCATGTAGTTTCGAAGAAAGGGGGGATGACTGTAGTGAAATGAGATAATGGTGATGAAGTAGCCACAAGAACTATTATGGGTTGGGATGTGCATTGATTACCGAAAACTGAATTCGGCCACAAAGAAAGACAATTTCCCCCTACCTTTCGTTGACCATGTCTTGGAAAGACTTGCCCACCATGACTATTTCTATTTCTTGGATGGATATTCTAGATTTTATCAAGTTTCAATCCACCCTGATGATCAGGAGAAAATGACATTTACGTGTATCTATGGCACATACGCCTTTAGAAGAATACCTTTTAGCTTATGCAATGCTCCTGCAACTTTCCAACGTTGCATGATCTCTATGTTCTCGGACTTCTTAGAAGATATAGTTGAGGTGTTTATGGATGATTTCTTAGTTTATGGGACAGACTTTGATGCTTTCATAAGAAATTTATCCTTAGTACTGCAGAGATGCAAGGAGAAACACTTGGTCCTAAACTGGGAAAAGTGCCACTTTATGGTTCAGAGCGGTATTGTCTAGGGACACAAAATTTCCAAGAAGGGCATTGAAGTGGATCTAAGCAAGATCGAAGCCATCTCTAAACTCCCACCACCAAAGTCCATGACTGGGGTAAGAATTTTTCTGGGCCATGCTGGATACTACAGGAGGTTCATCAAGGATTTCTCAAAAATCTCGAAGCCCCTTTCAATTTTGCTAATCAAAGATGCAGTCTTCGAATTTGATGATGAATGCTTGAAAGCTTTCGAGACCCTGAAGAAGGCTTTGACGTCTGCACCTATCCTACAAGCCTCACATTGGGAGCTGCCATTTGAGATAATGTGTGACGCTAGTGACTACACCATAGGCGTAGTCCTAGGATAAAAGAAAGACAAAAAGCACCATGTCATCTGTTACGCCAGTCACACATTAGATGAAGCCCAAGTGATCAATAACGCCACTAAGAAGGAGATGTTGGCGATTGATTTTGTATTTGATAACTTACGGTCATACCTTGTAGGGGCCAAGGTGAAAGTGTACCCTAACCATGACACTATACGTTACCTCATGCAGAAGAAAGATACCAAGTGAAGACTGCTAAGATGGGCTCTGTTGTTGTAGGAATTTGATCGTGAAATAATAGACAATAAAGGAAAGGAGAATGTGGTGGCCGACCATTTATCCAGAATCATTGTTGATGAGAAAAATCAATTTCCGGTCAATGATAACTATGTTGATGAAGCGTTGCTGATGGCTCAATTGGGCGAACAGAGACTACCATGGTTTGCAGATATTTGTAATTACCTGGCTTGTGGCCAGCTGCCACCTGAAATAATGTACAACCAGAAGAAAAAGCTTTTCTCTGATGTCAAGAACTATTATTGGGATGATCCATTACTGTTTAAAAGGTGTTCAGATAATTTGTAACGAATATGTATACCCAAGGAAGAAGTTACGTCAATCCTGAAAGAATGCCACTCTTTGCCGTATGGAGGGCACCACAGTGGAGAAAGAACTACTATGAAAGTGCTCCAATCTGGGTTCTACTGGCCCACCCTATTCAAGGATGAGACATCTTTTGTCAAGGCATGTAAGGAATGCCAACTCACTGGAAATATCAGTAAAAGAAGTGAAATGCCTGTGGCTGAATGGGTGGAAGTGGAAATCTTTAATGTTTGGGGAATCGACTATATGGGCCCTTTCCCATCATCAAAAGGATACCAATACATCCTAGTAGCAGTTGACTACGTGTCCAAGTGGGTTGAGGCAGTAGAAACTCATACTTGTGATTCGAAATCGATGATCAAGCTATTTGAGAAGATTATTTTCCCACACTTTGGAGTGCCTCGCACTGTCATAAGTGATGGAGGATCACACTTTGGAGAAAAACAATTCAAGGTGCTATTAAAGAAGTATAGGGTGAGGTACAAGGTCTCTATGCCCTATCATACTCAAACCTCGAGATAAGTGGAGGTGTCCAATAGGTAGATAAAACAAATTTTGGAAAAGACGGTGAGCCGTACTCAGAAAGACTGGTCTATGAAACTAGACGACACTCTCTGGGCTTACAGGACCATTACAAGACACCAATAGGAACAATGTCGTACATATTGATCTATGGTAAATCCTGCCATCTGCCACTTGAACTTGAGCATAAAGCCCTTTGGGCGATCAAATTCTTGAACATGGATCTGGAGAAAGTAGGCCAGAAAAGAGTCTTACAACTGCAAGAACTCGAAGAGTTGAGATTGCATGCTTACGAGAATGCAAAGATTTATAAACAAAGGACTAAGGTGTGGCATGATGCCCACCTAAAGAACAAAAATGTCTGAGAAAGTGATAAAGTACTTCTATTTAATTCAAGCATCAGTCTTTGTCCTGGAAAACTCAGAACAAGATGGTCGGGCCCCTTTTATGTGGTAAAGATCTACCCATCAGGAATGATGGAGATTCAATAGGAAAAAATAGGAACTTTCAAGGTTAATGGCCACAGAGTAAAAAGATTTTACGAAGATGAAGCTTTTATCTGAAGATCTGAAATTTGTTTGGAGGAAACAAATCAGTCACCCAAGGAAAGGAATGAGGAGTTGCCACATCCAACTGAGAAACCCAAGGAATGAATGATTATGAAGTCGAGCTAGAGACTGGGAGGCAACTAAAGTTTTTGCTATTTCTTTAAGCTTTTGTTTTATCTACCTTCTAGTTTGATTAAGTTTCCTTCCCTTTTTAAGTTTTGTACATATCTATTTCCCTTGAAAAAGATGAATGGATTGAAGAAACAAGCTTTGTTTTGGTCAATGTCCTCTGACCACGGTCGTGATGATTCACCCTACTTCAAGCAGACCACGACCCATGGTACCGACATTTAATGACCTCGACTGTGACCTGATGTTTCCTTTGGAAGATGAGACCACAATTGCAGTCATGTTTCAAGTACACCCCAGTTACAGTCACTCCTCCCTTATTTGTGATTTAACGAGTCACGGTCACTCCACTATATATATTCTAAAGCCCAAATTTCTCGAACCTGAACTAAACCCTACATCTCTGAAGAATCACTCAACCATGACCGATGATCCACCACCGCAGCAGACTCACCGCCGTGTCGACTTTCTCTATTTCTCCATCTCATCCAACAAACAAGGTAACAGACGAACCCTATTTTTGCCCTTTCTTACTGCCATTTCCTTGACTCTCCACTGTTGCCGTATCAATAATGATTTTGCCTCGTGCTCTATCCATTTTCTGATTCATTTGGATTGACCGTCGTTCATCACGCCGCTGATAGTTGTTCTCGTCGGCCAAGAATCCAACCCACCCTATGGAGGTGTTTGTGAATGGAAATTAAAAAAAATCTAAAAATACAATCACTGGCGCAACCACCCACCGACGAGCGCATCTTCAATAATGAACGATCAACTTTCGACACCAATCAACGGTCAAAGAAAGGAAGTGGAACCGTTAAACCAGGTAGACCGTGAGTCATGGTCTACTTCAGCTGCAAGTGCGACCATTGTGTGTTCATCAGTCTTAACCCAGTCGCGATGCTCCCTCAACTCTTTAAGGTTCAGATTCACACCACGGGTCGCTGTGTTGGAGATCACTGCTTGAAGTCGTAGTTCCCTCGACCGTGACATGCCCGATACACAGAATAAGACTACGACCGCGATCAAAATCGTGATCGTGATCTCCTTGTCAAATCGCCACAACTGCGACCTCCTATAGAGACTGTGATCGCGGTCTCTCTTGAATCACTATGAAGACCACGACCGTGATCACAATCACGACCGTGATCTCCTTGTCAAATCATCGCGACCGTGACCTCCTATAGAGACTGTGATTGCAGTCTCTCTTGAATCACTATGAAGACCGCGGGTCGTGGTCCCTTTATACATACTTGAACTTAATAAGTTGCCTTAGATAATTGCAAGAAGATTCACCACTATTCAATCAATCATAAACTAATTCATTATAAAAACTTTGCAGAATGTCTTCCCCAGCAACCAGTGACCCCATCTACAGGCAGGAAACATCCTTGAAGGAGACAAAGAAAATAGTGGAGAGCCTGAAAACAACACTTAAAAAGAACAATTCTCTGCTAGTGGTCAAACGGGTCGAGTTGCAGCTAAAACTTGAACACTATCAAAGAATCATGGGTCACCTGACACCGGAGGACTTGCCACAACAAACAGAACAAACTAAGCAAACAGAGACCTCTGAATACCAACCATGAGAATCAGAGACCCGAATGCAGGGGAAGAAAAGGAAAGTTGCACCCAAGGAAACTAAGGGGAGCAAGAAGGCAAAACAAGTAGTAATAAAGAAACCAAGAAAGGAGGAGATAGAGAAAATAAATAAGGAGAGATAAGTCACAAGAGCGATAGTAGTCGAGTTGGAGGCCGACGAACCCCCATTTGTCCCGAGAAACCCCGTACACTAGTCTACCTACGATTGGATGTACCAAAACAAGGATTTTAGCCCGACTCGGTACCTAGATGTAGAGGATTTCAAGAATATGGGAATCTATGATAGGGTAGTCAAATTCCTAGAAGGTGCAAATTTATGCACCTTATTCACATCTGAGGCAAAGTCCTACAAGAACTTAACTTTGGAGTTCATGTCTTCACTAAATAAAGTCCCCACAAGTAGTGAGACAAGTAAGGAGGGCGGCGGAGATTATAAACTACAGGTAAAGCTAGGAGGTGAGTTTTACATAATCACAAAGGCAATGTTGAATAAGATATTTACAAAAACAGAGGAAGAAGAAAAAGCATGCTCTGCTACCCCAAGTGAGAAGGAGGCAGTAACCTACGACAACCACCAGCTGTGGGAAGAGCTGATTGAAGAAAAAGAACACAGCTCAAAGAACTCGAAGGTCTCCCTGATCACCTCGTGCTTCATTCGCACAATCCAGAAAATTATAGCTTACACCATTTACACAAGGTTGGAGATAGGAATAGTAAGTAAGGGGGATCTATTCCTAATTTGGTCGATGATAAACAGAAAGCCAGTAAATATTGAAAGGATATTAATCGAACGTTTATCAATGACGGTAGGAGGGGAAGCAAAAAGGAACTCTATATACTGCATGGGCAGTCAGATAACAAAGACCGTTGAATACTTAATGGATGTAGGAGAGGTCCAAAAGTATAAGGAGATGGAGGGACAAATGAGAATAGATATCAAGTCTCTTGTCAACGCGAGTATTCTGGTGCAGAAGGGGGAGAAACTGTACTTCAAGCAGAGTGGCTCAAAGAGGCTCCTCCCCCTTCCAGAGATGGCATTTTACGACACCCAAAAACTACGGCCGACCCAAGATGATATTGAGAAGATGTGCTTAGGGGCTCTGCAAGTCGAAATTGAACCAAAAACTACAGTTGGGGAGAGCAATGTCCAAGCTAAAATAAAAGAGAAGAAGAGCACAGAGCAGAAAAAGAAATTGGTGGTTCAAAAGAAGAATTAAATATCAGATACGCTAGCCTCGCTAGCCGCAAGGATAAAAGCTTCAGAACCATCAACCCCCATGCCTCCCCTTCCAGAAGAAACAATGGCAATTGAAGAACCCACACCTATAGAGCCACACAAAGAAGCACTTACTGTGGAGCCAGAGGTGGAGAAAGAGGAAGGAACACCAGCCAACCTACAGCTCGACGTAGAACCGAAGGCTGAGCCAAAAGTACAAGGATCCCAAGCCGTACTGGAACCAGAAGTCTGTGGAGCTAACAAGGACCCACATGACAAGAAGAAGGAGAAAGAACAAGTTCCACCGCTACCACCTCCGCAACCAACCATGCCAAGCACGTCAATGACACACATGGAGCACCAGCTGCACCACCAGCAACAGCATACACCCTCCTTCGGAGGTGTATTAGGTATAATGTTTGATGCCATGTGGGAACACATGCATCAAACTAATACAATAAATACAAACATTACTTGTTCTTTATCTGCGTTAACAACGTAGGTGCAAGCCCTTGACAAAAGAACACGATCACTCCCTGACCTCATCTAAGAAGATTTAAGCAACTAATGGATAATTATGGGAGTGCTGAAGGAAATGAAAGACGAAATGGAGGACTTGAAGAAGGAGAGGCATGCCATCCGAGCTGACAATGAGCATATGCATTGGGGCTACGACGCAATGATGGCCAGCCTCAAGGAATAACACCAACACCTAGAAGAGGACCGCCAGAAGCTTGAAAAGGAATGTGAAGAAATCGAGAGCCAGTGGAAGAGAAAGAAGGCAAAGCGCTCAACATGCCCGACACACTCCTCATCGATCCCCTCCAGCCATGACGATAATTACGACGACAGTGCGGGAGGGGCCAACACGGGAGCAGAAGTGTCGAAAGAAGAGAATGCCAATGTGAAGACAACACCGCCAATTGAGAAAAAGAAAGATGAGCCCCCACAACAATCACGCTCGCCCAATGACAAACATGGAATGAGAACCATAATGTTGTCAAGGGAGGTCGATCTCAATAGCAACCCTGAAGAAGGGAAAGATGAAACAAATGAAGGCAGTGGTAGACAAACAGAACAACAACCAACCCTTCCTACAAATAAGTTGATGCAAGAAGAACAGCTTGCTATAGCTCATCAAGAAGAAGTCGCCACAGATTTAAGTGCGACAGGGGCCGTAGAGCTCGATAAGATGCTAGATGAGTTGGGTGCTGGTCTCAAAGAAAGCAATGAGTTCCTCTTATTCTAAAGGCATCACGAGCATAACAACTATTTCTACGATGGAAAGATGGAGGCAACTTGAGCAATGCTAGTAGCTTCCAAGCTGGGCCAAAATTCTAAGGAAAGCAATATCAGAGACAACATAGCTATAGAAGCTTCCTTATAAGTAGCAGAACAAGCGGCCATAACACAATCGTCAACTAAGGAAGCTGAACAGATGGCCACAGCTATGCCAACTATCGACGAAACTTTGACACCTTCTACACACAAAGGAATGTTTGACGATGAGGATGGAAGCCTATCAACCTTCTTTGCAAATGAGCCCACCAGGGAGTGGAATGCACCAGCTAGAACAGAAACACTGGGAGTAGCTCCTCCCCTTCCATGCAAAATGAAGGAGATGGACATGTATGCAGTATTGTGGATGACATGTAGAGATGTCCACATCTTGGAAGACATCCTGAGTGTTACACCCCAATCTCACAATTACCACTAATCATGAGATTAGGGTATAAATTGAGGATTTAACGTAATACAAAGATCACCCTTAACTTTTTCTTCTTTTTTAAACTCTTTGTTTTCTTGCATTGAACCACATAAACTAACTTTACAAGAGAATTAAACTTTTATTTCTCTAATATAATCTCATCATTTAATGATACACATCCATACATTCATTATATTTCTCACACTTCCATGAACATACGACATGACAATCATTTGCATTCTCTTCTATTAAGGAAACAAACATACAAAACATCATTTACAACTCTCTCTCAGATCTATACAAGGACCTAGAGTGACATGGACTGACTGAACTTAACTATACTCAGACTTAACTCTTGTGGCAGATCTACTCTGATGTAATGATATCTTCTTCAAGCCCATGTGATTTTCTTAAAAATTTTGAGTAGAGGGATGAGCCTACTCGCTCAGTGAATGAGTACTTTAAAGAAACATTCTAAAGTACTGATATAGTTACAAATATACTTTTAAGCAATTGATATCAATTATAATAGTAGAAAGCTTTAGATAGTCTAATAATTGACAATCATAAATATGGCAGGATACTCTAAATATCTATAAGAGTGAATCAATATATGAAATGCTTGATTGATCATAAGAGAACTAATAATTTAGAAACATACAAAGAATAATTGAATAACTATACACACTTGTTTGACCTTTCATTCATTTTATTATGCCCTGATGATATGCAATGTACTCTACATATGAAGACTCATAGTGCACTATGATCACACCGTACAAGACTTAGCGGATACACCCGGGAAATGCTAAGTCTGACTACTCTCCTGGTCTGCAATAGGGAAATGGCTCTCTGGCCTAAACTGGACACCTCCTCTAACCTGAGCACACAGGTGGAGAGTCAAGCCACCTCTTTTCTTTTCTGTACTCTAGTTCCACCAGGACTTCTAGTTGATGTTGGACACTGCAAACTATAATTTAAGGAGACTTCCACTAGGGCTTCGTCCCCCGTGCCACCTGATAGCACGTTCTGACCCCCATATACAAGACACTGCCAGGGTTAGGTCGTTTCACCCCTAAGGCGCATACCTCACATAGGGGTTCTACATTGTTCAGGGCTCCTAAGTCTATTATTTTATTATTCCTAGAAAGATCTTTCTACATTGTACCCTTCTCTTACTTATACTTGACTCTGGTATCTCTATGGTGTCACATCTACTTATTTGAAGTTATAATACAACATGTATATCATTCTAAACTTGACAGAGTAGTATATTCAAAACACCGTAATATACTGAGTAATCAACATACTATACATGCAGGCAGACTAAAATTCTGAAATAAATAGATTTCATGTCCACTTAGCACATACACACTAGAATCATGCATATCAACCCAAATCTTGAGTTGTGCATCTCATAACTCAATTAAGAGTTAATTACTTATCATGACAAGAATTATTAATAATAACTGAGAACATTGATATCACAATACTTGATTCATTGAACACCCTACCCTTAGGGTTTCATTTAATCACCACAAATGCTACAAAGAAAGGTGTAATACATATATCACGTACTTTTCAAATATTTAAAACACATGATACATGGGATCTCAATCCCTTATCACATTACTGAGAATTCTTATCCCTTCACATCATTATCATGATTACTGTATATGGGTATTCAAACCCTTAGATCATCACATAGCATTGTTACCTCTGTAACAGGTAACCATTACCTCTAGGTCCTTAGACCAAGGTATTCATTTCACTAGTTGTATAAGTATTCTCATGGCTCACAAGGCCATCACTCATCTTGTCACCTCTCACTAGGCTACAACTTATTCACATGGCTCTCAAAAAGATTTCATGCGACATAAACATTCATTGAATAAAGACTACTATCAACAAATCATATAAAATCAATATATGTATGAAACCTTGGAACTAAGTTGAATTTGGGTTTCCATGCCATTCACTAGGATATCATGCATCAATAATAACATTGAATAAATAAAGTCTATCATGTCAAGAAAATCCCTTCAAATGGATTTCACGATATCTATTTGCAAATATCCAACTTTCCTCGCATCTAGGGTTTCACCCTCTTTACTGAGATATCAAGAAAACACTATTCACTTTGAATGAAATCCAAGATAGTATCTGACATATATGTACTATGAATTTAGATAAACAATAATTCATAACCAAGGGGATCTAGATAAGCAATTTTCTCTATTTACTTATACAGCAAATTTCGATCATAGACAAATTCCCTATATTTCAGTTTACTCTTATAACCTCTGTGAATACTTAGGGAATTCTCATTAGGATGTATTGTATACATTTATAATATGATTTTATCATCTGAACTTTATCCAAACATAGGAAAAATCCATTTCATATCATTTTGCAACAACTTAGAACAAACTAACAATTCAGGGTTTGTGGTCGCATACTAGCACTTAAAGATTATGGATGAATTAACCAATTTTCATGCAATATATTGTTTAAAGGAAGTTTCCATTCACCCTAAGGTGTGAAAACACCTTTAAAACATAGCTCATCCCTAAAAATCTCAATCTCATATCAAATCCCTAGCAATTCACCCAATTCTTCTTACTTTCAACTCGAAAATCCTAAAAATGAGGGATTATGAAGAAAGAGTGAGAAAAGGGGACGTTTTGATACCATTTTGGATCAAATCAGAGGAGGGACGGAATTTTGACATGTGAGAGAAGATTCACCATGAAACTATATCCAAAGAAGTTAAACTTACATGATTTCATCATTCCTCGGACTGCAAAACCCTAGGTCAGCATCTCCATCAATTTCTCCTCTCAGACCCTAACTCTCTCTCTCTCTCTAGGATTTCATTTCTCTAGATTGAATCACAAATTATGAGAGATCCTTGTGTGTTAGGTTGACCATATAGAGCAATTGAGCTGCTTGGGTCAATTGCACTTTGACCCCTTACTATACTTTTTCTTATTTTAGCAAATATTTTTCTATCATAAAAAGGTTTTTGTAAATTCGTGTATTTTAGAGATCAAACCTTCTCCAAAAATTATGATAATTTATAATATTGTGTATAATTGAGTTATAAAGATTTATTTAAAATTTGAGATCATTCCAAGCTTCCATTAAATAACTAAAAATCGAATAGTGCACTACTATCGAGAATTCTGTAGAAATGTCAGTTACTGTAATTTGTCTACTGATAAGGTCTAAATGAATCCAAAAATTATGAAAATGTTACAGGTTGTTTATGATTGATTTTCAGATCTACACTTAAAATTTTAGATCATTTGGAGTTACCAATAAATAATTAAAAATAAAACACTATACTGCTGAAAAGCACTCTGTCAGCATTTTGGTCGAAGTATAGTTCGATCAAGAAACACATTCAAAGAACACTCAAATATTCTAAATTTTTTCTCCAATATGCATGATTTAGTTACCATATCATATCCAAAATTAAATTAAATAAAAAAATTTGTAGAAAATATGAAAAATCATTTACCACACTGCTATCCTGATCAAATTCCATATTCATGTACTATCAAAACCCTAATTTTTGCCGATTAGGGTTTACATTTCTCAAACCCTAATTTCCTAAACAATAGAACACTTAACATTCTTATTAGGTTTAAAACATCATAATTGAATTATCATCATTAATTAGATTTAAGAAATGATCAATCCAATTAAGCATATAATCATCCAGGTAAACCCTAGTTTACCAATTAAGCTCGGATACTGTCATAACACTAAGCGACAATCTACCTGGGTCAGACATTTTATATAACAACAAGGGTATATAACAATAAGGGTAGACGTCTAACCAGAGATCACTTTTGGGGGATCTTCTTGAAAAAGGCGTGAGTACACAAAAGGTTGTTCAACGTACTCTACGCTACCCTCCTGGAAGAATTTCTACACCCAGACAAGCCACATCCAGTCTTCAATGGGACGACACATCTAGCTAGCCTCTTCTACAAAGAAGACTACAGGGAAATAGATGTCGTTGAACTGAAAGTAGTAGTTCAAAGAAAGGAAACAAGACATTTAGTGTTGCCCATAAGGAATGTAAAGCATTAGGCACTGGTAGTCGTGGACCTATATGAGAGGAAGACGATAGTGCTCAACTGTTGTGTAGCCAAAATAGACAACACCTCACTCATTTACAATAGGAAATATGCCAGAGATGACTTGAAGATACTACTATGTCTGCAACGAGCAATCAAAGATGCATATGACAAATTTTAGGGATTCTGGAAGTTCTTCTCCATCAATAAGAGGGTCCCTCAAGAAGAGGTTGGCTCGGGGGATTGTGCCTTCATAGTGCTTAGAATGATGGAAGCCATCAACAAAGGCATCCCCTGGAAGATCTAGACAATGAAAACCTGCATGGAATGTGGGGTGTGTATGCTATGGAGGTCATTTACAATCATCGATTCTTCAGCGACCCGGTGATGCCTTCACAAGTTGTACCCATGAGGCTTCATAAGGATATCCCTCTACCTGAAAAGGTCACCTAGAGGGAACAACTGAATACCATATGGGTGGATCTAACAGAGCCGACCAAGGATGCGACTTGGAAAGAAGGCTAGAATCAAAGCACTGGAGAAGCTGTAAAGCACACATAAGTAAATGAGCCAGAACAATCCCCAGTAGTAGAAACACCAGAAGAACAACCTTCAAAAGAACAACCTGAGGAGGAAGAGGTTGAAGAAGAAGACCCGGTCGATGTAAAGTCGTATGGACTGGTAGGAGAAGTTACACCTTCTTTCAAGGACTTTGATAGATGGAGCTGTCTTAGCCTATTTTTAGAAGAACTGAATATAATTATGAGGTCCTTGAAGGAAGATTATTTGCCATGAGATGTCATCTTTGAGAGAGATGAAATTTGTGTGCTAAGAGACGACCTCCGAGAAACGTTGAAAATAGGAGGATATCTTTCAGTAAGAACGATGTCAGCTTACCAACCGCTATTAGGTGACAACATGCCAAATGCTCGCATGGTATGCTTCCTACTGGTAGATGACATCTTGAAAGACAAACGATCAGGAGAAAAGGAGTGTCTGAAACAACGCCTGGAAACATCCCTACCAAACTACATCTTCCTACCAATTCTTCACGATAATCATTGGACCTTGCTAGTTGTCAATATCATCAAAAGGACTGCAGTCCTCTACAACAGCTCAGATGTAGCCTTTGTACTTAATGAAAAGATTAACATGACGACAGCAAAGACTCCGACATAAGAAAAGGCCAACACATGTGTCGAGCAATTGTTGACTTGATAAAAAGCCTTGGCAAAGGGTACAAGCATGCGATAGACAAAGACTTCAAAAAGATGCAGTTCTTCCACAGGAGCCCCCAGTAGGTGCCCCTATCAAATGACTGCAACTTCTTCTGTCTAGCCTGGATGGTGGCCCTAGCCAGTATTGATGTCAAAGTGGAGGGAATGCAGTACGAACAATACCATACACTATGAGGAGTATACACAAACATGCTTCTCGAGTCTGAGTGAGCCTCCATCAATAACAAAAACATATAAAGAAATCCCATTTATACGTTTCACTCAAAATTTGACACCCCGAGACATGGTGCATGATAAGTTTGGGGTAAACATGCTATAGAGGTATATTTACCATTTTTTACCTCTCTAAAAATTCTTAAAATTTTCAATTTTTTTTGCAAAAGCTACCTTTTGAATTCAAAATCTAGCCTCCTCTCCTGTTACAATTTTGAATTGTAGTACTTTCGCCCTCCTAGAGAGAAATAAATGAGCAACCTATATGTATATATACAAGTAAAAGAAGAATCATAGCAATACTGCTCTATCTCATTCTTGCAATAAGACATTGTACGTGTGACAACCTTAACTCATGAAACCCTCAGAGACTAGAGAACTTCACCTAGCCATACTCCTGACCAACCACCCTCACCTGACACTTTTGACCAGAAAATCCTTATCTCTGTAGAGAGGGAAACAACTGCCCTTTTCAAGGCATATCTAAAAATAGGCTTGGCCGCCCAGAAGACCACTTAAAAATCCCTCACACCCAAGCCTGAAAGGAGATGAAAAAAGCTAAAAAGAAAGAAAAAAAATAATGAGAGTTGTGCCCAAAAGATGCCAAAAGTTTCCACCCGGACGGTGTATTGTTGCACTCATGAATGCAGATATGTCGTGTCTATAAGTGGAATCTTGAAGCCAAGCTTACACACCTCTAATCCTGAATGAAACTCACAAAACCACCTGACTTAAAGTCAGAAGCCCAAAAAGGGCAACACTGTCCTTACGATACTTGTAGGTGAGGAGTTCAGAGGGAAGAGGAAAACACTTGAAGCCTTAAGCCTACCCAAACACATTAGTATAGGGTCAACTGAAAATAAAGAGATGGTGTGAAAGCTACCCCTTGAAAAAGATCTTGTATTAGTATGGTTATTTCCTAAGGGGAAGGAGCGATAAGTTGAGAAGGAGGAACCTTTTACAATTAAAGGCAATGGTAAGAAAATGAAGTTATGCAACTCTAGTTGAGAGGGAGGAATGGGACCCAAAGATTAGAAAACATACCACAACAGTCTTGATGCAAGAAAGAGATATTTCAGCCATGTTATGTTCTATAATTTTTGTCACATAAGTTTGCTCTTTCTCTCTCTGAGTTCTTGAACCTACACTTAGCCTGAGGACAGGCTTGATTCTAAGTTTGGGGGAGTTGATAACACTTTATTTTACATATCTTTTGTATATATATTATACCTCTTTTAGTATATCTTTTGTTAGATTTTCCCAAAATTTTACCATCTTTTTGACTAAAACCTCACTTACATGATTTCATGAACATTTACATCCCAAGTCACAGTCGTTACCTTGATCGCGACCCACATAACCAACGACCACGATCGAGGTCTCTGAACCGCTTTAAGATCGAGGTCATCATGCATTGGAGTCAGACTGCGGTCATATTGAAGCCGCAATCACTACTAAACTATGACCACTAGGAGGTCGCGATCAGTACAAAGGTACCAGTCAAACCAGGGACTGCAGTGTATTTGGAGACTGTAGACACCCAGATTGCCCACGACTCATATAATTCTACGATCCATATGGGGTCGCGATCCCTACAAACCGTGATCAAGCCAGAAGGCGACCAACGTAGAGGCCGCAGTCATTGCTAAGCCCGCGATCCTTGCAGACCGCGACCGAGTGGGAAGGCCTCAACCTCGACCTCTCCAACATAACACATGAATCGGCCTCGACCACGATCATTGCCAGACCACGAGCAAGTGGAAGACCGTGACTCAGTCGATTGTGATGAAAGGAGGAATAAAGAGCAGACCGTGATCACAGTCTCACACCTCACTCAACCAAGACCGCGACCGCGGTCTAGGCTTAAGTTGGTGGAATGTGCCTATAAATAGGCCACCCACTCGTCTTGTCAAATCATCATATCATAGATCAAATCATGAGGACCATGAAGTGCTGCTGCATCCCAGACTCATTCCACTCCATCCATTCCACCAATCTTGGACCTCCAAAGGTAGAAGCTGAGGAGAGAGAAGATTGAAGACTCCTTCGAGAGAAGAAGATCGTCTGTGCCATCGATGTGTTAGATCTAGATCTGAAGAAGTACTATGTCGTATCTCATCTCTTCTCTCTCTAGATCTACCATTCTATCCCACTGTACTTTCTCCTCACTTTGTAAACTTTATGGATCCATCTTTCTATAACACTATTATGCTTTCCACGAGTATGAGAGGCTAAACACCTTAGCTTGGGTTGGGAGAAGCCGCTAAGGCCCTCCCAACATGTATATTGTCTCTCTTTATTGAATATATATATTATTGTCAAGATTATCTCCATACACTTGTTTTAATGCTTCACTTGTATGCTTAGCTACCATCTTGTGATGTTTGATAGTTGATATCTCGAGAGAGTAATATCACTTCTATCATGTGTTATGGAGTAGTACAAATGCACGTGAGTGTTGGAATGCTAAGGCTTTAAACCATATGTTATGCTACATAGTTTATGTGTGGTCATCTCGAGAGGGAGACTACCCTCGAACTTAGATCTATCCTCATTTCGATAGAGAGGGGAAAAGATGATTTTGATGGTTGCTTGTAGTCTTGATAAGAGTATGTGAGAGAGAGATGATGTTGCCTATTGGTGAGAGGCCTTAGTAGATGAACCCCAGCCCGAGTTTTCTCCCATATCCTTGTTTCGTCTTATCTTTGTTTTCATTTGTTCTTCTTACCTTTGTTTTACTTGTCTTAGCTTTGGTTTGTGAGCAATTGTTCCTTAGGGAACACCTTTTAATATACCTGCATTTTCTGGAGTATAAGAGTGTTAGATTCTGTGAGCTTAACACTGCCAACCTTGTCCCTGTGTTCGACCCCGATCATTGCATCAGACATTGTTTATCGTTGCGGGCCCCTAAGAGTCGGGTTATTTCTTTAAAAGTCTGACTACTCTGAATCTTCTCCTTTTTGACGTGTGATTTAGGTTGTTAAGAAGAATCAAAGAGAAAGGAGACCAACATGTCCACGAGACCAACGAGGATGACCCAAAGATGAGATCCGGCCTATACATAGGCTAAGGAGCGAGAGTCACCTCTACTCTACCAGCTAAATCTCTTCTTCTTCTCCTTTCTTCTACTATTCTCCTTTGTTTCTGTACAAATGATGTTCTTCAATCTTTGTTCGATGCCAACTATGCTTGTCCATGGCTAGCTGAGCTCCTTCTTGGCTATGTAACCCATTTTGGGCATGTTTATGTACTTTTACCTTTAGCAAGGAGCTTTATTGCAGATCTAATACATTTTCTATTCTATCTTCTCTTTCTAGTTATGATTGCTAGTTTGGTTGATCTCTTTCTTACTTGAACTTCTATTTCTATCTATATTGAGGGATTTGTTGTAGAAATAGGTAAAAGAAGGTAGTTTGGATCATAATATGAAAGGAGGATGGTTCAAGGTGATCTGTGCAGAATTGTAGACTTGGGCACAGTTGGGCCCAGTCTGGCACGGTCGAGCCCACTACCAGGTTCTGCCCAAATCACACCTGTTTCTAGCATCTCAGAATATTCTAGACCTAAGAGGGTATCTAGAATATTCTAGGGTGTTAATTTTTCATACTCGAGAGGGGTTTCATGTCATTGATGAGTTTTAATCACGCTACATAAAAGCGAGTGGGATGACCCCACAGGAACAAATACCATAATACATACTATGTTTGGGTGTAGGTTGCTTACTAGGGTGTTCAAGGATTTTCTATGCCTGAGAACTGGTGTATAGATTGCCCAACTTATGGTTACATAGCCATGAACTCCTTCTCTCTGATTAGTAGAATCCGACTGACTTTGTTTTGTTTTATTTCGTAACATTTTGCTAGACTTGTTCTAGTTCCATACTTTTATCAACTATCATATTAGATTATCTAACTTAAGAGAAAGATCTTAAGCGTCCTAAACATTCCCACGTCCATGTGTTCGACCTCCCATATCTACTTTGACCCCGTAGTAAAGTTGTGGGGGTCTTTGAAGGTTCGGGTTATAAATTTAAAGTTTGATCCTTCTGAGTCCGCCTCCTTTCAGACGTGTGATTTAGGCCATATCAACTTTTAGCACCGTTGTCGAGGATGTGGTTTTCCACGTTTACACACCCAAATATTTTGTTTTGTCATCCTTAAGCATGTATATACATATGTATAGTTTTCTTTTATTTTACACATACTTGTTCATATATACTAAATAGTTTTTCTTTTTCATATACATCTTTTCAGCCATGGATCTTATGTCCGCAAGACAAGTTATCTTGTCCACCTGTCCTAAATTTTTCCATAGTCCCAACTGCTGGCAAATAATTGAAAGCCGTGCTCTCCAACTAGTCGAGTTGTATTCACCCTCACCATCATTGTTAGCAGATGTTTCGAAAAAGGAGATGTCCAATCAACCCTCAAACTCAGCAATGACATGGGATCAAGAACTGATTAGAGCAGTGGAGCTAGTCAGAGAAAGTGTCAATGTGCTTGCCTCCTCCTTAGCTCCTCATCTCCAAGAAAAAGTCAATCCGCTCCAACAACTACTAGAAAAGTAGGATCATCAGTTCCAAGTAGCCACCGAGATCACAGACCGTAGTAGAAGTATACTTCAAACAATTAAGTGAGGATTCATTCAAGTGTATTAGTTTGATACAGTGGGTTACCAATAGAGGTGTATGGCAGAATTGATAGATCTTGAAATCATTGTTGCTCAAGTCCAATAGCTTCATGATAAGGATGTTGAACAAGGCAGGATGCTTCAAGAGCTCATCGATTTGGTTACCATTCAATTACAAGTCCCAGAACACAATCATGAAGACATTGATCATCAAAACCATTCCATTGGGCCTGCAATGGATTTTTCCTTACCATCCTATTCAAACCATCAACTAAATTCATAGGGATTTTTATGTGAAGGGCCACCAATCTGGGAGGAACTCTTCATTTCATCCAATTGATTTAGTTGATCAACCAATGGGATCTACAAGCCACCAACATGAATGGTTATATGATGATGATGATGACTCCTATCCTCACCAAGGCAGTCAAACAACCTCGCAACAAGAAGGTTAGTTTGAAGATCCTGAATCAGACGTTGATCCAGACCAGAGTGATACCTCTCATATTGAGACTTGTAACTTTTCTTTGAGCAGTACACCAATCATGGTTTGGAATAATGTGTTCGATAAGGATGACGATGACAACTGCTCAAATTGGAGTAGTGAGTATACTGACGATGACAAGATACAGCAGTACAAGCTAACATGTGCTACCATTCCCTTACAAGGTTTGGTAGACATCAACAGAGAAGGTTGGACAATCCACTACAACATGACTGTTGAGCATGAAGATACCCCAAACCCCATAGTAGGTGACAAGCTTGGGGTTTTAGAACTACAAACATATTCAACTGGGGATACTTCTTATTTAGAAGATGATTGGATGACTCAGACTGTATATAAACATTTATTTGAGCATCCAACCTGAAGTTCAGAGGTGGAGAGAGAAGAGAGGAGTCCTCTAGAAAACTTTCAACCTCTCCCCTCCATCTCATCCTGTGTCGACACCCTAGAGCCTTTCTATTTAGATTCATACATTGAGGGGTACCTCGAGGATGCTATACCAAAGAACTCATTTCAATGCAGTTCAAGTAAATTCCAACACAAAGATGACTTCACTGAGTCGCCGGATTTTATTCCTCTTCTTCAGACTCAGAAGGGCCCACATCTCCACCTATTCTACTCCTATTACATGGCAGAGCCCGTCGGCGAGACACAGGTGACACTGGTCCCAAAACTTAGGATTTGGGATCCCAGTGTCAGTATCGTGGGGCAGCCACCCCCTTTATCTTACTCCTTTCTTTTCTCCTTTTGTTAAAATAAATTCATTTTTTATAGTTTTTTTCCTCTATATAGTTTTACATATCCTTGCATACATGCATCATGCTAGGAATTTAGTAAATTTCTTTCATGTACATCCATGCATTCCTTTCCTACTACTCCCGAGTTTAGGTCTTGCTCGAGGACGAGCAAAGTTTTAAGCTTGGGTTGGTAGGGATTTTCGCCCTTCTATCTCTTTATTTTTCACGCATGCATGTTTACTTCTTGTATTTAGGTGTAAATTTAAATTTAGCCTTATTGTTCTATAATTTGTAGCTTTGCAATTAAGTCTATGTGATGTAAATCTTATACTTAAATGCTTATCCATGTGCCTACATGCACAATTTTCATCTTAAAA
Organism: Alisma plantago-aquatica; assembly: GCA_963693085.1. Classification (NCBI taxonomy): domain Eukaryota; kingdom Viridiplantae; phylum Streptophyta; class Magnoliopsida; order Alismatales; family Alismataceae; genus Alisma; species Alisma plantago-aquatica. The sequence continues at coordinate 403,135,690 of OY856409.1, forward strand.
ATGCTTAATCTTTTGTTTGACTAGCTCATAGACTCTTTCATTAAGTTTGGTAATAAATCTAAGGTTATGCACCTTTTTCATAGATTAAAACATTATTCCCTTGATCAATGTTGTGAATGACAAACCCATGATATAGTATTGTTGGAAAGAGTTATAGTTTGATCAAAACTCCAAGTCACATTTTCACGAACTTGCCTCTACCCTAAGTATCCTCGAATCATAATTACTATCTTTTCATACATGTAACAAGTGGATAATGATAAGTTTTGAGCTATAATCAAGTTGAAGTGTTTTCCTTGATGGTCTACGCGCCCTATCACCTTAGATTGAGTCAAAAAGATGAAAATAAAAATTTGCAAAAGAGGCTTAGCCGCCTACAAAATCCCAAAAATATCAAAATAGTTCCACCCAAGCCTATAAAACAGAATGTAGAGAATAAAAGCCTGAGTGTGAATAAATGGGTGTTGTTTTCTTTTTTAGGAGAGTTGAGAATGGTACCTAGCCAGTGTACAAATGTGCTCGTGAATGCGGGTATGTCATTCCTGGTAGTGCCACCCTAAGGCTCATTAGAGAGTCACTTGGAACCCCTAGGAGACCTATGAGATCATCCCAGCAGTAGGGTTGGTTTGAGGAAAATACGAGGAGTTCGTCTCACTACTTTGGGCCAACTGGATCAGACTGCATGGACTGTTGCTTGTTACATGTACCAACCTGATGTAGACCAGGATCCTCATAAGTCATTAGAGTCTTCTTCTTTTTGTTGCTTTTTAGGACCTGAATAAGTGGGAGGGGCATTGTTCCCGATTGGTCTACATGAATACATGATGATGGCTCATTACTCATCACCCGCCAGATCACCTATGTGAAAATGCTCTAATGTTGTCAAAATTATGATTCAAACCCCACGAGTACTGATGGGTTGGAGTGAATTCGCTTAATCTTTCCTGGATGCTCTTTGATCATACTTTAGCAAGATTGTGTTCGATTGGTGGGGGTTTGCTCTGAAACAACATAGGTCAAGAAAATTGATGTTTTAAATTATTTTTCTTAAACTAAGCATTTATCGCCAAGCTAAATTTGGATGCTATCTTTTTATTCTTTGAGCACAGTCTTACTTGAGGACAAGCAGGGGTTTAAGCTTGGGGTGGTTGATAACACCCAAATATAGGCATTTATGCTAAGCATTTATTTGTGGCATGGGGTCATTATAGCCTTAATATGCCAAAAATAATCTTAGATTCTTTTCTTTTAGTAATTTATATCTTTTCATAGATAAAGTTGCTCAACTAGTTAATTTTGGGACTTATAGACACCGAACCTGAAAAGACATATATTATGTAAGATTTCTCCCCAACACATGGTTTTTGTAGTAGCTAGGCTTCCATCAGTCGCAACCGCGACACCTGATACGACCAATATGCTCGGCACGGTCATACTGAGCCCGATACGGCCGTGCTGAGGACAAGGGTCATCTGTATGTGTCTTGACTGAGGCACTTGCCTAGATTGCGACACCTACCTTGAACACGACATCTGCCGTGTCCGTGATCAAATCTCATCTGCCGCTATCGAGACGCTGGGCACGGTCGTGTTGAGGAAAAGGGTTAGCTGCACCTACCTCGACCGCGACACCTGCCTCGACCGCGATAGATGCCTTGACCACGATGTATGCCTCGACCGCAATGTCTACCTCGACCACTACAAACATCTCGTCCGCGATCCCTGGCATGACCATGCTGAGATAAGTGTAGCGACAGGATAGGTGTCATGACCACTCATTACATACACTCTACTTTCACCTATAAATACCCACCCCTCGCTGCCTGGAGAGGGGTTCTGAGATTTTTCTAGTTTCACATTGTGGTTCCGCACATCCTTGGTTCCCAGAGTCCCGTGGGAGAGTTCCAAGGTCTGAAAGGGCTAAACTACTCATCCTACGTCCGTTCCTCCAGCTTACTTCCATCTGCTATCATTTTCTACCACCATTCACCCATATCCTACTATTCCCAACCATCTTCCACCTCCATACATCCAACAAGCTATTGCTCTGGGTAGAATCGAAGAGAAAGGAGGTCAAGGAGTCCAGAAGACTAAGGAGGATGACATAAAGATGAGATCCGATCTATACGGAGGCTAAGGAGCGAGAGTCATCTCTCCTCTATGGGCTAAATCTCTTCTTCTTCTTCTTCTTTTTTCTACTGCTCTCATTTTTTTTCTATACAAATGTTGTTCTTCGATCTTTGTTCGATGCCAACTATGCTTGTCCATGGCTAGTTGAGCTCCTTCTTAGCTATGTAGCCCGTTTTGGACATGTTTATGTACTTTTACCTTAAGCAAGTAGTTTTATTCTAGATTTAGTATGTTTTCTATTCTATCTTCTCTTTCTGGTTATGATTGCTAGTTTGGTTGATCTTTTTCTTGGTTGAACTTCTATTTCTGCCTATATCGAGGGATTCATTGTATAAATAGGTAAGAGAAGGTAGTTTGGATCAGAATCTGGAAGGAAGACGGTTCAAGGTGATCTGTGCAGAACCGTAGACCTAGGCACGACCGGGCCCACTATCAGGTTCTTCCAGATCACACATGTTCCCAATATCTCAGAATATTCTAGACCTGAGAGGGTATCTAGAATATTCTAGGGTGTTGATTTGTCATCCTTGAAAGTGGTTTCATGTCATTGATGGATTTTAGTCACGCAACACGAAAGCGAGTGGGATGACCCCACAGGAACAGATACCAGAGTACGTACTATGTTTGGGTGTAGGTTGCTTGCTAGGGTGTTCGAGAGTTGTCTATGCCCGAGAATGGGTGCATAGACTGCCCAACTTATGGTTACATAGCCAAGAACTCCCTCTCTCTGATTTGTAGAATCCAACACTCTGTTTTATTTTCTTTACTTTATTTTGTTTTATTTTGTGACATTGTGCTTGACTTATTCTAGTTCCATACTTTTATCAACTATCAGACTGACTTATCTAACTTAAGAGTGAGATCTTAAGCGTCTTAAATGTCCCCACGTCCCTTTGTTCGACCCCACATATCTACTTCGATCCCGTAATAAAGTTGCAGGGTCCTTGAAGGTTCTGGTTATAAATTTAAAGTTCGGTCCTTCAGAGTCTGCCTCCTTTCGGACACGTGATTTAGGTCGTGTCAGCTGGGGATATGATATTTGCAGGATATGGAGCAATTGAAGATTAAAAAAAAGCCTTTAGATATCATCTACATCATGTCTAAGTGGGATGCCATTTACTAAACTGATCCAATGCCTTTAGATATCATCTACATCATGTCTAAGTTATCTTATCCAATTCTAGTTGATTTAGAGTTCATGATGAACACATTTTAGATTTCATGTCCATGAACTATGTATGAATCTATGTGTCAAGTTAATGCAAGGCGTTTTATCTACACTAATTGTAACGATTAACATTTTGTGACGCCCCCTTGAGAATGATGCTTGTGCTCAGTAATATATATATATATATATTTTAAGAAGTGGGATGTTGTTACACCATTAGTACACGCAAGGACGTCCAAACCTACATTCGTAGTTGCTAAAACCACAATAATAACAATCTCACTAATTCCAAAATCCACTACACACGTCACCAACATCACCATGATCAATATTGAAAATTACGACCAAACCCTCACCTTTGTAATTATTGATGTTAGTGGTGTGATCAAATGAAAGAGTGCAAATACACAAGTGAGACAAATGAACAGAGGTCCCCAAATCCAAGCCCGAAATGGCGGCCTTAATTCAATAATTAATAACACAATCTACATGATATGCTTGCTTGAATTTTTGAATTTATAGTTAATATCAAGAGTATGTAACATGCTACATATGAGTGAGATTATGGTTGAGAAGAATTAATGAAAGGAGTTAGTCAAAATATTTTATTAGTTGATTATTTGGTTTCTTAAATATTTGTTCATTGAATAAAATATCCATAACTGATGAATATAAATATATTCAAAATTGATATTGTAGCAAAGTAAATGTATAGTTAAATCATGGTTACAAAATAACTATTTCTAATATGGAAAGGTTACAATAAATTAAATATTTAGAAAAAACAAAACTAAGGGTTCTAAGTGAGTGAATTGGGACCAAATAAATATAAATTTATATTGAACAAATTCTAAAATGGTCATATTAAGATTTTCATTAAAGTTATATAAGGTTGGTAGGATTATGGGACCTCATGTATCCATTACGATCAACATGAGAAGAAAATACAAAAGAAAAGGCTCACTAAAACCAATCTTTGACTGAGAAATTTTGTTTGGTAGAAAGAAGAAGGGCAATATCTCTACTTTTCTTATATAGGGAAGCATTAAATCTCAAACTCAACCATAGCGGAATGAACAAATGAAAATTCCCGCTATCTGTGGAACTCTTTTATTATGTTATTCTTTAAACTTATCATAAAAATTTAGACGACCAATTCAGTAGTAACAAATTCTTCATTTTATTTAGCTAATTCTTTTTCGAGCTTCCTTTATTTTTTATACATTAAAATTATGTAAGCACTTCAACAAACAATATCCATCTAAAAGCTTAAAAATAACTCCATGTAGCTGAAAATAATGGTCATGTGTATGCTAAATATTGTCTAGTTTTAATTAGATTTAATAATATTCTACTACCGTAGTGGAACTCTACTTTGGTAAAATCATAAAACTGACCTGCACATTCTAGTTGAGATCATCTCTTCTTCAACATAATGAACAACGACATCTCCATTCTTTGCCAGATATGCTATAAGGTCCTCCATCATGTTTCATGGATTTGTATCAGACATTTACATATCATATATCATATGTGAGAAAATACCACATAGAAGATCAATTATAACACATACAACATACCTCAAAATTTTATTGCACACAAACACAAACAACTCCTCGAAAAAATAAACTCATTGCTTTCGATAAAAGAACCTAAGTTCACATGTGGGGATAAAACCTAAAATAGTAAACGTGAATAGTGATTTGAGTTCAAGGACAGTAAAAATAAAGAATGGCTAACACACTAAATGGAATCTAAAATAAAATCATAATACAAAGAAATTGTTCTAAAAAAGTAAAAGTAAATTATGACATACGATTAGCGCAACAAGGAAATAATTATTGCGGCCATGATTTCACCAGAAGAATATGTAGATATAAAAAGCGCTTATCAAGAGTATCTAACAAATATTATGTTGTCCTTATAGAAATCCTAACATACGATTAATCGCGATTTACATTACCTCAAGAAGAGGTTAATTAGAGAAATTTCTAATATTTATATTTTGATGAGAATATGACCATGACGAGGAGATTTGTGTATCAAACTTCAACCTAATTGGCACCATGGCTTAGATGATGACGATGTAAGGATTATGATGATGGAGAGAGAGAGAGAAAGAGAGAGAGAGAGAGAGAGAGATACAATATACCCTTGACAATACATATAGTTAACAATACGTGTACATAAATAATAAAAACCACACATGAATAAACAAATACAATTGAACTTAGTACTTAAAAAAGTACACATCATCAATGTACATATATAAACACTAAAAAGTAATTTTTATTAAATAAAAATTACACATAAATACTTAAAATTATGCTAATTTAAATTACAAAACATGTACCACATAAACAACAAACATACATATCCAAAGTAATACATGTGCATAAATAAACATATTTATTAAGTATACATTTTTAATACATGCTCATTCCTTATTGTTCATTTTGTTTAATAATAACCATCTTTCCACAATTACCCCTAATTGATTATCTGTATTTTTATCTTATTTATATGGTTTCTTCCTCTTATACATTAAACCTTCTTACTTTTCTGAAGGAGTTTGTCAAAGACTCTATACTGTTTTCGGATTAAGGAGTCACCATATTTTTATACTAATTTTACAATCATGCTTATATATATTGTAACATCTCATTATTTGAAGCATGAAAAAAGGTAATCTTATGATGGACTACTAATGTGCGTCTCTTTTTCAGATAGTCCATCAATAGATCTCCACAATTAAACCGTCCTCGATTCGCAATAGTATTAGGATGGTTACATGGCAGGAAGTTGAAAATCCAAGTTGTGGAGTGAGGAAAATGTACATTGCCGAGGCTAATGTTGGTCAACCGGTCCAGTTATCATTTTCAAAACTCTATTAGATCCTTGAGCTGTGAGCAAATATGTTTCAATTAGTAGATGAGCCAGTTCACCTCTGTAGATTGGGCCCATACGAACATGCGGCATTACAGTATTGAGGCATGTATTGCAGATACGAGGAAGGAGATATTCGTTTAGGGAGATAAAAACATCCTTGCGTTTGTAAATGTGAAGTAGAACTAGACACATAAGTTAAATTTTCGTTCTTATTTTACAACTATGTATAACATATTAGTGTAACAATATATACATGTAGTATAATATATAAAAGTATATTATAAATGATGAGCCCCAAATTTAGAACAATCCAAACTCAAAACAATATCAATGTATAAAAATTATTTGAAGTCGAATTAAATTTTGATACATTATATTATTTTGAAATAATACTTATGTATGCATAGATACTAATATATCTATAACTGAGTATAATTTGTATATAATTGTATATTCATTATAATACGTAACTGTAAGTTAGTGAAAAGAATAAAAAGTATTTTCCGTGACTTTCTGTTAAAAAAATAGATAACCGCTGGGTTTAGGGTTGGGAGGGGGTGGGGTGTGTGGATCTTGTGTAATTACGGTAAAAGTGAAGGAAGTAGAGAGATAAACTCTTTTATAAGGGTAGGAAACACGGCGTCAACCAATCCAAACCCCACTCTCCCCTCTTCCGAACCCTCCTCTCTTATTTCTTCTCCATCCTTGCTCCGGCCGCCGAGCCCGGAGGCGAAGCCAAGCCAAGCGAATCGCAGCGGGGTCGAACTGCCCTTCTCTCCAGCGATGGCGAAAGAGGGCGGCAGCGGCTTGTCTCCGGCGGTGCTTCGCAAGGTTCTCCTATCCTACGCCTATGTAGCGGTCTGGATCACCCTCTCCTTCTCCGTGATTGTGTACAACAAGTACATCCTGGACAGGAAGCTCTACAACTGGCCCTTCCCCATCTCCCTGACCCTCATCCACATGGGTTTCTGCTCCACCCTAGCCACCGTCATCATCCGCGTCCTTCGCGTCGTCGATCCGCCGCAGAACCCGCCCATGACCAAGCAGCTCTACATCTCCTCCGTCGTTCCCATCGGTGCCCTCTACGCCCTCTCCCTGTGGTTCTCCAACTCCGCCTACATCTACCTCTCCGTCTCCTTCATCCAGATGCTCAAGGCCCTCATGCCCGTCGCCGTCTACTCCATCGGGGTCTTGGTCAACAAGGAGACCTTCAAGTCCGACTCCATGGCCAATATGCTCGGGATCTCCTTCGGGGTTGCCATCGCCGCCTACGGCGAGGCCAAGTTCGACCCAACGGGTGTATTGCTCCAGTTGGGCGCCGTCGCCTTCGAGGCCACAAGGCTCGTCCTCATCCAGATCCTGCTCACTTCAAAGGGCATCTCGTTGAACCCGATCACGTCCCTCTACTACGTCGCTCCTTGCTGCTTCGCCTTCCTCCTCGTACCTTGGTGCCTCGTGGAACTGCCAGTCCTCCGCCAGACCTCGACCTTCCGGTTCGATTTCTTCATCTTCGGCACCAATTCCATCTGCGCCTTTGCGCTTAACCTGGCCGTGTTCCTCCTCGTTGGGAAGACCTCCGCTTTGACCATGAATGTTGCCGGGGTCGTCAAGGACTGGCTCCTCATCGCCTTCTCCTGGTCCATCATCCGGGACACCGTGACCCCCGTTAACCTATTCGGGTACCTTATCGCCTTCCTTGGGGTCGCCTACTACAACAAGGCCAAGCTCGATGCCCTAAAGGCCAAAGAGGTGCAGAAGAAGGCCACTGTGGCGCCGGGTGACGAGGAGGCGGCGGGATCGCTGCTGCTCCAAGACAGATCGGGAGATAAGGCAGATAATGACGGAATCAACATCAGCAGCAACAATAGCAAGGGCGTATCTCATGCCTGATTTTTAGCCGTCATATAGGTAGGCAACAGAAAACCTGGGGTATCATATCTGGTTACCTAATTTTCATATACACAACATCGCCGTCCATCCTTGAAGACAGACGAGACAATCCACAGGAAACAAAGATGCAATTATCTGATCGGCTCCTTCCCGCTGCTCCTATTCGAGCTACTTTGTCTTCTGCGCTCGATGCTCCTTACTTCCTATCAGATTAGATATACACCAAAGCTGTGATTTTTTTTTTTTTGCCTCTTTCGTTTTCTATTCCTTGTAATATCTTGGAGAGTGCATCATGGTGCCTGCTAGTTACCAGATAACTCTGTCTTATGCCCTGCTCGTTAATTACTAGATTAATTTTATGCGCACTTTCTGTTCTCACTATTGCATTTTGCTTCCAAATATGGTCAAATTGTGTTCATATTAGATGCTGCCTTTTAATTAATCTCACTTTCCAGTTTGCTTAAAATCTATCCTGTGTAACTGCATAATTTGTCAAGCTGGGTTCATTGTTTTCTGGAGGTAACTGTTGCTTGGATACGTTGCCTCTTTGATAAGACATGCCCACACAGTTGTTTGAACTCACTGAAATCGTTTTCCCTTTGGATTTTGGTATTGCTTTTTGTGGATCAGCCCCTGGATGGCAAAAGACCTACCTTTTTTCCATAGCTAAAGCTGTCATCAACTTTTAAAAGAAAATAATTGTACCGTGGAATGATTTCAATTTGTAGTTTGTAAATCCATTGATTGGAAGAGCTTTAAAATAATTCCTTACACTGCGCTAGATCTGGAAGTGGTATTGTGGTGGCGGCCCTGTTTTGGATCTTGTGCGCTGTTTGTTCTTAAGAAATGGGACTTTGTTGCCTCCAATATCTAAAGCTTCCCTTGTTAAACCGCCTATTGCAGATATAGTCGTCCTTCTCCTTAGAAGAAATACAATTTCAAAACAGTGAATAACTTAGAAATTACGTGTGTGATGCTTGATTGTCTTGTTAAGCACTCTTTGTCAGTTTAGTTCCTGTAGAGCTAAAGATTCTTCTTTTGCCCTCTTTGGGCTGATGTATCGGATTTTGACTCGTCCTGCTTTCCAGTTACAGAGGGCGTCGGTGTGAATGCTTGCAGCTGTCAATAATAATGTGTAGGTTACTTTAGTCTACATGATCCGGTAACAGTGTTCCTATTTGGAACGAAACATCCTATTTGTGGAGGATAGCACATCCCTTGTTAGGGCCGTAGGGATTACAGCATGCTGCTTAATTGGTTGTAGTATTGAATTATTTGTAATTCGCATATGCCTCGGATCTACTGATCTCCATTAAATTTTCTATTGTTCCTTAAATCTATCAAGACATTGGAGACAGTGCTGTGATGCTCACCATTGATCTTCTATAATTATTTTTCTATCTCTGGATCTACTCCTTCTCTATTATTGGATTTGCTTTATCGGGTTTGCATTTGAACACTGGATCGCATCATCGCATGGTTATATAATTGAGAATGAAAATGGTAATCCCACGACTATGAAACTTATTCTTAGAAAGAATTCTACTGTCCAGTTCCCACCTCTGCAACTGCAGCTGACCTGGGTCAGTAACCTGCAACCACGTTTAATCAGCACTTGCAGTTTTCAAATTCATTATTTTTATAGATGCAACCTTTTTGTATTTGCATCATTTGCCACTAAGTGCTCGTGATGTTGGGGAAGGGGTTAATTGGAGCTACTTGGTCAATGTCTACTGAATGCTCCATTCTTCCTTTTTAATAAATGTCACTGTATGTTGGTGAAAGGAGCTGCTGGCTTATACGGAGACGTTTGACTTGTTTATATAACGGTTTTTGTTAGTGATGGGCCACCTGCGTTTGTCTTGTAGCAAGTGAAGACTTCGATACTGGATACTACGTGCTAGAATATCCTTCCTTGGCAGGTTTATGTCACAAATTAATTTTCAACACGGGCCACTCTGTGTTTATGATAACCTAATACAACATATTTTTTTTTCATGTGGAAGTGGTTGATATGTAGCTATTGGACATACTCAAATAAAGTGAGGAAACACAGTTGAACCCGGCGTGCGTCCCTATTGTACAGGGAACAAGTGTAATGATAAAAGGGCAAGATAGCCGGGGAGAAGTGGTTCGGAACAGTGTCTCCTCATGAAGGACTCGGAGTTTGAAACCGCCTCCGAAATGGTATCTGTCATGGCGCTCGGGGCCCAACAGTTTTACCGGGGGGGGGGGGTTCACAAAAAAAGAGGGCAAGATTAGTCTCTCATTTACACTGCGACATGGAGCTATCCAAACTTCGATAATAGTTGAAAATAAAGTAGAGCTGCCTCAATCTTGTATCCCAAATATGATAAATCCTCGCTGTTACTAAAGTAACTAAATTTCCTTTTGCTTTCCCCAACCTGGAGTTTTGATGGATTATTTAGATAGGCAGTGAGTTATTTGGCTACGCGTTAATTGCCCCTTGGTTGTTCACATCATTGCTCTGTGATAGTTGCATTCTTTTAGCTTGAGTTTTACTACTGGGAACTAAGTGCTAGAATATCCTTCCTTAGCAACTTCATGTCACGAATTAATTATGCATATGGGCCACTGTTCTGTCTGTGATAAACCTAATACCACGTTCTTTTTCCATGTGGAAGTGGTTGATATGTTGCTACTGGACATATTGAAATGAAGTGGAAAAAAGAAATGAGGATACAGAGTTGGACCCGGCATGCATCCGGATTGTACAGGGAACAAGTGGGAATGTAAAAGGGCAAGATGAGACCCTCGGATGGTTGTGTAAGGGGACTGGATCACTTTACATTGCCACACATCGCCATTCCAGGCTGTGGCAGCGGTTGGAAGTAAAAGTAGAGCTGCCTCAATTTCTTGCCCCATAATATGATGTGATAAATTGTTAGAATTTTCATCTTAATTTCCCAAACCCAGAGTTTCCCTTGATTACATTGATAGGTTGTGAGTAATCTGGCTGTACGTTTGTCATCCTTGGTTGTTTGGATCTTTGATCTGTTATAGTTGCATTCTTGTATCATAAGTTGATTCAGGGCTGTCTGATTTATTTCCATTCTCTAGAGACGTCCTATACGAGAGGCTTGAAATTATGCATGTGTGTGTTCTGGGACGGGACCCTCGCAAGGGAGGGGGTGGGGGGGATGGGGTTGCTTTGTGATGACTTTCGTGGTCTTAACGCCTTCTAACCGTTTTGACGAACAAAATCCTTTTTTAATGAAACAAAAATCGGAATATTCTCATAAACAGTTTGTAATCGTTTTCTTAACTGATTTTATCCCTCAAACTGTCAATAGAGAAACACGTCTCTTAAAGGAAGCAACTTATATTTTAGGAGATAATTACACGGGCGCTAGATTACTGTTGGACTGGTTTGGCAATTTATAAGCGGTCACTGGTTAGGAGGCCATAGCGACTTGAATCTCCCTGTCTGTTTGATAAAATCATCGCCAGGTTTATCGAATTTGCAGTGCCAAAACCAGAATCTAACCAATAGTTAAGGTAAGACAGGGACATAGCTAAAATCTGAGCCCCTCTGCAAGACAGCAACCGAGCCTATTGGCGCGGGTGGAGTTGGGCCTGGATACCGAAGTAGCAGTCCACGTTATTTGGACTCTTTGTTGTTAATTTATTATGGCCTTGCTGCTGTGCTGTTCTGTGCAGCTATTATCACATGTCCCATACCGCAACAGACTGTATGATGGACTTATTCACGCAGTCCTCTGCAGCAGCAGAAGTGCACGGCATTGTAATGGACCCTGGTGGTCCATCCGACGTTCTTGGTGTAACACGTGTAAAACGCCGTTTCTTTCACATTCAAACTGGTGGAGGAGGGAGGGGGTGTGGTTCTTGATTCTTGAATACAGACAACACCGGTGAAGACTGAAATGACTTCCGTCTGTTCCAGCTTTGCTCGTTAATGGTAGAATTGCTGGAAGATGAAGGCTAGAATTGTTGTTCTTGCATGGGTTTTGTTGGCTGCGCTATTGATAGTACAAAACGGGTTCGGCTTGTTTAGTGCTGTTACACACTGATGCTGCTTAGATTCGCAAATCTAATAGGGCTTTACTGGAGGAAATTAAAGCTCTCATCCGTGTTTGCTATACGAAAATAGTTCCATCAGGCGCGGCTGCTGCAAACGCAGCTCACGCGCGGGGCAGAGAGTGGTTTGTTTGGAAGAAGTTGATTTGGGGGTGCTGACGTGGCAGATTTTAATTGGATGTACCGGTAGAGGTTGGTTAATATGTAAATAAATTTGTTTTGATTATAACTTTTGAACCGTGATTAATTTTTTGACGAAACAAAAACCATTGGATTCATTATGAAAAATACATTCCAACAAGACTAATATTGATATATTTTTAACAAAAAAATATAAAAATGATATAAATCAGTTATTATTGATGTCAATGAATCATTTTAGACGTCAATTAAACATCTTTGGGTGTCATCAGCCATTTATGAGTGCCAATAAGTTATTTGGGTGTCATTATGTTATTTTGATTGTTGATACTTTATTTGGGCGTCATTTTAAACTTATGGATGTCAATGAACTATTTTGGACGTCAATTACCTTATTTGGGTGTCGTTAGCCATTTGTGGCGTCATTATAATTTTAGGTGTCAGTGAACCATTTTAGGCGTCAAATAACCATATTTGGGTGTCATTTGCCATTTATGGGTGTCATTAGCCATTTGTGGGCGTCGTTATAATTTTAGGTGTCAGTAAACCATTTTAGGCGTCAAATAACCATATTTAGGTGTCATTAGCCATTTATGGGTGTCATTAGCCATTTGTGAGCGTCGTTATAATTTTAGGTGTCATTGAACCATTTTAGGCATCAAATAACCATATTTGGGTGTCATTAGTCATAAGTTTATCATTAGCCATTTGTGGGCGTCGTTATAATTTTAGGTGTCGGTGAACTATTTTAGGCGTCAAATAACCATATTTGGGTGTCATTAGCTATTTATGGATGTCATTAGCTTATGTGGGCACTATCTTTATGCTTTTGGGTGTAAATATACTATTTTGGGCGCCAATTAACCATTTTTGGGTGTTAATAACCATTTATGGGTATGAGCACCATAGTTGGTTGTCAATTAACCTATATATATCATTTTTTTATTTTTTTAATCTAAAAAATATGTCAATATTAGGTTTGTTAGATTGCATTTTTCATAACCAAATCAACGATTTTTGTTTCATTAAAAAATTCATTACGGTTTAAAAGTTATAAACAATACAAATTTATTTGCCTTTTACATAATTCCAAAAAAACGACCCAACCACCAACTGCCACGTGGTGGCAGTTTAGGCAACGGTTTCACCCGCGTGTGAGCCCGCGCGTGAAGCCGCATGAGCGTGATAGAATCTTAGTTCTTTGCTATAAGACATACAGTGATTGATGTGAAAGCTACTTCCAACTTGCTAATCTGTCGTATTTTTCATTTCATCCTATAGTAATTCCGTTGTCTAAAATCCCCGTCCGATTCTTTTTCTTTTGCCTGAATTTTGTATTTCATAATTTGATATGGCTTTATCCTGTTCCACTATTCCATCTTCTATTTATGGAGAGTCCGGTACTCTATGGCAGCTGGTGCTTATCGGCAGTGGCAGAGCCAACCCCCTAATGAAGGGTGGGGGTACTTGAAAAATAATGTTATGTATTTATATGAGATCGGCATTATTTTTATTTTAAATCAGATATAAATAGGATTTAAATAATCACCATGAGACAAATGAAGTGTGGACATGTCTCAAAGACAAGACATTGACCTATTTACTTAGATCTAGTGAGAAAAATATATGAGTCTTACATAAATAAAAGACGAGGTTGGAGACTTATCTCATCACTTTGTGAAATATTTATTTTAGATCTTATTCAAATAACCTTCTGTGTATATGTTTTGCATATTACTATGTATATTATAACATTCTACATACATTTAGGATTTTTTATATATTTAAGATGAGTTTGAAATGACGGCCATTTACATTGAAAATATTTTATTTCTTTGTATAAGACCAACTATTCCTTTATATTAATTCTCCATATTGAAAAAACCACATAAATTTAATGTTCTATATTAATTGTGTAGATTATAATTTAGTTTTCAAGATCACGCAAATAGTTTCTTATATGATGAGTTTGACATTCAAGTAACTAAAAATGTCATAAAGTTAAGAAATGAATATACAAGTAGTACCATGTGGCAATTACTATTATTATATATAAATCAAGAAATCCAATACTATAATAGTTTAAAGTTAAATAAAGATACTTATGATGGTATTAAACTTATTCATAAATTTTACCTGATAAAGTAATAGATCTTATGCCAATTCATTGTTCACTAAATTCTAAAGACAGTAATTTTTATGTTGCATTGGAAACTAAGAAAATATCAAAATTCATTATCCTTTATATTAGGATGAAATAATCTTTATAATTTAGAGAAATAATATTTGCATAACTTGTGAATAGAAGCGTAATTGTAAGAGTTCTTATATGATGATACATGGTATTATATTATTTTAATAAATATTTATTGATGTATTAAAATTCCAAACAATACACATATTTTGTTAAAAAATATTAACAAATTTATCGTGACACCATGTACTACTAAAAAATTATCATATTTCATTTGACTTTATCTTTAATAGCATGCATTACACCTACAATAGAAAATATCATACACCATTTGCACAACTAAAAGATACACACATAGAATTGTTTACTTGCTATATTTGTTATACATTTAATTATAACAATATTTGATATCTCATAGATTATATCATTAATTATAAATATCGATTTTCTTTCTCTCCATTACCTATGTACATAGATATCAATTTTCTTTCACCTCATTACCTATGTATTTTCTATATTTGTTACACACTTAATTGTTTATATATTATATAAAGTATTTGGTATTTTATAAAGTATATAATTGACAAAAGATATCTATTTTCGTTTCCTCATTGTCCATACTATATTCTTGCGATGATTGTTATATATTTAATTATTTATATATGATATAAAAATATTTGACATTTCATAAAGAATACTATTAATTATAGATATCTATTTTTTATATAATCACTATATAAATAATTATGAAATAACAGTTAATAAGTTGACATTTGTGTATGTGTTTTTGATACACTTGTTAATATGTATAATAAAGAACAATTCGTTAAGTATGGAAAATTGAGATATATTTATAAAATAAAGAAACATATCCTATTTTGATGTATTTTTATTTATGATTCTTTACCTAAAATCGTATTAGTAATGACATTATTTATGGAAGAGAGTTTATATACTTCGAAATTAGGTTAATTAGCATGGAAAAGAGATAAAACACAAAAATTAATATTAACTTTGATACCATTTAAATATACATTATATATATATATATATATGTTCAAAAAATTTCAAAATTGGAGTGGGGGGCACTTGCCCCAGCTTGCCCCTCCCTTCGTCATTGCTTATCGGCCTTGCCATCATTACTCCGACGGTCTTTCCAAGCTCTTTGGACATTTCTGCCCACTTGCTAAGTACACATGTGACATCTTTATATACATGTATGCATCATCAGACTAAACTTGTTACACCCCTATCTCACAATTTCCTCAAATCATGAGATTAGGGCGTAAGATAGGATTTATGTTTAACACAAAGAACACCCTTAACTTTTTGTTTTCTTTAAAACTTTTGTTTCCCCACATTGAATCACATAACATATTAACAATGGGATCTGAACATTTCATTTACTAATAAGACTTCAATAGTAAAGATACATGTATAAACATTCATGATGTCTCTCACACATTAAGCACATGAAACTTGCTAATCAACATATACATCAAAGAGGAACAAAATTACACATTGTAATTACAACTCTCTCTCTTAACTCTTACTGAGGACCTAGAGTGACAAGGACCGACTGACTCAACTAATCTCATACTTGACTCCTGTGGCAGATCTACTCTGATGCTCTGACCATCTTCAAGTCCACGCGGTTAACCCTAAAAATGTTTGAGTAGAGGGGTGAGCCTACTCGCTCAGTGAATGAGTACTTCATGGAAACAGACTAATGCACTAATGTGATCAAAGATATAATTTGAGTAAACGATATGAAATTTAACAACAATAAATACTACACTGAGCAGTTCTAAAACAATATAATTGAAATAGCAAAGAATATAAATATTGCATCCAAAGAATAACTACTAGAAAACTATGCTCTAGTCTTCCTTAACTCTTTCATTTGTAAAGAACTCTGTGAACCTATATGATCATATTTTAGATTATGCCCTAAATATATGCAGTGTACTCTGCATATAAAGATACGCAGTAAGTTCATGCTACGGTCCCACCGTACAAGACTTAGCGACACACCCGAGGAATGCTAAGTCTGACTGCTGTCCTGGTCTGCGTCAGGACTCTCAGGCTCTCATGGCCTCACTGCACTCTCAAAGAGTGTACTCTAGACTCCTCCTTTAACCTAAATACATCGGCGGAGGGTCACAGGGTTACCTTCGTGACGCTACACGAATTGTGTTAGATAACCGTGTTTTCTTTTCTTTCCAGTGCCACCGTGACACACGCACGGATTATTGTTGAACACTGCCTTTCTACCCTCGTGCCACCGTGACACACACACGGATTATTGTTGAACACGAGTCACCGACCATCTAGTCACACGCTAGTAGGTCGTTTCACCCCAAGGTGCAGACCTCACGAGGGGTTCTACGGCGTTAGGGCACCTATGTCTATACTTGATTAACAAATGAATAACTAAACAGGAAAAAACACATTTCATACTTATTTCACATTCGTAACATATCTTGAAAACACATTTACATCATTTGTCATCTTTAAACATGACTCAGTAACATCCCCTTCTAGGGCATGTCATATCTCAACACCTGCAATTTACGAGATATGTATTGAAATATAAGAAGCCCTGCAGTATGTAAATATCATTTTAGGGAGAACAAGCATATACAGTTAAATGCACTAGAAACATACAATTTAACAATTAAGCATCACCACATCTCATATCGAGGCCTTTCATATTACCATAGCATGATTCATTGAACACCCTATGCTTAGGGTTTCATTTGCCTTATTCATTCATCACATGCCAACACCCTACTCTTAGGGTTGCATTTAACTCATTCACCTTTTCATTTACCTCATTCACTTGTCACATGGCTCTCATAAGGATTTCATAGGATATAAGCATTCACTAAATAAAGACTGTTTCCAACAAATCTTATATAATCAATATAGATATGAAACCATGGAAATTTAACTAAATTTAGGTTTTCCATATCATCACTGCGATATCATGTATCCAGAATAAGATTCAATTAAGATAACCCACGAGGTACATCCTCACCACTTATAGGATTACTAGTCCTTTTCAATAAGGTTGAAACTCTAGCGATATCTCAACTAGGTCAAACCCTAATTACATCATTTGATATAAATATAAAAGAATCATCACTAGGAAGTATTGTATACATATCTGATATGAATCTACCATTTAGGAGTCATTCAAACAGAGAAGGAACCCATATCATATCAATTTACAATAACTTAAATCAAACGGACATTTCAGGATTTAGAATTCACATGCTAAGCATTTAGGGATTTGGATGTTATAATCAAATTCGTGCATTAGAATGTTTGAAGGAAGAACCCACTCACCCTAAGGTGTGAAAACACCTCACAACTGCAGCTCAACTCAGGGAATCTCGAATTCCTATCAAATCCCTAGCAAATCTCCCAACTCTTCTTCCATTCAACTCAGGAACCTTGAAAAAGAGGGATTATGAAGAAAGGGTGAGAAAAGAGGGAATTTAGACATCATCTTGGATCAAATCAGAGCAAGGACGGAATCTTGACATGAGAGAGAAGATTCACCATAAAAGTCTATGCAAGGAATCCGAACTTACTTGATTTCACCCTTCCTGGAATCGCAAAACCCTAATTCAGCAATTCCCCCACTTTCTCCACTCAAGCCCTAATTCTCCCTCTCTCTCTAGGAGCTCATTTCTCTGGAATGAATGACGAAGAATGAGAGCTGCTTGTGTGTGTGGTCGTTCATATAAGTCAATTGAGCTGCTTGGGTCAATTGCATATTGACCCAACACTTAACTTTAATTATATAGGCTGAATATTCAGTTATACAAAAGTTACTGTAATTCGTTTATTTCAGAGATCAAACATTCTCCAACAATTATGGTAATTTATTACGTTGTTTATAATGGATCTATAAAGCTTCAGTTAAAATTTGAGATCATTTGGAGTTACCAATAAATAATTAAAAATAGAACAGTGCACTGCTATATTGCAGTCTGCAGAATATATTCGGCCGAGTTTGTCCTGCACAAACTCGACCGACACCCTTACTGTAGGGATTCAAAAGTCATCCAAAAATTACGCCAATTTAACAGAGTGTCTAAAATTGTATTTATCAAATACTGTTAAAATTTGAGATCAATTGTATATACCAATAAAAAGATAAAATTCAATTTCCACACTGCTATAAAATTCTGGAAATGTGATCGGTCGAGTTTGAAACTCGGCCGATAAACAGGTCATAACATTCTTCAAAAATTCTGATATTTTCCAATGTTGTTCACATTTTATATATCTAAATCATATCCAAAATAGAAGTAAATCAGAGTTACAAATAAAATACTTAAAATCATTTAGTGAGACATTCTACTTATCAAATTCTGTATTCATGCATCATTAAAACCCTATTTTGGGCCAATTAGGGTTTATGTTTCTCAAACCCTAATTCTCAAGACAAAAGGATATATAGACTTCTTATCATAGTTAAAACATCGTAATTGTGTTATCGTCATTAATTAGATTTCAATAATGCTTATTCCAATTAATCTTTGCAAGTGTCTAGGTAAACCCTAGTTTACCAATTAAGCTCAGATGGGGTCGTAACAACTCTCCCCCCCTTAGAATGTTTCGTCCTCGAAACATAAACCTACAATAAAGATACATTCAAGGTTATTCTAAGCTTCTAAAGCCTTCCATGTCATTATACTCTTGTATTTCATACATGAATGTAGTTTTCAACATTAGGTCTTTTAATTCTTTACTAAATCACAACATATTTCAAATAGTTCTCAATGATATCAAGCAAATTCTTTATGTCACAGTCAAACATAGAATGCAAAGATAAACCACCACGCTTTCACTGCGCAACTCTGATACTCTGATACAACTATCTCAACTTATGCTGTTCAGAGAGTTCTATTGTTCTGTATCATCTTTAAGTGACAAAAGCAAGTTCACCATGCTGTTTTAAACTTTAATAACATGTTACTCAAATAACAAAATAGTCTTGAATTAAAAGACTAAATTCAACAATCAATTGCACAATACTACTCTTGGCATCCCCATTGGGTCATGTATGCATGAGGTGAAGCATTACCACCTCATTTCATTCTATCCTGTTTCGATCCTGGGACCTGTGGGTTATGGGCCCACACACAATTCAAAGTGTAACCATCGCATTATAGCATTTTAGGGTTTCAACAACAGTAATGAGGTAATCCACGATTGTATCAGTCATTCAAGCATTAATCATATTCAATTACCATCACTCAGTTATATTAGAGCTAGGTATAACAAGCTACACCTCATTAGGGTTACTTGTTCAAACAATCTGATTATCAACCCTTTCTATTAATATGAGTGAATAGGTATAACTACCTTATTCAGGATATCCCTCCATGTGTTCTGACATCATCCAAACCGTATCACCATGTCACAAATACACAATAGTAAGATGCATATCATGTATGAATTACTACAACTATCATACACCTTTAATTAACACATAGCTTGCACAAATACACTGAAATCATATGTAGAACCAACTTTCATACCTTAATATGCCTTCAACAACTCATACATGTACAAACAAATTCACATACTACACAAAGCTAGTGTTTTCCCATATCTCTCTGCTCATTCATTACTTCTTTACTTTTTGCTACCTATCCTTTTCATATGATTATATAAAATAAACATTATTAACATTGAAGGATTTAAGGTAGGAATAAATTATTCATCATTCTTGCTATCACGCAAGAACTTATTTCTTATCGCACTTCATCATATTGTATGTCACTATTACATTCACTAGATGACCCTACCAAGGTAGTTATGCATCATATATGATTCATTTTCTCTTATCATTTCATTCGTTAAACTATGCCTATGTTCTTTACTTAGAAACTAGTTTGTTATTCTAGTCTTATGAATTACATGTTCATACGATCCTTTTTACTTTTATGGACCTATTGAAAGCTCACTCTATTCTTCTACTTAGCCTTTGCTTTAGAGTTCATAAAAGCATTATATGCTATTATATGATTCATTCTTCATGATTGATTCTTGTTATCTTGAACCATACATACATACATTTCACATATCTTTTCTATATTTCATATGTATAGCTCATATAATATTAACCAATAAACTGATTATGAGCTTCATATCATGTTCTATTATTCCCAATTAAGGGTTTCACATTTGAGACCCCAAAGTTAAACCTCAGATATCAGTTTCAACTAATTCTTAGTTGTTCTGATCTTGCCCATATGTTTCAACATCTTACTGTATGTACATTCTTACTCTGATGTGGGTCTAATTATTCAAATTCTATTCTTATTATACTATTGATAGGATTCATCAGATCCTAGTAACGCACCCTACCAACCGGACCAGGTCAAACCTGAAATCCTGAAGCCAGGAACTACAAAGGATTACATTCTTCCTGAACTGCCACTCACAGCTCAGAAACTCGGCCGATCACTCTGGAACTCGGCCGATCACCTTCCAGATTCTGAAACTCGGCCGACCAACTTCGGCCGATCAGCAGGAAACTCGGCCGATCATCTGGGGAACTCGGCCGATCGAAACACTACTTGTTTACCTACAAAGAAACTCGGCCGATTCAAGACCAAACTCGGCCGACCAAAACGCTGTTTGAAATCCTAAACAAGGAACTCGGCCGACCAAAACACGAACTCGGCCGAACCGCGCACAGACTGAAAACCTAAACAGACCTGCTGATGTCAATTTCACTCGAATCAGCGGGCAAAACCATAGAAACAAAAGCTCATTCAAAGGTCAATTCTAGTCTACTTGTTACAAAGAATGAAATCAATAAATGCTACAATTGCATAGTATACAACAGATATTAAAGACCCATATTTCAAGGTATTGAATATTTCAATTCAAACATATAAGAGCATTTCTATACATTTCCAACAAAAACAACATTATGAAATGTAAGTTCTATCTCCTTTTACATTTATGCTCTTAATTCTTGTTTCTTTTCTCGTTTTCTAATCCTAACTTTTCTAGGGTTCATCTCTAGCCCATTCTTCCACTGTATACCTGGCCAGGGTATACGTGAGAGAATAGACAGAGTAGCTTGTACTGGCTGATCCAAGTACTCAGATATCGGGCCAGGATATCCAAATACTCAAATCCCCAAATCTAACATCAAACATCTCCTATCTGCCACACTTAGGACTCTAACTTACTAACTTAATGGTCCTTGACAACTCACCCTAAGCTCTGATACCAAGCTGTTACACCCCTATCTCACAATTTCCTCAAATCATGAGATTAGGGTGTAAGATAGGATTTATGTTTAACACAAAGAACACCCTTAACTTTTTGTTTTCTTTAAAACTTTTGTTTCCCCACATTGAATCACATAACATATTAACAATGAGATCTGAACATTTCATTTACTAATAAGACTTCAATAGTAAAGATACATGTATAAACATTCATGATGTCTCTCACACATTAAGCACATGAAACTTGCTAATCAGCATATACATCAAAGAGGAACAAAATTACACATTGTAATTACAACTCTCTCTCTTAACTCTTACTGAGGACCTAGAGTGACAAGGACCGACTGACTCAACTAATCTCATACTTGACTCCTGTGGCAGATCTACTCTGATGCTCTGACCATCTTCAAGTCCACGCGGTTAACCCTAAAAATGTTTGAGTAGAGGGGTGAGCCTACTCGCTCAGTGAATGAGTACTTCATGGAAACAGACTAATGCACTAATGTGATCAAAGATATAATTTGAGTAAACAATATGAAATTTAACAACAATAAATACTACACTGAGCAGTTCTAAAACAATATAATTGAAATAGCAAAGAATATAAATATTGCATCCAAAGAATAACTACTGGAAAACTATGCTCTAGTCTTCCTTAACTCTTTCATTTGTAAAGAACTCTGTGAACCTATATGATCATATTTTAGATTATGCCCTAAATATATGCAGTGTACTCTGCATATAAAGATCCGCAGCAAGTTCATACTACGGTCCCACCGTACAAGACTTAGCGACACACCCGGGGAATGCTAAGTCTGACTGCTGTCCTGGTCTGCGTCAGGACTCTCAGGCTCTCACGGCCTCACTGCACTCTCAAAGAGTGTACTCTAGACTCCTCCTTTAACCTAAGTACATCGGCGGAGGGTCACAGGGTTACCTTCGTGACGCTGCACGAATTGTGTTAGATAACCGTGTTTTCTTTTCTTTCCAGTGCCACCGTGACACACGCACGGATTATTGTTGAACACTGCCTTTCTACCCTCGTGCCACCGTGACACACACACGGATTATTGTTGAACACGAGTCACCGACCATCTAGTCACACGCTAGTAGGTCGTTTCACCCCAAGGTGCAGACCTCACGAGGGGTTCTACGGCGTTAGGGCACCTATGTCTATACTTGATTAACAAATGAATAACTAAACAGGAAAAAACACATTTCATACTTATTTCACATTCGTAACATATCTTGAAAACACATTTACATCATTTGTGATCTTTAAACATGACTCAGTAACATCCCCTTCTAGGGCATGTCATATCTCAACACCTACAATTTACGAGATATGTATTGAAATATAAGAAGCCCTGCAGTATGTAAATATCATTTTAGGGAGAACAAGCATATAAAGTTAAATGCACTAGAAACATACAATTTAACAATTAAGCATCACCACATCTCATATCGAGGCCTTTCATATTACCATAGCATGATTCATTGAACACCCTATGCTTAGGGTTTCATTTGCCTTATTCATTCATCACATGCCAACACCCTACTCTTAGGGTTGCATTTAACTCATTCACCTTTTCATTTACCTCATTCACTTGTCACATGGCTCTCATAAGGATTTCATAGGATATAAGCATTCACTAAATAAAGACTGTTTCCAACAAATCTTATATAATCAATATAGATATGAAACTATGGAAATTTAACTAAATTTAGGTTTTCCATATCATCACTGCAATATCATGTATCCAGAATAAGATTCAATTAAGATAACCCACGAGGTACATCCTCACCACTTATAGGATTACTAGTCCTTTTCAATAAGGTTGAAACTCTAGCGATATCTCAACTAGGTCAAACCCTAATTACATCATTTGATATAAATCTAAAAGCATCATCACTAGGAAGTATTGTATACGTATCTGATATGAATCTACCATTTAGGAGTCATTCAAACAGAGAAGGAACCCATATCATATCAATTTACAATAACTTAAATCAAACGGACATTTCAGGATTTAGAATTCACATGCTAAGCATTTAGGGATTTGGATGTTATAATCAAATTCGTGCATTAGAATGTTTGAAGGAAGAACCCACTCACCCTAAGGTGTGAAAACACCTCACAACTGCAGCTCAACTCAGGGAATCTCGAATTCCTATCAAATCCCTAGCAAATCTCCCAACTCTTCTTCCATTCAACTCGGGAACCTTGAAAAAGAGGGATTATGAAGAAAGGGTGAGAAAAGAGGGAATTTAGACATCATCTTGGATCAAATCAGAGCAAGGACAGAATCTTGACATGAGAGAGAAGATTCACCATAAAAGTCTATGCAAGGAATCCGAACTTACTTGATTTCACCCTTCCTGGAATCGCAAAACCCTAATTCAGCAATTCCCCCACTTTCTCCACTCAAGCCCTAATTCTCCCTCTCTCTCTAGGAGCTCGTTTCTCTGGAATGAATGACGAAGAATGAGAGCTGCTTGTGTGTGTGGTCGTTCATATAAGTCAATTGAGCTGCTTGGGTCAATTGCATATTGACCCAACACTTAACTTTAATTATATAGGCTGAATATTCAGTTATACAAAAGTTACTGTAATTCGTTTATTTCAGAGATCAAACATTCTCCAACAATTATGGTAATTTATTACGTTGTTTATAATTGATCTATAAATCTTCAGTTAAAATTTGAGATCATTTGGAGTTACCAATAAATAATGAAAAATAGAACAGTGCACAGCTATATTGCAGTCTGCAGAATATATTCGGCCGAGTTTGTCCTGCACAAACTCGACCGACACCCTTACTGTAGGGATTCAAAAGTCATCCAAAAATTACGCCAATTTAACAGAGTGTCTAAAATTGTATTTATCAAATAATTTTAAAATTTGAGATCAATTGTATATACCAATAAAAAGATAAAATTCAATTACCACACTGCTATAAAATTCTGGAAATGTGATCGGTCGAGTTTGAAACTCGGCCGATAAACAGGTCAGAACATTCTTCAAAAATTCTGATATTTTCCAATGTTGTTCACATTTTATATATATAAATCATATCCAAAATTGAAGTAAATCAGAGTTACAAATAAAATACTAAAAATCATTTAGTGAGACATTCTACTTATCAAATTCTGTATTCATGCATCATTAAAACCCTATTTTGGGCCAATTAGGGTTTATGTTTCTCAAACCCTAATTCTCAAGACAAAAGGATATATAGACTTCTTATCATAGTTAAAACATCGTAATTGTGTTATCGTCATTAATTATATTTCAATAATGCTTATTCCAATTAATCTTTGCAAGTGTCTAGGTAAACCCTAGTTTACCAATTAAGCTCAGATGGGGTCGTAACAAAACTACTCCCATCAATGCCGGAGATGTGTTGGCTTCATGGTGTGGGGTTGTGGTGGATCAGACCAACCTAGACTTCTACTACTTGTGGGATATTATCGAGTATGGCCCCTACAAGGGCGACAGTTCCCCAATACCCCACGTGCTTTGATCATCATATCTGGTGCCATGCGGGGAGATATCTGCTTATTGTTTCTCCCTTATCTCCATATATATTTCTTAATGTTTGTGATCATGTTGAATACATTTTTTATGGTAAGGGTTGGGAATCCAGTGCTATGACAGATGGCAAGAGGTTGTTACCACTTCATTATGGGCATCACCCTGGTAATTGACAATTGCGTTTCTGGATAATTGTTGTTGGCATTGAGATAACATTAGGGATGTAGGAGGAAAAGGCAGAGCCGTGTTTGTGATATAGTCAAGTCTCAAAATTGAAAGAGTGGCACAGTGTTGAACCCTGCTAGTAAGTGTATCCTGATTTCTTTCGCTCCCTTAGGCCGCGTTTGGTATGTGGTGACAAAATACGTGGTGATGGTGACGGTGATGGTGACGGTGACGATGACAGTGATAGTGACGGTGATAGTGAAATTGTTAAAAATTATTATTTGGTAACAGCTGCAGGGTGATGGTGAAAGGGAAGGGAAAATATTTAAAAAATATTATTTGTAACATGGTTACGATGATGGGGTAGGAATGTGTGACGGGAAACGTTGTCCTGGAGGGAAAATATGTATCTTGAAGGACAAGTGTGATGGAAAATTTGGTCTTAGAGGGAGAAAACTCGTCTTGGAGAGAAATGTTATTGTTAGAAAGAAGATTTTTAACGGTAAATAAATATTTTTAGTTGGTAACAGGTGTATTAACACATAAAAAATAACAGAAAAAAGTTTGTTTGAAAAAATAAAATATATAAATAGTATTTAGAGCAAAATAAATTTTGATAGGAAGTCGGGAAAGAAATCTTGGAGGGAAACATGTGGCATAGGGAGGGAAGGAAAAATATATTAGATTTTTTCTTTACACATATGTCGATATATTAATGGAGACTTAAAAAGAATTTTCTTCACCATCATTCGCCATCGTTCACCATACTTTTCTATGGGGTCAAAAACAAGCCAAAATTTACCATAGATTCACCACGGAAAATTCCCTATCAGTATCACCATGCACACCAAACAATATTTTTATTTCACCATCATTCTCTATCACCCTGATTCACCATGTACCAAACGTTGCGTTAATCCCTTTTAATAAACAGATCACCAACTAATGTACGTAGTGTATATCGCGTAAAGGGAAGTCCGAAGTACTTAGTGGGCAATCTTATGCCTCTTAGCACGATTAAGGCTGTGTTTGATATACAACCATGAAAGGTTTATTTGTAGTATGTAAATTAACCGGTGATATCTTATCCTTGTGTAAGATAGACTGTTGTTTGGAGCGATGGTAAATAAATTTGTGGATAAGATGTCCGCTGTTGGGTACATGGGCTGCGTTTATTAGATAAAATCTATTATGCTTTATACATAAATAGTGGTGTATGTATTGATCAACATGTTAGAGGAGTATTGTGGAAAATTGACAACCGCGGTAAATAAACCTGTTTCCTGCCGCAAGAATTCGGTGCGGCAGGTTATTAGGAGATTTTCCGATTAACTTACCCGTGTGGCAATATATTTATCTTTCAGTCAGTATAACAAATCTTTCAGTCAGTATAACAAACGCCGGTTAAAATATCCATCGGATTTGATTACTTTGCCGTTACCAGAATGGCACAACAAACAAAGTAGCATATATTAGTTATCTAACTAGTAAGCTTATTTGTTCTTTAGCTATATCTTGCGAGTTCGACCCCTGTCAGAGCACCAATACAGGAGTAAAAAGTTACAAGTGTGTCCTGTATTGCGGAAGTGATGCCATAAAAACTGGAACCCGTCTCAAAGAATAAGATGTACTGAGAAAAACAATAGCGTAAAGATGTGAGGCAGGGTCACCTGAGCCTGTGGCCCTCCGCAGCCGAGCCTGTTGGCCCTGGTCGTGTTGGGCCTTGCTGCAATAGTAGTAACCCACCTTGCCCTCTCGACTCTCTTTTGTGGTTAGTTTATTAAGGCCCAGCTAATGTGTAGCTACTCTCACGTCCACATATACCACGAGGATTTGTTAAGGAAAATGCGACGCAGACTCAGTTTTGAGACTTATTAGAACGAGTTACATTTTATCCTTTTCACACAAAACAACGGACATAACAAATACTTTTTATATTTTCTTTTTGTTTTGTGTCAAAAGAGAAATATTGTATCCCATTTTGAGTCGGGCATGTTTGGTTACTTGGATTTTGCCGTATTGGATTGTATTCTGGACTCCAGTTCAGCAAATTTTATGTTTGGTTTGCAGGATTGAAGAAATGAGTATAATCCCGGGATTTTCAGACATAATAGGAATCCTGCATTTTGGTCTCCATCAAAATTCTCTCGGACGCCAAAATCCATCATGGGCAAGATGGTAGATACGAAAAAAAAAATTCCACACTTACAAAATCCAACAAACCAAATATAAAATTTTACTTTGCAAGATTTTAAGAATGCAGTATATCAGTAATGCAGGATGGACAGAATACATGGTTTTTCAGTAAATCCTCCAAACCAAACGTGCCCGCATATTCCATTTATTAATCAGCTCCAGTGCAGGTACTGCAACAGAAATTCACAGGCTGATGATGTGATGGTCGCGGGTGTTGTAACCCGTTTGGATGGGAAATTCAAGAATACATCTGAATTCACGAGTCTTAGGAGTCTAACTGCTACAATGCTGAATGCTGATGTTCTGAAATTTTACTGTTTGGATTAGATCTGCTTGCTTCCGTCGGACCTGCGTACTACTCCTTTCCCCAAGCCGGCAGACAAGGGGGCATTCTTTGCGGACTTCATCTGGTCGGCCAGATCACACCGAGGTTGGGGGAGGACAGGTAGGTGCGACCAGTGTTGCATAGATCCGTAGGTTGCGCTGAGAGGGAGAGAAGCAGCAAGAGGGAAGGAAGAAGGCGGAGGATGAATCCCAGGCGGCACGGGACTGCACGGAAGGACACGACTGAAAGACACAGCGGGGTTGTGAGGAGAGAGGAAGGATGGGTTCGGGCAGGAAGCGTGTACGCCGCGGACATTCTGAATTTCGCCAATCCTGGCGTGATTCAGAAGGCTGCTGCATTCTTTCGCGTGAGAATACCAGTCCCCGAATACCGGTGATCGTAGACTACATCACTGCCATATCCAAACCAGGTCTGGGTAGTTAGAATACCCTATTTAACTACAATCCTATTTAACTACAATCCCCCCATCAAATACTTTACCCAAACGGAGACACATGCAAAATGCCGTCTTCATTTCACATTTTAATTGGCGCGGGTGTGTTGGTGCACGGCTAGCACCGTGTGAAGAGTCCCCCATTTGTTTTGTTTTGCTTGGTACCAGTCCTGGAAAGTCAGATGTTGACTACAGTCTCGGTTGGTGCACAACTTTCTTTGTTGCATAATTGCTGCCAAGCACTCGTTAATAGTGATGATGTGCTTGCGTTGATTCAAATGAGTACATATTGTGAACCAAAACTGGGCCACAATTAACTCCCAATTCGCTGGCCCAAAGGGGAACATCCTAGTGAGAGAAAGCTCAAACCTCTCTCTAAAAATCACTTTTGCTTCCATCATCTAGCAACAACCATCGAGCTCCAAAGATGGCTTCACACGCCTATAAGACCAGGAAGACCTCATCTTCGTCAACCTCGCACAACCCTCTTCATTCTGATCCAAAGATGGCTTCACGCTTTCCGTTCATGAGCTACCCTCTAGACGATCCAAACAATCACTCCATCATCCAACTACCAAGAGCGTGGAAGTATCATGAATATGACCTCCCACCAGGCATCAACACGATCCACATAGGAAACAAAAACTTTGATGTCATTATCGACTATGATAAGAAGTCTAACATCTACATAGTCCACTGATGGGCTGACATGATCGCAGAGTTCCGACTCAAACCTAAATGGATTATCTTTATTAGACCAGTCGCCAATAGAATCCTGATGGCCTGGATTTTAGATTTCAACAATGATACACCCACATAACTATACTCGCTCTTCTACTCGAAGGATGTACACTTCTCCACCACTAGTTCAGACTCTACTGATCAACTGTTTGTACCAGAAAAACACCCGCCCATTAAAGTACAAAAGTCAACTCGATATATATCACTTCTGGCCAGACATCACATTTGAGCTCTGAGGAAGAAGATACAACGTCATCCATACGAAAGGCAGCCACCATTGTAGACAGGTACCAACATCCTCCCAAACCTGATCGCTCCCCCACACCCTTTTTTAGTTTTGATAAA
Organism: Alisma plantago-aquatica; assembly: GCA_963693085.1. Lineage (NCBI taxonomy): Eukaryota > Viridiplantae > Streptophyta > Magnoliopsida > Alismatales > Alismataceae > Alisma > Alisma plantago-aquatica. Next base: position 403,165,189 of record OY856409.1, read on the forward strand.
TCACATTATACACATCTGCACAAGACTTCGTCACCTTCGTGCTTGTATGATCTCAATTTCCCGCCGCTTGGACAACCTTCAACCACTAATTTAGCTATACACACCTTCAGAAATAACACAAAACCCCTGGTCTGGCAACAAGCCCCTCTAAAATGCCATTTCCTCTCGCTGCGTTGCAACAAATGTTTTAGTAGCAAACAGTCAAGGTCCCAATGCACTGCGGTCGGGTTTTGCTACATTTTCCACAAACCTAGACATCTAGCATACAACTGCTTCTATTGTAACACCCCTTCCCTAGAAAACAACAGACACTTTTCCAGGGTGAAGTCTTTACCTCATGCAAAAGCCACATTTTCCAACAAACCACAACGTCTTTCTAGATTTGACAAATCAAATCACAGACCTAAGCCCAATGGAAAAGAGATTCACACCCATAACTCTTTTGCTTGTCTCTTCCCAATCAAGCTTTTTGCAACTTCTCCACACTCTTCACATGCACACGTCCACTACCGTTCAAAACACACTATAAAACCTCATTGCCGTCCTCAACCACCACCACCCATTGCACCAAAGGTCATACCTCACACTAGGATCCCTCTGAAACCCTCAACACCTGAGAAACCTAGCTGCCCTCAACCTTTTCTTATGGCTCCATCCTTGCATATGGAAAAAGAGTTCCCCTTTGACCTTCCTGCAAACTCCATGAGACTTTTGAAAGTCTTCACCAACCGTAGCATCCTCATCTCCATCACAAACAACATCGACAACAACACCGTTAATATCCTTGATGTTACCCGAGCCATTGCTTTGCTTCTCCCCAGTCACACCGTCTTAAAACCAAAAATCCTTTCACCATCCCAACTCCTCTATTCAGTCTCGGAAGGCACTAAACTCGGCCACCTCTTCGGACAGGTCATGACTATACCATGCAGAACCAACTTTGTCCAAGCAAATATTACATGATGGACACCTAAACAAGGCTCATCACTGGTTGGATCTGGTGGTTCTAGATGGGTTGCGATTACTGACCTTCCACCACACCTTTGGGAGGTCGATGTTTTCAAAGCCATAGTTCACTCCATAGGAGCTACACTACAATTCGTATGTTAGGTCACACTACAACCTACACAATACATCAAAGCTTTTTGCATTTTCTCTGTCAAATAGACTATCACTCTCCCTGCATCTCTCAAAATCCGTCTGGGTTAAAAAAATTATAGAATCAAACTTTCGAATGAGAACCCTACTACCATCAAGACTACTTTCTTAGATATTAGCGTCCACCCCCCTCATGGTACTTCCCAACCAACACAAAAAACCTTTCACCAATATCAGAAAACCAAATGAAAGGAATTGGGGTTGGGAAAGAGAGAGTACCACTACCAAATCCACTGAAGAAACCAACTGACCTGTCAACAACAAACGACCTAAAACAACTTCACCATCTGCAGATAGCACAAACAACACCCTGATGAACTCCTTTAAACCTTTCCCATTTCACAACAATGGCACAAACCCTACTATGAATATAGATTCTGATACTATGCAAAAATTGAAGACTGCTATCATTGATGAGATCCGATCGTCGCAGAGTCCGAAGCCAAAAAGAAAAGGAAAGGCTACGGGATCCATTCAATCCATCAACAAAATCTCCACCACACTAGAAGGACTAATAAGAAGAAACTATTTTGCCTCAGAAGATCCAAATATATCTTCACACTCCACTTCTATAGATACTTATGCTGCAAAACATTTACTTTCAGACTCCACATCATCTGAAATAGAAGATGACAATATAGATAATATAGAAGACATAACTTCTTGGCCTGATATACAATCCTTCACAACATTTGTTGATAAACTAGGGATCACCTTTGACGATGATTCATCAGCACATCAGGCATTAAACAACATTGAACAATTTATGAACTGGAAAAACCATAGAAAAATTCATGATACATACTCGCAGTTAGGTGCATTACATCTCTATCAATACCACTGTACACAATTTTGCAACTTTATAAAATATTTATATATATGAGGATCACTTCTTGGAATGTCTGTGGTGCTTCAAACCTGAATAGAAGAAAAGAAATACGTAGACACATATACAAAAACAACATTAACGTCATCACCATCTAGGAAACAAAAACTACTCTGTCATCTTTTGCTCTCAAAACTATAGGAGGAAAACACATAAACTCTTGGCACCAAATCTCACCACCAGGTTTCAAGGGAGGCCTCTTTATAGGTTTAAACAACAACCACTTTAATATCACACACTCTGAACCTCGTACTTTCTCCATCACTCTCCATATCACAAACATCACTTACAACTTCAGTTGAATCTTTACTGGTATTTATGGAGAACCCAACTCAAACAAAATAGAATACATGGCAGAAATGATGCACATCATGAGAATTTACCATGACAAACCCTAGTTTATGGGAGGGGACCTCAACCTCACTACAAAACTTTCTGACATAACCAACCCCACCTCAACAACAGGCTACATGACCACTTTGGACAAATCCTTCCTAAAACTGATACAAAACTACAACATGATTGATCTCCCACCCACAAATGCCTGGTACACTTGGACTCGCCAACAAACCTGGACTTGACTTGACCACTTCATTTGCTCCTTAAAATGGGAAGACCAATACCCCTACTCCTTTGTCACTGTGGCACACTGACCCATCTCTGACCACTTCCCCATCATCATAAACACTAAACAAGAAAAATGGGGGCACAAACCTTTTCGCTTTGAAAACTTCTGGACTATTGATCCAACCTATCTAAACCTTTATATAAGGAATTTGGCCTTAGCAGACACCCATACCAGAAATATAGGCTACCACATTCACAACAACACAAAGAGTGTCTAGAGTAGACAGAAAAGTTGGCAAAAAGATACCATTGGAAATATCTCACACAAACATGTTGATCTTGAACAGCAACACCTGTTTGTTGATAGTGATCCTGCTGTAGACCCAACCCTTGTTCTCATAGTAAAGTTGAGCTAGATCATATTAAACTCTACCTAGACACAATGTGGAGGCAACGTGCAAAAATAAATGGGCTAAGGAGGGTGATAAAAACATCAAATATTTCCACAAAACTTGCAATAACAATACTCACAAAAATATCATTGCTAAGTCAAGCATAAATGGAAGTATTACATCAAATAAGCATCTGATCACTACACACATTGTTCAACATTTCAACTACATTTTCAACACAAAGCACAAGCCCATCTTTCTCAATTCCATCAATTGGAAACACTTATGCGGTTGTTATATCACCTCACCATAGATCATCATCAACCCATTCACCCCTGATGAACTTGACATGGCCATCCACTCACTCAGCAAAAACAAATCCCCTGGTCCTGATGGATTTAATACTGAATTCTATCTGACAAATTGGAACCACATCATGGGGACTTTCTGAAACTCCTCAAAGCTATACCTCAAAACACAAACACTCACAATATCCTCAACCACATCAACCACATCAACATAGCCCTTATAAAAAAAGTTACCCATCCCGATCAGATCTCACAATTCAGACCCATTATCCTCATCAAAAATTCATATCAGATCATTGCAAAAGTCCTATCAAACCACATCAAACCTCATCTAGAAAAAATCATCCCTCACAACCAAAACACTTTTCTAAAAAATCAAAGCATTCACGATGCTTTCATCATGGTAAATGAAACCCTTCACCTCTTCCATAAAAACAAAATACCACTTCTAGACATCAAACTAGACTTTGAAAAAGCCTTTGACTATATCAACTGGGATTGCCTCATCAAAGCTATGGCTGGATATAGCTTTCTAGACATTTGGAACAATTGGATCCATGCTTGCATCTCTACTAACAACTTCTCCACCATCATCAATGGATCACCCTTTGGATATTTCACCAATGGGCTTAGACAAGGTGACCCTCTCTCTCCATAACTCTTCATCATTGTAACGTCCATTCTAACCAACATGATTAAACTTGGCACTGCTGAAAGTCTTATAGCCTCTCCCCATGAGTGCCATGAAAACATCATACAATTTGCGGATGACACAATCATTCTTGTTAATCTAGAATACTCCACCATCATTAACACCAGCTATATCATTGGCCTTTTCTCATACATCTCAGATCTTAGAATAAATCTCTCAAATTCTTCTATCTTTGGAGTAAATGCACATCAGAATACCATCAGTAGGTACGAAGAGCTTCTCAAGTGTAAAATTGAAAACTTTCCCATCAACTATCTTGGGCTACCAATCACCCACACCCCATAACCCACTCCATTTGGAACCCCATCATTGATAAGATTCAAAGGAAATTAAACTCATGGACAAATAATTTCCTCAATCTGGATGGCCGACTCACTCTCATTAATAGTGTCATAACACCTATCACCACCCACTTTCTTATCTGCATCCCTTTTCCCACCATGACCTACAACACAATTGACAAAATCAGAAGAAGCTTCCTCTGGAACAACCACACTTCAAACAAACAACATAGAAATTTCCATCTAGTCAATTGGGGTATTATCACCACACCTATCAAATATGGGGGATGGGGCATCATAAATATCAGAATCCATGCCATCTTCCTCATAACAAAGATCATAAAAACCCTTGTAAACAATACAAACAAGATCTGGAAAAACCTTATCTTGCAAAAATATTATAAAAATAAACCACCTTGGCATAAAACCACACACAACATTTCTTCCCCTCTGTGGAAATACATCAACAAAGACTTGGACATAATCAAGAACCTCATTTGTACCCCCTACATGCACATCAGAATATCAATTTTGGGGTGACCCTTGGCACCACCACAACACCATTCGAAATCTAAACTTTTAGATGCCCATCCCTTCATGTCTATAAAATCTCAACATTGCTAAACCCCTCACACTTCTTACCAGCAATAGACAAAATTTTCTCAAAAGACATCTTCAAAACCACGTTGACAAAAACACTATGAGGGGCATAATCCATGAACTTGAATATAACATCAATATCAAGATTTCATGGAAATGGGGATCTCTTTACACTCCCAAAGCAGCCTACACCCACCTCGCATATAGGGACCACATTTCAAATATGGTTCATTTTTGGAAAACAAAATGGCTGCAAAAACTCAAAATCTTCTTTTGGCAACTTGGTGCGGTTCCCACCAAGGCTACACACTAGCCAACTAGAGGCGTCTAGATGAAACCCTAAGGGAGGACACACGTGTGGATCTTTTGAAATTTATATTAACCCTAACAAAGTCAATCACAATACCAAATAGGTCACCCATAAGTGCATGGCGTACTATTGTAGAATAGGTGAAGGGCAAGTGTAGGGGTCGATCCTTAGGGACAGAGGGGGCACTAGAGCTAGGTCAGTTTTGTTAGGTTTCCTACTATGGAGACTAGGGTCAAGGGTTTAAAGGTAGTTTGATTGTTAACTAAGGTGAACAAGAAAGCAATTAAAGACAAGAAGGAAATCTAAGTTAACCCTAGACTAGATTAAGACTAATTAAGCAAGAAAAGACTAAGCTAGATATAAAAAGGCAATTTACACTAAGGCAAGCAAGAGAAAAGCACCAGAGCAAGTAAAGAGCTAAACCAGTAAGAACAAGGAAAAAATAGGGTAAGAAGCTAACTAAGAAAGAAAAGAGCTAACTAAGCTAGCACTAGGTAAGAAGGATGAAAACTAGGGTTTTAAAGCAATTAAGGAAGGTGTGGGCTGTTTAGGGGATGCACTTATCACTTAAGTTGGGGGGTGACATGTGAACATTATGAATCCATTTAGATTATTCAAACCAAACAACAAGTTAGAGTCTAATGAATTAACCTAAGCTACTAACTGGCCATGGATATGCTAGGTTGTGTATAGGGGAACTAGTCTCTAACACCCCCTACTACCCTTGCGAGGCTCAATTGAGTTATGGATTAGGTTCAATTCAATTAGAGTCTAATCAAGTCTAGGTTTCTAGATTAGACATTCCTAGGACAATTAGGGGCTGAGGGTAGTAATGGGGAGGTGAAATTAGGGTTTTGGACCCCAATCCCCCACATTCTAGCCTTGAGAAGGCTCCATGCTAATTGTACTAGAGTCACCTAATCTAGCTACTTATATCTCTCACTTAGGATTAGGGAGATTAATTAGGATGTATGAAGATGGGAGGAAACCTAGGGATCCAATAATTGGACCTAGGGGCAAATCCCAAAATTCACACATATAAGCAATTTTCCTAAATTCCTAGGTGATTTCACACACAAACCAACAAGAAATTCATGGACAATGAGATAGAAACAGAACATAATCATTAGAAAATGGAAATAAAAAGTTTACATGTCATTTCCCCCCAACATGGTATCAAAGTAACATTTACACCCCAAACATCCCACCAAAAGGGGCCTAGCTACTCATGGAAATGGAAAATACAAAAAGAAAGGAGAAAGAGGTAGAAGAAGCCATGGAGCTCAGTGTAGATGAAGAAATCCTCCACTTCATCTGCTACAAGGTGTCCTCCTTTCTCCTCCAAGGTGTAGGGGCATGGAATGATGATGGAAATGGGTGGAAATGAAAGGAAAGTAGGGTTTTGATGGTGGAAATGGTGAAATGGAGGGGATTATGGAGGTGGAAATGAAGTGGAATGGGGGAAGAACAAAATGGAGTGGTAGGAGTGATCTAAGGGTGGCCAACCTCTTGCTAGAGCTGCCACCTAGGTATATATAGGTGTGGGGAAAGCACTAGGTCAAGTGGGGGTAGTATGGGAAAAATAGTGGAAAACGTAGCTGGGTTTTGTGAGTAGCACGACTGTGTTGGTTCACCACGGCCGTGGTGGGTAGGGGTGAGCACGGTCGTGGTGGTCACCATAGGTCATGTCAATTAAAATGTCAAAATCATAGGTTGATGGTCAATTCTGTATTGAGGCTGGCATGGCCATGGTGGAGTGAGGGTAGCACGACCGTGGTGGTCACCACAGCCGTGGTGGCTCGAAATGTTGAGGTCATTCTCTGCTCCATAGTTGTTCTATCTTTGTTGTAGCACGGTCATTCCGGGTCAGTTCACCATGACCTTTCTGGGCGACACGACCATGGTGATTCTTGCTTCACTTGAAGATGACTCTGTTGATTTGCAAGTGAGTTAGCATGACCGTTTTGTGGTACTACGGCCGTGCTAGGTTCTGGATCAACACTTTGACTTTGTTCTTTAGATTTTATTAGACATCTTTACTTCAATGGATCTTTGGCCACTAGGGGTAGGTTGAGGGAGAATAGGGCTTCACTTTGGGTCTCTATAAGGGTAGAGAAACCCTAGGATCACTCCTTCTCTCTATCTTCCATCAAGCACGGTCCAAATGCCTGAAAAACATGCAAATAATCTCCATAAGTGCATTTTACACAAATATGCATATTAGAGGAAATAACATGTAATCTAACAGGTATAAGTGTGATTGAAATGTAAAATGACACAAGATGAAGCCCTAAAATAGGGTTGAATCACCACCCCAAACTTGAAACATACTTGTCCTCAAGTATGCTCCAACTCAATGTCTCTACAAAATTTTTACAAGCAAGAAATGACAAATGCAATGTAAATGATTATTATTGCTGAATAGGATCAATAGTGACTAAGTACATGCATTCCACCTCTCTCCTCTCCTGCTTTCACAAACCAATCATGAAAAGAGCACAAAGCATATGAACTTCAAATATAGTGCATAAAACACACAAGCTATCCATATTTCTTTCATGTAGTTTCGGATAAACCATTTCATGATGGTGTTAATCAAGGATGACCAGGAGTGCTGTTTCACCTTCATGCTTTCAACCTTATGTTTCAAATCACACCAAATGACCCACATGGCTGCGGAAAAGGGAAAAATGAGCTAGGTTTGGTGTTTCCTCACTCAATGGGTATAAAAATGGAAGAAAGGGTTGTAGTAATATTTTTGGAGTGCTATTACATAGAGCACTCATATTTTCTTTATTTGAATGCTCTTAAACATGAACATCATTTTATTTTCTTTTTATTTTCCATTGGAGTAGATAGGGCATATGGTGATGAGAGTGAAGCGGTGAGATGTAGATGTGGCCACCCCCAACTTTTAGAGGTGGCCATGGCTGATATGTGCACTTTGACATCCTTTCATGAGGAGGAGGGGTAAGAAGATGGTGAGTGAAGAGTCGGGTCAAAGATGGGTCATTGATGTGATTCTCAACATAAGGTATCCTGCATGAAAATTGATCCAACACTTCATCTAACAATGTCACACCACATGAATGAACAACCTGAAATTAATACTTCAATCAAGTGATTTCATAGGTATGAAGAGCTCATAGCTTGCTCAAATCACAATTCAACCAAATCATTGACAAACACAAGAGAGGTGATGCACATATAAGAAGTCAAGAATTGATACCATTTAGCAATAAACAATGATAACTCACTTGCAATTGTCAAAGGTCATCATTTTTAATCCAAAAAGTAGAGATTGGGTTGAAACACACTTTTAGGCAAGAAATCTCAAATTTGGGAAAAATTGGCCAAAATGGTGCCAAGTTGCCTTCAATCACATCTACGTCTATATTATTGAACTTAAAGCAGTAAACCAGTAAATCCTAGCTAAAACATACAAAAATAACCAAAAATCTACATGATATGCAATGCATAGCAAAAAGAGCATTTTTTTGAAAATTACTCAAAAAAAAACTACATGTCATGCAAGTATGCAAAGTAGGTAAAATCTAAACTAGATAGCAAAAACAAACAAAAAGTAAACATATGAGATAGGTAATCAACAAATAAGATGAGAACGGAGGGCTTACCGCCCTATCACCCCAAACTTTTGAATCATGCTATCCTCAGCATGAAACTAAAGCTTAGAAATGATAGGGTAGAAGTCATGGCTGTGGTGGAGGTAGTCCTCCCTGTGGTGGGGGGTGCTGGTAGTAATGACCCCAGTAGTCCGCCTGTGGAGGCAGGTATGTCTCCTGGTAGCCAGAAAGTGATCCCTAGAAATCCTCCCCCCATTGGGGATTCATCTGTTCCTGTGCATGTTGGTAGTGGTACATGTGGTTAATCTGATGATGCATTTGCTGCTGATCCAACCACATAGACTGCTGTGTTTGCTGAATTGCCTCCAATTGTGCATGAATGGCTAACATGTCATATGTATTTTTTGGAGGTGGTTGCGCATCAAAATCCTCCCCTCTCTATCGTGTACGGTGTGGCTGCTCAAAAATGTGCTGCTACTCTAACACATTTGTCTCTCCTCCTTCTTCTTGTAATTCCACGTTTTATGCAGTGAACCCCTCTCTTGGGTGCTCCTCCTCATACTTTGCTATCACCTCAGAAAACTTCTCCGGTGGCCCCACATCCATGAGTAGGGGGGTGGCATGGTATGGAAGCTCCAATGCGATTCCAGGGTACCCAGGGTTTAGAACATAGAAGATTTTGCTGTCTTTGAGGGAGATCATTTGGAACCTAGCAAGGTAGTTTAGATCAACATATTTGCTTCCCTCTACCTTGGTAAGTCCATCTAAACTGTAGCCCACTGCCTTTTCCATTGTGGTGACAAGTCCTCCCATGATGAATGGATTTTTACTCTTGGAGGGAATAGTCTTCAAGTGGTCAATCACCATGGCACCAATGTTTACAAACCCCCTACTTGCAATTGTGGCCATAAAAAACAAATCCTTTTGTGAGCAACACCCTTGATCGTCACAATGACCAAAAAAGGTGTTTTCTAAGACCTTCTGTAGGTATCTCATGAAAGGGTTGTAGATCTTACTGGTCTTTGACTTTCCTACAAAAAAAGAAGATTGACCAGTGATTATCTTCCACATCTTTGCGTAGTCTGCTCTACCATTCTTGTCAAGTCTTCCTTCATTGAACTTCTCTACCATTTCTGAATTGGGGGCAAATATAACATTAATTTGGGAAGCTTAAGTACATGAATAGCGTTGTGCATCTTGAACATGATTACATCCTCTCCTTGGTACTGTACCTTCTCTAAGGTTGCAAATAACTCATGAGTCAACTCCAAGTAAGTTTCTTCAACCTCGGTCAAGATCTTATACAACCCACAATGTTGCATTTGTCCCTTGAATGTGTAGTTGATCCCTAGATCATGCATGGTAGTCATGCATGCATATCTAGTAGGGATCACCCTCCTTGTCAAGCACTCGGGGTGGAGAGGCCTCATTACAACTTTTCTTGTCGTTCCCCTTCCGTAGGTGGCTCCTTGGGGTTGCTTTCCCACCCATTTCAATCTGTCCTCCTCAACCCTAGACACCACATCCACTGGTTCATCTTCCATCTCTTTGCTTTTAGAATCGTCTTCCTCTTCTTCTGCATAGGTGCATGACCCTAAACTTGTGTCTAAGTTCAAGGGCACCCTCTCGTAGCTTACACTAGGTCGAGCCGATGAAGCGGAATGCCTTGCTAGAGTTTGTCGTGGTGGTAAGCGCGATGAAGATGCATCATTTGATTTCTTGGCCATCCTTTCTCAAGCCGGTGCATCAGCATGGACAAAATCCATGATATTTTCCAACTCTTCTTCTTCTTCCTCCTTCTCCTCCTCTTCGGGGTTGTGGTATCTTGGATCGGTGGTGTAGCTGTTGTGGGAGGAGTGGTTTTGGGAGGCGCTCATCGATGCCGAGTGTCTGAAGGACCGGGAAATGGAGTTGGACAGTGAAGATCCACTGTCAGACTGCTGTGAACGGGCAACCCGTTTGGACCAGCTTTTCCCCCAGGTGAGAATGTTCATCGTCTTCTATACTCCCCTCCTGATTGCCTTGCCCATGCTCTTCATATTTGTAAGGTGCTTTGGTGAAAAATGAAGTAGAACAACAAGAACTGAACGCTCCAACTGTAGGGGTGGATTTTTCTTGGAGGTGGAGAAATCAGTGGTGATGGAGGGTGGAAATTGAAGCTTGAGGTTAGGGAAGATGATTGAGGACCAAGGGAACTCAAATCTAGAGTTTGGGAGCAAGAGGAGTCAATTTGGGGGTGAAGGAAGGTCGCCCTAACCGCCTGTGTGCGTGGAACGACCGTTCTGGGTCGAGAAAATGAGTGCTAGGTCATGCTGGCTCAGGTGGAGTCGGATGACTTATGCACTAGATTCAGGCCAACACGGTCGTTCTGGACAACATGGCCGTTCTGGCAGGATGCTAGAATGGCCGTTCTGGTCAGCACGGTCATGCTGCCCGTGTCCAAGACTTGATTTTTCCCTATTGAAATCCAACTTAATTAGCACGGACGTTCCAAGCCACAACGGCCGTGTTGGCTGGATGCCAACACGACCGTTCTGGCCAGCACGACGTTCTGGCCAACACGACTGTGTTGATTGAGGCTAAAATCTTGCATTTTCCCTATTGAAATCCACCTTTGCCGACACGCCCATTCTACACCAGCACAGCCGTGCTGGTCTCTGTCAGTTCAAAAATCTTCATAAATCATCAAATCATTTCATCATTCATAACCCAATCATCTTGAATGACCACTTTGATATTGTATCAACCATTTTTCACTAAATGTGCCTCATTTCTCAACTTTCACCTATTTCACCTGTCATTTCATCAAAACTAAAACACAAACTATCAAACACAAGTGTGCGTGTGTGTGTTTTTAGGGTTGTGCAAAAATAAAACAAACATATCAAAAATGAGAGGTTGGGAAAATTCCCCAAACCTAGGTGGGTTGCCTCCCACAAGCAATGAGTTTCTTGCCTTCATCTTGGCTTCGTGGTGATTCTTCAGTCATTCATCCGTTTGGCATTCTCATGTGTCCATTCTTGCAAAACGTGCATCCCTCATTTGTACTCAACCTATTTTCCTCATCCCTTTGATAACAATAATCATCATCAATTGTTCCATCTTGATCTCCTTTTCTCAAATGATCATTCATACATGTGAAGTGGTCGTGTCCAATATCCCTATCTTGGACCCACTAGGTTGGGGTTTTGTACATGTTGATCTTGTTCTTCATGTTCATGAATGAAACCATCATGGTACTGCTGCGTACATGAATCTCTGCATCAGCTGTAGATAAGAACGGTCTTCCCAAGATGATGGGGATCTTCCTATCCTCTAGATCCATATCAACTACAATGAAATCTACCAGGAACACTGTGCCTTTCTCTTTCTCTATCATCACCAAGACATCATCCACTCTACCCCTAAGCACTTTTATGGATCTATCTACCAACTGGAGAGTGCAATGTGCCGACTTCAACTTGCCTAAGCCTCGCTCAACATAGACATTGTATGGAATCAAATTCACACTAGATCCCAAATCAAGTAAGGATCTATCTATGTGATGCCCCCTATATAGCTAGGTATGAATGGGGCTCCTGGGTCTTTTCTCTTCATGGGAAGTGGATGTTGTATGATGGAGATCACTTTCTCAGTCAACTTCACTTTCTTTGGTATCCTCCCTGTTGACATTCTCTTCACATTACATAGGTTCTTGAGGAACTTGGCATATGATGGAATTTGTTTGATATCATCCAAGAGTGGAATGTTCACCTTCACTTGGCAAAAAACCTTAAGAATATCCACATTGTGCTTTTTCCTCCTATTTATTTTTGGTGGCTCATCTAATGCTTTAGTGAATGGAAGATCATTAGCTTTTGCCTTGTTTGCATCATTGTGAGGCAAAACACTAGGGATGGTAGGGCTTGCAACTGGAGTATGAATTGGAGCACATGGTGTCCCAAAATCAATAGGATGTATCACTGAATCAACTTCAGCAATCTCAATCATAGTATCACCACTTGGCTGCCTTTGCTTTACTTTGTCAACCTTTCTTTGACTTGCGGGATGATCAAGAGATTTCCCACTCCTTAGAACTGTCACATCACTTCCTTGCTCATAGTGGAGAGGGGAATCTAGTTGTGGTTGTGGAGGAGGTGGAGGTGACACTTGGGGTTCAAATTGAGGGGGAGGGGAGAATTGAGGTTGGAAGGTGAATTGTTGGGAAAATGGTGGTGATGGAGGGGGAGGTGGAGTATAAGTCTTGGGATCTCCTTGAAAATTGTAGATGGGCTGCACTTGCATGGGAGGTGGATTATAGAAAACTTGAGATGAGGGCATGGGTCCACTTTCTTCATGGTATCTCATGATGGGTTTTGAAGACAATTTTTCTTCTTGGAGAGCAATTATGGAAGATAGCTACTCTACTCTCTCTTCTAGCCTTGCAACATCTTTTTGAACATCATCAACTATTTTCAATCTAGAGAGAACCTCTTCCTCAACCCTTGAGCTATATTTTAGACTTTGTGGCTCTTGGTAGCTATATGAGTGAGATGTCTTCTTTTCCTCACCATATAACTCAATAGAATTGACCGGGTGGTAAGGAACATTTGTCACATGGTTCTTCATGAAGCTCACCATGTCACCAAGAATCTTCATCACTTGTAGGCTTGAGTCATTATGAGTAGGAGGTGCCACATCAAAAGCATATACCCCTTCATTCATCATGCTAGAAGCTCGAATTCTTGATCCTTCAGCCAACTGCTCAAATAAGGGCCATATCTCCTCAGGTGGCCTAGCCATGAAAACACCTCAACAAGAAGAGTCCACTGTGTCTTGGCCCTATAGAGATAAATCAGAGTAGAAAGATTGAACTAGCTGCCAGAAAGAGATCTCCTGGTGCGAACACTTTCTCAAAAGTTTCTTAAATCTCTCCCATGCATTATGAAACTACTCATTGCCCATTTGTCTAAAACTTGTCACGACACATCACATTTGTGTCAACCTTGCTATAGAGTAGAATTGTCTCAAGAAGACATTCTTCATTGTTTCCCAACTCATGATGTTCCTTCTTGAGTCATACCAATCTTTGGCTCTATCTTTAAGGGAGAAAGAGAACAAGATCAACCAGATTGTATCATCACTAGCAGTCAGCGTCTTGAAGGTGGAGCATATTTCAAGAAAGGAGTCCAAATACTTGTAGAGGTTATCACTCTCTGAGATGTAGAAGATGGGCAGGATCCCAAGAAGACCTAGAGGAATAGAAAATTGCTCCCCTGACATTTGATCAACCCTGCTAGCAATTGGCGATTTGTAGTTTCTAGGCATGAAGTAGTCATGAAGTGGCTTGTGGGGTGCATTTTGGCCTTTCATCTTGTTTCCTCCCGAGTGGCTTGTCACATGCACAAAGCACAACCAACAAAAGAAAGCAAGTTAGTAAATAAATATACACAAAGAATGCAAAGAATAATGAATAAAGAATAGCAATGATGAGGGTAGTAGGAAAAATCAAAGCAAAATTAACTAGCTAGGCTGAGTGCCTTTCTCCCCGGCAACGAAACCAGAAAGCTTGGTGCGTTTCCCACCTAAAAAACCACTAGAGGGGGGTGAATAGGGTTTTATGGATATTTTAATAATAATTCAACCAAAGCAAGCAACCATAAAAATATTGGACAAGGGGACAAGGATTTAGAGTGGTTCCAACCTTAGCAAATACTAAGGCAGTCAATCCACTACCCGGTTGCTTACCCAACCGTGATTTTGAAAGTATTTAGTTTTATTACCTCACAAGGATGTTACATAAAATTACAACACTTTCACCAAACCCTTCAGACAACCTTCACCTAGAAGTAGTCTCATCAACCTCGAAGCAGCCTTCCTTGAAGTAACCTCAAGCTCTCCCTTGAAGTAGCCTTCCTTTTGAAGTAGCTTCCCGTTGAGACAACCTTCTTGAAGTAGTCCAAAGTCCACCTTCTCCTATGAGAAGACCCTTCTCCACCTGAGAAGTCAAACCCTCTCCAATCCGCAACCTCCAACCCTAGGAGTAGCAAGGAGAGTACAAAAGATATAAAGGAATAAGAAGGAAAAATAGAAATTACAATACCGTTGTAGCACAAGGCCTGATTTCCTATATCAAGCATTTTGATCTCCTAACCAATGTATATGGAAGTGTTGGTCTAGTGGGTAGGATATGCTAGCCTATAGGACACATATTTAGAGCAATGGAAATGTATATCCAATGTTGGAGTTGCTCAATTGCTCACTAGAATGAATAACCAATTGCAAGTATTATGCTCAACTGTTACACAAGTGTATTTTGGGTGTCCTAAGGCTTGTCCTATTTATAGGAATGGCCTATGAATTCTTAAGGACGTTCTAGATACTTTCTAGGGGGTTCTTAGTGCTCAACTAGCCGTTAGGTATCTATTAGTTTCTTTAACAACGACTAGTTAATTAATCTTAAAAAGTGCAGACAGAGACATTCTCGGTCGAAGATTTGTCGACCGAGAGTCCTAGTCGGTCGAGGACTTGTCGACCGAGGGACTGTCTGTAGTAACGTTCTGATCCAACTCCCAACTACTTTGTCTGTTGTGTCTAACAGCTATTTGGGTCATTCTCGGTCGAAGAGTTTGTCGACCGATAGTGTCTCGGTCGAGAAGTTTGTCGACCGAGAATAACCCTATTTCAATAGCTTAAACTAAGTACTAAGTGTGTGTATGAGTGTGTAGTTGTGACACTATTGTAGGGGATGACCTATCTAAGTGTTGTGATTGACTAGGGAAGATCTAAACGCTTGATTTACATGATATCTAAGTACATGTACATTATATACTTGTATAAGTTTTTACATTTTATTACAATAATGAATTAAAGCAATTTAAGCATATAGATCTTCCAAGTTGTTTGTCATCCACCGAATTCCTGCAATACTCAAGTAGCACGTTAGATCCACAAGATGAAATGTTTGTCATCATCAAAACAAAGGGATTATAATAATGTCCAATTTAGCCAACAATCTCCCCCTTTTTGAAGATGACAAACATTTCCTAAATATAAAATAAGGAAATATAAATCATATGAGTTTCATACCTGAAGTTTACCTTTTGTAGCCATTCTCTTGTTTTGCAAGTGTGTACTAGCCCGAGTTTTATGAAACTCATTTTACTTTATGTTTTCGGTTTATATTATTTCTCCCCCTTTGTCATTTCAAAAATATATCCAAGAAAATCATTTTGTATGACTTTTATTTCTCCCCCTTAATTTTATGCTATGCTCCCCTAACTAAGATATTCAGTTTTTAAAAATAGGGATTAATATAAATGTAAACCATTTATTGTCAAATTTAGCCACAATTTGTTTCTCAATCATTTGCAACGGATGTTAAGCCTTGAAATGATATGAGATCCTTTTATATCTATGGCATATGGATTTTGATTTCTCATCCATTTTACACGGGATGTTAAGCCCTGAAAATGAAATGAGATTCCCTTAAGATCATGATGGATACATATTGATTTCTCATCCATTTTGCAAGGGATGTTAAGCCCTGAAAATGACATGAGAACCTTTTAAGCTTATAGTAGAGTACATGAAAAGTATCTCTAACCAAATGCAGGGGATGTTAAGCCCTGATTTGTTTAGAGAATTCCATTAAGAACAAGATATATCACATTCATGAAATTTATATTACTTTATTTTCATAACCAAGATTAAAAATACTAAGGTCATAACATGTTTCATCATTTTCAAAATTTTGTAAGCTCCTTCTTAATCTTATAGTCAAGATAGTTTTTGTGAGCTCCCCCTTAATCTTATAATCAAGATGTTTTAAGGATTCTAAGGTCACAATAAATATTAGATCATAAAAAGTTATGCACTAAAAATTTTGTTTTCAATATACTAAGATTAGGTGCAGTAAAATAATGTACAAATAAGCATTTTGTCAAGCTTATTTTGGGTCAACCTTGACTTCGACCATAGCGCCACTTGGTCAAGCTTGATTTCAACCAAGAGGCAATTTCTACAGATTTCCAATTTGAACACTTATATGTGAAGTGTAATTTCTGCAGATTTTCAATTTAAAATGCATTTGTGTCATGAAGTTTTACTGTTTATGCAAAATGGCATCTTCATATGAGCTGAATCACAATGATAAAAAACAATATCCATTCATGGTTTGTATATATGGATCAAAGATTATTTTAGACAAACCAATGAAACACAATGATCATGGCACTATAATTATGATAGGACAGTAGAAGTATATCCACAATACAACGATCAATATAGAAGCATATAAATATGATGATTATGATCTTTTAAACTAAATTTCAATACACATGGTTCCTATATAGATAGACCAAGGAATTCTTTAGGAAAAACCATGTGGATAATAAAACAGTAATTTGCTTGATTAAACCAACATGGTTCATAATTTTTAGTTTTAAGCCATGTAGAGGATAAACCAAAATAATCTCATTCTTGATTCATGGATTTTAAGATAAACCTTGTAAATAAACATGCTTAATAAACTTTTTAAATCAATGAAGAAAGTATGTTCAATGTCAGTCTTCATATAGCACTTTTGCAAATATGTTTAAGGATTTCATATACATAATGTCACACCTTCATTCAACAATTCATGAAAGATCAATATGTCTTGATTAAAAGATGATCTCCAAGATTCATTCTTAATTTGCATATTAAATTAATCATTAACAACAAATTGATAGCAAAGCTGGATTAATTAAAATAGGTTCAATAGAACTTGGTTCGGACGAACTTTTTATCGACCGAATTTTATCTCGGTCGAAGTTTTTCTCGATCGAGAATGCTGCTGTTTGTACAAATTTTATCAGATTTGTTGCAGACTTCAAACAGTAACCTGCTCGGTCGACTATTTCTCGACTGACAGTGTTCTCGGTCGAACAGTTTCTCGACTGAGAATGTTTTTGTACTGTTTCAGAACTGTTTTCAGTAATTGTTTCCAAGTAAAATAAAAATATGAAGGTTAAAGCTCGATTGTGTTGAGATATGACATTTGTATATCAAGAATCAGTTTAGGTCAAATCTCAACAAGTCATATTCAAACTTCTAAGTTTGAGGAACCCAAGCTAGATCATCATTCCTTTTCTTGTGTGGGCATGAAAAAGAGTAGTGTCCAAGACACAAGCAATAATGACAACTAATAGAGTCAATCTCATTTCTCTTTCTAGGAGTTGAGTTGTTCTTGGGTACATACATGGATTGATTCTTTAGCACTTGTGTCCTTCTCCAACTAGGTTTTTGATAAGATTTTCCCTTAGTCTTATAACCTAGTCCTCTCCTTCCAATTTGACGATACGAATCATTTAAGATATTATCAAGAATATTATTGTTACTCAAGCAACTCACTTTTTGTTGTAACTTCATAATCTCATCCATTTTATTCTTGATATATAATTTTGCTTGATCTAGATTAGATAACAAAGAATCTCTTCCTTTCATAATAATATCATAATCTAGATGTGTACAAAAAACAGATTGTTTTTGAAGATCATTTACTTGAGTTTGCAAGTTTAACTTTTCGAGGGAAAGAAGATTGCAATTTGCTTCTACATATTTCAGCTGAATATCATAATCTTCAATAACCTTTTTGAGATCTTCATTTTCAGATGTGAGAGCAAGAAGTTTAGCATTTAACTCATCATTTACTTTATTTGATTTCTTAAATTTCTTCTTGCACTCAATATATTTCTCATGTGTATCTTGAAGACTAGCAATGGGATCTTCTTTTGGCAGATCAAAAAGACTTACCTCTTCTTCTTCTTCTTCATTTGTTGTAGCAATAAGACATTCTACTTCTTCTTTTCCATCATCACTATCATCACTGGAATCATCCCATGCAACTTTATATGCTCTTTCTTTCTTTTTGTGAGATGATTTCTTCCCTTTCTTGAGTTTTGGACAATCACCTTTCATGTGTCCCTTTTTGCCACATTCAAAGCACCTAGAAGAAGAACCACTAGAAGTTTTGTTAGTTATAAAACTTTTATACTGCTTACCATTTACAATGAGAGTTTCTTCTTCACTATCATCTTCACTTGTGCCATGACTAATCTTGGTTGATGCTTTGAATGCAATGTCCTTCTTTTTCCCTTATTGAAGTTCACGTTCTCATCTTTCTTCCTCTTCTAAAGTTTCCTCATGTGCTTCTAGGTTGCCAATAAGTTGTTCCATCCTTAGCCGGGTGAGATCATTTGCTTCTTCAATAGCAGTCATCTTGGGCTTGTATTTGGGAGGAAGAGACCTAAGGATTTTTGGTACTTGATCTTATTCAGTGATTACTTTGCCTAAAGCATTCAAACCATTTACAATAGAAGAAAATTTTGCATATATTTCACTAATAGACTCATTTTGATCCATACTAAACTGTTCAAATTTTTTTCTTAAGCATTCCGATTTTAGAATTCTTAACTTGAACAGTTCCTTCATATGTTATAGAGAGTCTATGCCATATGTCATATGACGTTTCACAATCTGATATTCTATTGAATTCACTAACGGAAATTGAACAATAGAGTATACTTACAACTTTTGCATTCATTTGGGCTAATCTTACCGTATAAACATCCCAAGTTGCATACTCTATTTGAGGGAATTCATATGGATTTGATACCATTCTCCATAGATCCCAGCTAATTCCTTGGAAGTAGAATTGCATCCTCCTTTTCCAGTAGGTGTAGTTAGTGCCATCAAAAGGTGGAGGTCTTGCCACGAGTGTCCCTTCTAGGTTGAGGTTATTGAGTACCCCGTCAGCCATTCTTCAAGACTTTGTTAGAGTTCCTTGAAGCCCTGCTCTGATACCAATTGAAAAACCACTAGAGGAGGGTGAATAGGGTTTTATGGATATTTTAATAATAATTCAACCAAAGAAAGCAACCATAAAAATATTGGACAAGGGGACAAGGATTTAGAGTGGTTCCAACCTTAGCAAATATTAAGGCAGTCAATCCACTACCCCGTTGCTTACCCAACCAGGATTTTGAAAGTATTTAATTTTATTACCTCGCAAGGATGTTACATAAAATTACAACACTTTCACCAAACCCTTCAGACAACCTTCACCTAGAAGTAGTCTCACCAACCTCGAAGCAGCCTTCCTTGAAGTAACCTCAAGCTCTCCCTTGAAGTAGCCTTCCTCTTGAAGTAGCTTCCTATTGAGACAACCTTCTTGAAGTAGTCCAAAGTCCACCTTCTCCACTGAGAAGACCCTTTTCCACCTGAAAAGTCAAACCCTCTCCAATCCACAACCTCCAACCCTAGGAGTAGCAAAGAGAGTACACAAGATATAAGGGAACAAGAAGGAAAAATAGAAATTACAATACCGTTGTAGCACAAGGCCTGATTTCCTATATCAAGCGTTTTGATCTCGTAACCAATGTATATGGAAGTGTTTGTGCAGTGGGCAGGGGATGCTAGCCTATAGGACATGAATTTAGAGCAATGGAAATGTATAGCCAATGTTGGAGTTGCTCAATTGCTCACTAGAATGAATAGCCAATTGCAAGTATTATGCTCAAGTGTTGCACAAGTGTATTTTGGGTGTCCTAAGGCTTGTCCTATTTATAGGAATGGCCTATGAGTACTTAAGGATGTTCTAGACACTTTCTAGGGGGTTCTTAGTGCTCAACTAGCCGTTAGGTATCCATTAGTTGCTTTAACAACGACTGGTTAATTAATCCTAAAAAGTGCAGACAGAGACATTCTCGGTCGAAGATTTGTCGACCGAGAGTCCTAGTCAATCGAGGACTTGCCGATTGAGGGAATGTCTGTAGCAACATTCTGATCCAACTCCCAACTACTTTGTTTGCTGTGTCTAATGGCTATTTGGGTCATTCTCGGTCGAAGAGTTTGTCGACCGAGAGTGTCTCGGTCGAGAAGTTTGTCGACCGAGAATAACCCTGTTTCAATATTTTAAACTAAGTACTAAGTGTGTGTATGAGTGTGCAGTTGTGACACTATTGTAGGGGATAACCTATCTAAGTGTTGTGATTGAGTAGGGAAGATCTAAACGCTTGATTTACATGATATCTAAGTACTTGTACATTATATACTTGTACACGTTTTTACATTTGATTACAATCATGAATTAAAGCAATTTGAGCATATAGATCTTCCAAGTTGTTTGTCATCCACCTAATTCCTGCAACACTCAAGTAGCACGTTAGATCTACAAGAATGAAATGTTTGTCATCATAGAAACAAATGGATTATAATAATGTCCAATTTAGCCAACACCACCAAGGCTACACACTAGCCAACTAGAGGTGGCTAGATGCAACCCTAAGGGAGGACACGTGTGGATCTTTTGAAATTTATATTAACCCTAACAAAGACGATCAAAATATCAAATAGGTCACCTGTAAGCACATGGGGTACTATTGTAGCATAGGTGAAGGGCAAGCGTAGGGGTCGATCCTCAGCGATAGAGGGGGCACCAGAGCTAGGTTGATTTTGCTAGGTTCCTACTGTGGAGACCAGGGTTAAGGGTTTAAAGGTAGTTTTATTATTAACTAAGGTGAACAAGAAAGCAATTAAAGGCAAGAAGGAAATATAAGTTAACCCTAGACTTGATTAAGACTAATTATGTGTGTAGGAAAAGACTAAGCTAGATATGAAAAGGCAATTTACACTAACACAAGCAAGAGAAAAGCGCCAGAGCAAGTTGAGAGCTAAACTAGCAAGAACAAGGCAAAAGTAGGTCAAGAAGCCAACTAAGCAAGAAAAGAGCTAACTAAGCTAGCACTAGCTAAGCAAGATGAAAACTAGGGGTTTAAAGCAATTAAGGAAGGCGTGGGTTGTTTAGGGGATGCACTTATCACTTAAGTTAGGGGGTGACATATGCACATTATGAATCCATTTAGATTATTCAAACCAAACAACAAGCTAGATTCTAATGAATTAACCTAATCTACTAACTGGCCATGGATATGCTAGTTTGTGTATAGGGGAACTAGTCCCTAACACTCCCTACTACCCTTGTGAGGATCAATTGGGTTATGGATTAGGTTCAATTCAATTAGAGTCTAATCAAGTCTAAGTTTCTAGATTAGATTTTCCTAGGGCAATCAGGGGCCAAGGGTAGTAATGGGGAGGTGAAATTAGGGTTTTGGACCCCAATTCCCCCACATTCTAGCCTTGAGAAGGCTCCATGCTAATTGCGCTAGAGTCACCTAAAATAGCTACTTAGATCTCTCACTTAGGCTTAGGGAGATTGATTAGGATGTATGAAGATGGGAGGTAACCTAGGGATCCAATAATTGGTCCACTGTTTGGGAAATCGGTCTGCACGGCTGCATATACTCTCGCTTATGCCTATTCGGTCACCCTACCACACCACATATTGCTAATTAGTCCACTAAGCGGTCATGGGCCGCATATACTCCCGCTTGGCTGAATAAGCGACCGATTAAACTCTGCTTTTTGAAAAGGCCACAGCTAATGTCCATGCATTGCACACATACACATACTTTATTTTTTTATTAAAATTAAATATATAACCAATAATATATTTATGTATATTGTAATATATATAATTATTTTAACACCTAATTGTACATTTATACGAATGCCTTTTAACATATTCATATGTATACATGCATATAATTTATAACTACATTTACAAACATATATTTTTACATATATGTATACATTTTCATTTATTCACATTTATACACTCGTATTACACATTTTAGTACATCTGTATACATATATATTAATATTTATACATATATCACAAACACATTCCATATATAGACATATATACATGTATTAACATATCATACAAGCTAATGTTTATATGCAATGTATATATGAGTGTGCAATCTATGAATTTATATAGTTTATTGTATCATTTAGTGACTATATATAATTAATTTATTAAAGAATTCCAAAACCGTATATATTCCCGTATATACTCCCTCATACCGCATATACTCTATGAGATACCCTCTCTGCCCATACACCGAATACCGCTTTCTTGAACTATGATTGGACCTAGGGGCAAATCCCAAAATTCACTCATATAAGAAATTTTCCTAAATTCCTAGGTGATTTCACACACAAACCAACAAGAAATCCATGGAGAATGAGATTGAAATAGAAAATAATCATTAGCAAATAGAATTACAAAGGTTACATGTCATTTTCCCCCAACATGGTACCAAAGTAACATTTTACACCCCAAGCAGCCCACCGAAAGGGGCCTAGCTACTAATGGAAATGGAAAATACAAAAAGAAAGGAGAAAGAGGTAGAAGAAGCCATGGAGCTCGGTGTAGTTGAAGAAATTCTCCACTTCAGCTAGTGCAGGGCATCCTCCTTTCTCCTCCAAGGTGTAGGGCATGGAATGATGGTGGAAATGAGTGGAAATGGAAGGAAAATAGGGTTTTGATGGTGGAAATGGTGAAATGGAGGGGATTATGGAGGTGGAAATGAAGTGGAATGGGGGAATAATGAAATGGAGTGGTAGGAGTGAGCTAGGGGTATCCAACCTTGTGCTAGAGCCACCACCTAGGTATATATGGGTGTGGGGGAAGCACTAGGTCAAGTGGGGGTAGTATGGGAAAAATAATGGAAAAAGTAGTTGGGTTATGTGAGTAGTACGACCGTGGTGGTTCACTACGGCCGTGATGGGTAGGGGTGAGCATGCTCATGTTAATTATAATGTCAAAATCACAGGTTGATGGTCAATTCTGTATTGAGGCTGGCATGATCGTGGTGGTCACCACAACTGTGGTGGAGTGAGGTCACCACGACTGTGGTGGCTCAAAATGTTGAGGTCGTTCTCTGCTCCACAGTCATTCTACCTCTACTATAGCACAACCGTTCTGGGTTGGTTCACCACATCCATTCTGGGTGGCACAACCATGATGATTCCCACTTCACTTGAAGATAACTCTGTTGATTTGCAAGTGAGCTAGCACAGCTATTCTGTGGTACCATTGCCGTGATGGGTTTTGGATCAACACTTTGACTTTTTTCTTTGTATTTTCTTAGACATCTTTGCTTCAATGGATATTTGGCCACTAGGGGTAGGTTGAGGGAGCATAGGGCTTCACTTTGGGTCTCTCTTCCATCAAGCATGCTCTAAATGCCTGAAAAACATGCATATAATGTAACATCCCTAACCTGGGTTATGAACTAACCCTAGGTGTTTTGCTTAATCATGTGATTAAATGCTTGTGGTTATCTATTGATAATGTAATTAAAGCTTTTGAGGAACATATATTTCCCTTTCTATCCTTTTTAAACAATATTGTAATATTGTTTTGTTAAAAGTGGACTTATGTGCAAATTACCCAATTAGAGGGGTTAACTTGCAAATTGCACATGTTTAGATATTCCTATGATGATAAGACATCATAAGAATGAATTTGATGAAGTATTATGGATTCTCCAAGCTTGGGCACCAAAATGCAGCTTGTGGAGCAATTCTTGTGCTTTAAACCCTAGTTTTGGTGTAAAGTGCAATTTACCCGAAACATGGGGTGCAACATGTAAAATATACCTTCTAGAGTATCTTTTATGACTCTTGGCATAAATTAGAGTAAAAATGATGAAGAGGGCATTTCATTTGAATAATCAAATAAGAAGGATAACCCTTGTAACTAAATAACCAAGTGATAAGCATAATGACCCTTTTATATGTGTGCAACTTAGTAGGATGTTTGGCTTCCTTTTCACTAGACTTTGGTTAAGAAAGGAGTTTTTCTTAAGTATAGAAAGGAGGGGCGTGGCCAAGAAGGAGAGAAGGACCCATATGAGAAATAGAAGAAAAGATTGTCCTTATCTTGAAAACATGCCCAAAGTATATATACACCTTTCTTTTACAACCAAGGGATCGTTTCCCTTTCTCTCTTCACTTATCTCTTTCTGTGGCCGACTAAGGAAGAAGCTCAGGAGCAGGGGAGAACGGCCAATTAGGTTTGGGTAAGCTTTGGTTATCTTCTAGCTCGGATTCATGGAGGAAATCATGATACAAGGTTGGTTTGCTAGTTTTTCTTACTAAGTTCTTCTTTCTAGCCATCCTTTACAACCAATTATTGAAGAAGAAACCTTGGACGACCTGTGGAGCTCAAGCCACCATTAAAGCTTCGAAGCTTGGAGCTATAGAGCTGGTTCTTAGGTGGGTTTTATAACTCTAAACCCTTAAACTTTGTTATGCATCTTTCTTTCTTGCAAAAGTAGTTTGTTCTTCTTTCCCCCATCCTTCCTTGCTTTCTTGCAACTAAAAACATGAAGAAAAGACCTGGATATGGAGGTAGAAGAAGGGGGCGTGAATACCAATGTTACTTTAGCAAACGGTCTTGCACCCTTGGCCAAACGGTTTGCAAAACCGTTTGGGGGTTTGCAAAACCGTTTGAGGGGCAAACGGTTTCACAAGGTCGGTTGGAGAAAACGGTCTCCAAGACCATTTGGTTGAGTTGACCAAGGGTTGACCGTTTGGGATTACTGTTAATAATTATGTTGGTTGATAACCCTACAAATTTGAGGGATTAACTCCAAAGGAATCGTGAGTTGAAGGCAAATCAATTAGGTAAATCTAATTGGATTAAGTGCTGATTTTCAACCTGATTAACTTGACATTTTTGGGTAAACCGTTTCAAAACCGTTTAAGTGCGTTGACCAGGGGTTTACAGTTTGGGATTATTGTTCCTAATGATGTTGGTTAATGACTCACCAAATTTTACGGGTTAACTCCCAAGGAATCGAGAGTTGAAGGCTAATCAATCAGATAAACCTAAATGGATTAAGTGCTGATTTTCAACCTGATTAACTTGACCTTTTTGGGAAAACGGTTTCAAAACCGTTTGAGTGCGTTGACCAAGCATTGCCCATTTGAGATTACTGTTCCTAATTATGTTGGTTAATAACTCACCAAATTTGAGGGGTTAATTCTCAAGGAATCATGAGTTGAGAGCTAATCAATTGGGAAAACCCTAATTGAAATTAGTGCTGAAATTCCAATGAGTTAATTTGAGATTTTGGGTTGATTAGCCAAAACGGTTTAAAAACCGTTTGGGGATCACCCAAACGGTCTCAATACCGTTTGGGGGTCACCAAATACCTTTTGGAGGTCTAGGGTGAAGTATGGATATGTGTTTGAAGATCCAAAGATGTGGCATGAACCCTAATCGGCTAAATGCTGAGTTTACAAGTGAATGAGATGATGTTTTGGGTTGATTGGCCCAAACGGTTTCCAAACCATTTGGGGATCACCCAAACGGTTTCAAGACCGTTTGGGGGTCACCCTAGACCGTTTGGAGGTCTGGGGTTAAGTATAGTTGACCAATTGAAGGTCCAAAGGTACCAAATCATATTACAATTAAGTGCTGATTTGTTGATCAACTCGATAGACCAATCCTTGATAGAATTTCACTAGAATCCAAAGGGTTGGATGAGCCAAACGGTCTCAAGACTTTTTGGAGGTCACCCAAGACCGTTTGGAGGTCTAGAGGTGAGTATGGTTAAGCAATTGATGATCCAATGTTACTAAGTTAAAGTGTAATCAATTGCTGATTTGGTGATCAATCCAATGATCCAAACCTTAATTGGTTGACTTGGATTTTGGTAATATGATGGGCAAACGGTCTCAAGACCATTTGGAGGTCATCCAAACGACCTCAAGACCGTTTGGGGTCAGGTCATACCCAATTTGGATGATGGTTCCATGGTTTCAAAGTAACTAGTCTTACATTGATTAGTATTGAAGGATCATCGATTCCCAAACCCTAATTCATTTGAATCAAACCCTAATTGATGAATAATTGAGGGTCAATTGAGGGTCAAATCAGTTTAAGGTTGAACTATTTAACTCAATTGAAGTATGAGGATAGGTCCAATTGATGATTGGTTCCATGAATTCAATGATTGAAGGAATCAATATTGAGAACCCTAAACCGATTGGTGTAGTTGAGACCATCCTTGGTCCATGCGGTTTTGAGGAGGTTTGGACCAAACGGTCTCAAGACCATTTGAGTCCAAATGGTCTCAAGACCGTTTGGGACCAAATAGTTTCAAAACCGATTGGATTCATGCGGTTTCAAAACCATTTGGAGGTTGAAAGTGCAAAACCGTTTGGGATCTTTTAAGGTCAAGAATGCTTAATGCTTTAAAGACTTAGATGGTTCAATGGTTGTTTAACCTAAACCCTAAAGACACCTAAAGTCATTAAGGGGTTAAGTAATTAGTGAACTAATGAATGTTAGGGTCAATGGTGAAGATTACAAAAGTACCCTTAGTGGGTTAGTGTGACTAGTACCCTTGATCAGGTAAACCCTAATGACCTTAATGGTGATGACTTGACTTATGTCAGTCAAAGTTGAGTTGACTTAACCTAATCAAGAGTGATGTAAACATCATCTATTAGTAAGAGGAGAGAGAAGACTCCTAATATCAATGACAATCAAATAAGATACCTTTAAAATGTATCAATACACACCATTAGGGTATGATCCTTCATAAGGAGATCATGGAAACCCTAATTATGGAGATTATGAATCTTAACTTAATTTGAAGGTGTTAAAGGAAGTAATCGTCATAAATAATAATGGTAAGACCTCAATTCACTGTGATGTGAATAGTAAACCCTAATTCTAGGGTAAATCATGTAATGTGAATAGTAAACCCTAATTTTAGGGTAAATCATGAAAAGTGAATAGTAAACCCTAATTCTAGGGGAATAACATGATGTGAAATAGTAGTCCCTAATGGTGGGATATTAATCATAAACCTAATCTGGGGGAGATGTGATATGAATAGAAACCCTAATTAGAGGTGATATTATGGGAAACCCTTATTAAGATGAATATCAAGCTTAACTTATGGCTTATTAATCATGAAAACCTTGAGATGGTTTACTAGATAGTACAATAAGGTGAGGTGTAGCTAAATCAATTAAATAAGATGATTATGTCATAAACATATAGAATAGGGTTAGTGAACACTGTGAATGATAAATGTGGTAATTTCAATAAATAAGGATTTAAGAGGTAAGATGCCTAGATCCAAACATCCCTATGAATGGGTAATAGATTTTACACCTTACAATAATAATGGGCATCAAACTCTTAGAAATGATGTATACTAAAGCATGATGTAGATAACATCCTGAATATGAAGATACCTAGAATAGTTGATGATGATTTATCCTATATCAACAATGTTTAAACCTATATCATTACATATAATTGGATAATTCTGATATATGATATATGCATCATATGAGGAATCGGCTAATACTTAGAAGTGATGATCATTCATGATACATGATGAGTACAATAACCAAAATCAAATACTTATAACATCTTTGAATGCTCCCAAGGGTAGTGGAGTATTATATTAGGGTTGAACTGATAATGTGAACATGAAACCCTAATTAATGAAAGGTAGGGTACTTTAACCCTAAGTTTGGGTTATTCTTTTAAGTATGAAACCCTTTGAATGAATTATAATATGAGGAATCCGTATGCCTTATAAGTCAAAGGGGTTTAATAACCCTAATTGAGTTGAATAAACCCTAACCCTAGAAATCAACCATGGTGATGTAACATGGTCATGGTATGATGTTGATAGCACGACCGTGTAAGGGAGTACGGCCATGGTAGCTTTACTTTGCACGACCGTGCAAGGTGGCACGACCGTGGTGTTCTATTAATAAATTGAAAAGAATTGGTATTGTGTTGATATTGTTATATATGCATGTCTTCAATTATGCTAATCATGCAGGTTGCTAGCAAAAGGTAATCATAGCCAGGAAAGGGTTATGATGTTTTATTCATTGAAAGCATGTTATAAGTTTTATGAATAATGATATACTATGTTGCCCGGTTTAAGAGGTAACATATGAGAATGATGGGCTGTAAGAGCCTTGAGTAATATTTACATTGTTACAATTAAGGTCATGCTATTAGATGACTTATGATGATTTAAGGGTTTGAACACCCCTATTCTTGAATCATAATGATGAGATGGTTATGAAATGATAATTGATGTGAAATAAACTTGATACATTTAGTATTATTCTTCTGTAGCAGATGTTTTAATTGTTTATGTTTGAAAACATGCTTGATCCTAAAGGAATGCTAAAATGTACTTAAATAATCAAGTATGATCATATCATGTAGGGCCCTGACCATAGATCCATCATTGTCAGAGACCAAATGATGGTGAAACAGGTTTTCCTAAGGGAACTCCTGGAACATATACTTTTGAGTATATGGGGGATTATGGATGTGAATATCCTTACGTCCTAATGTAGGAATTGATGTAGGATGTATCTTTAACCTATCAATCCTTCATTACATGTCTATGCCGGGATGATGTACCACCAATCTCCCGAGGGAATCAACAATGCCGCATCGATGAGAGATAAATAAGAGATCCTTCGATGACGAAGAGAGTACAGAACGCCACTGTGATTCTATAGCGAAGTTT
This sequence comes from Alisma plantago-aquatica, assembly GCA_963693085.1. Classification (NCBI taxonomy): domain Eukaryota; kingdom Viridiplantae; phylum Streptophyta; class Magnoliopsida; order Alismatales; family Alismataceae; genus Alisma; species Alisma plantago-aquatica. The sequence goes on from OY856409.1 coordinate 403,194,443, forward strand.
CCAGAATACCCTAGATAGCTATCACAGCAGAGACACAAGATGTCCTGCAAGTAAATCCTCTTACTGACTGAGGAAGATGAGGTCATAAGAATCCGACTCTTTTGATGACCTATGTATGGTACCGACGCGATTTCGTAATGGTCGGTTGGAGTATGAGCGGTATACCTCATCTCCGCAGGGCATAATAATGTTTGGAAAACATAATCAGTCGTGTAGCATAATTGCTTAGGTTGAACTACGAGAAACAATGATTGATGTTACATTGTTTATAATGTTCTAGTTAAATAACTAGTATACATGTTCTCCATATTCTTTAATGAGATATGCTTTGATATCCAATTAAGTTATAATTGAAATGTTGCTTTACTTGACATTAAACCTGCTGTTAAATGTTAATAATTATACTGCTTATTGTTATTCCTTATTGCAATAACAAAGCTTCTGGCGGAGAGTTATAACTCTCGCTGGGACAATTATTCAATTGTCTCACCCCTGTGGGATTCGAATTTTTAGGTAGACGCCGAGGACGAAGGAATCCATCTAGAGATGAGCAACAACAACATCAACAACACCAGGGGTAGTAGTGAATCTCAGGTGGAGATACTGACTGTCAAGTCTTGTAGATAGTAGGTCCTATGTGTCGTCTCTGTATTCTCAGGTCCTAGGAGTCTATAGATCTGAGGTTTTTGGCTTAATGCCTCAATATTTTTGTATCTTGCCTATACAGGTAATAGGGCAATGGATGTATGTAATCACTTGAGATGTGAATTCACAGAGATGTAATGTCAAACCATGTTGTAAACAGTTCATCTTGTTTTCTTATAAAAGAGTTTTATGGTTTATAGATCTCTTTACCAAAAATTTTAAATTTTTAGTGATTTTGATAATTCCACTGCTAGTTAATCACTTCCGCTGAGTTTACATCATGATTTATCGATTCGGTCGCCACAGATAATGTCCTTAAGTGTATTTTACACAAATATGCATATTGGGGGAAATAACATGTAATCTAACAGGTATAGGTGTGATTGAAATGCAAAATGACACAAGATGAAGCCCTAAAATAGGGCTAAATCACTACTCTCAACAAACAAAATCCTTACTGACCATAACCGCACTCGTAGAGGTTTTATGGGACCAACTAGATGTTACCTTTGCAAAGAAGAAGAAGAAACTACGCAACACCTCTTCACCAACTGCACATTCACGATGCACATCCTGCAACTCTTCTTCCCACTTTCTTCAGACCTTAAAAACCTCCTCATACCAACTATTGTATCTAGGATCCAACCCTTACCACAACACTCTAGATATCGTCCAGAGGACCTAATTATCTATACCTTATGGAACATTTGGCTAGAAAGAAACAATAGAAAATTCAATAACACCTCTTAACACACCCAATGCTTGCTTACTAACATTAATAATGCCTTATCCGTACAAATTGCATTTTAGGACAAGCCTCTACATCAACTCAGGTAATACCTTTGGAAGTCAATCCAGGTAACATTTTTGGAGATCATAATGGAGGTGGATGCTACTCCCTGGAGGACATTATCGTTGACGACATTAGTTTCTGAAGATCTGATCATTGCATAGCATGGAGAAACTATCTTAGCCACTACTTTACCTACTACTTTTCTAATTCATCTTTATGATCTGAGGCATTTTTTAAGGGGTGCCTCCCCCATGTACAATCTCCTTGATCTACATCACCATTTTGTTTAGCTTACTGTGGTAGCGGGGCCTCCTCTCAATGAATGCCCACCTAGTAATTATTTTAGCTTTCTTTCTTACAAACATTCTGTGTTTGTAAGCACTGAGTTGCACTATCTATTAATGCATGGACTATTATTTTAAAAAAACCATGAACTAAAACTGATGCTTCAGTGTGGGGTTAAGCAGGGCGTCAAGGTGAAAGAATACTATGCTGAGTTGAAATTATGTCAGGAAGTGTTGAACTAGATTTTGACCATCCAAATGAGCTACTTTTTGGCAGATGACTGAACTAGATCTGGGAGTAGTTTAGGGATGATGAATGCATATTTTTGATGCAAGGATTCACAAAGACGTATAACACCTATGTATATACGATTTCTTCTTTCACCCTCTCTTTCTCTCCCTCCCAAGTCCTTTCAATTTCTTTGTCTCCACCGACTCTCATTCTCCCTCTCCTGATATAACTACTTCCTCTCCTACTACAACTGTCGATCATGCTCTTTGTCTCCATCTCTCTTAGACCTAACCACTCTTGCTCCCCCACTGCTACTCCTACTCGTTAATCTAGGCCGACTGACACTGATAGCTCAAATTTTGTCACTGTCATCCTCAACATCTCCATCTCCTCTAGATCGGTCATTTTGGTGTTTTCCACTGTCTCGTTAGTATATCCAACTCCGCTCTCCCTCTCATCCAGATCGAAAATTCTTCCCTTATTGACCATCTTCCTCTCCATCCCTGACCCGAATCCAGTGAGAAAGTTAACAATTTGATCCCAGTTAGTGGGACAAAAGGAGAAAGCAAAAAGGAGTCTCTTTTAGGATCTATTCTTGTCCTGTTTGCTTCTCCTGCCACCCCTCTATTGAAAAGATTCATTTTTTTCCTTTTTTATGTACCGATTTCATTAATTTTTGAAAAGTTACAATTTTCCTAATGGTAACATCTTTTATTAGGTCTCAGCCGCTGAAGTGTGTGGGTATTAAATTGTTGCACCTTCTTGTCTATTTCTCATTTAATAGGAAGCTAATACAATTTAGTGCTCACATGATTCAAATAAGAATAATGCTAATTACATATCTTAAAGAGTAGGTTTTAATATCATATACATCATTATCTCCAGATCATAACCACCTCCCTTGCATGTATATTCAGAAGAAAGTATATTATCAATGCCGATTAATGGATGATTGAGATGAATATGACTTTAAAGGAACTACAAAAAGGATCACGGACCCGTGCACTTCAAAAAGGATCACTGGATGATGAACTTCAACAAGGATCATTCACCTCTGTGCCATCAACACAACAACATGTCCAACAATAATGTTCTCTCACTAATACATCTTTTTTTGACATAGATCTCAATGAGATGGGTTCTTAAGAACATGGTTGGTAAGGAATATCTTAGGAAGATGAGATGGGTGAGATGAGTTCTCTAGAATAGGGCTGGCAAGGAAACTCACATGAAGATCCATAGATTAATGATTGGTATGATTGCACACAAAATTTTGAAAATGATACTTTCAAAGATTATCCCTACCACGATTACTCATAGAATCATGAAAATGTTGGTTTCAAAGATCAAACCTATTGTGATTTCTCACAAAAAGACAACTTCCTATTGCGTTGAAATTCCTGATATGGAGTTGGAGAATGTTGTGAGGTCCCAACTAGATCTGAATTAGACATTTACGGCTTCTGAGATCAATGAAGAAGAGATTATTTTTGATGATATTCATATTAATGTATCTGTTGATTAGTCTTTTGTTAAAAGAATAATATTTATATGATCTATTCATTGTACTACTAACCTCCATTATATATTTCACATCTAGTCCTCTATTTGTGGTGTGTTCCATTATTATTTTACATATATTGCACTATCAGTAACACTCTTGATCCGTTGTATTGCTTTTTTGTTACATTATTCTTATACTATTGATTTATTTGTGTTCCATTTTTACATGGTGATATGTTCTAATATTTCTTTCACAATGTTCTATTTTTTCTTTATTCCATTTTTACTTCATCACTTTGTAGTATCTAGTAATAGAAGTCACTTAATGCAGTATGCCTCAACTAACATGCTCATCGGCCTGTAAGAACAAAGATGTTGACATGATTTTTTAAGTACAACTCAATTTCCTCTAGCATACAAAAGTTTTGTCCTTGCAGGTTGAGCAAAATATGTTGCCTATTCACTTAGTGTGTTGCATTATGCATGATACTGTGACAAATTTACCTAAACTCAATTGCCTCTATCTTTATTCCCTTCACAAATGTTCCAACATACTAAGGTATTGTTCCATCATTAATTATTTGAAGTAGTGTTCCACTATTACCTGCTAGCGTTTTCAATTTTACATCTCACCTGGGTTCCAATATTTTTGAGGTCATGTTTCAATATTTCTGAGGTAGTGTTCCACTATTACTTGCTGGCTTTTTTTCCATTATTCTTATACCTACATTCCATTGTTGATTTGTTTGTGTCCAATTTGTACATGGTGACACGTTCCAATATTTCTGTGATAGTATATCATTTTTACTTCATTTCATTTTCACTTTATCAATGTATAATATCTAGTAATAGAAATCACATTATGTAGTGTGCCTCCAGTAACATGCTCCTAAACTTGTAGTAAGAAAGGTCTCGACACAAATTTTAAGTACGACTCAATTGTCTCCATCACATAAAAGTTTTGTTCTTACAGGTTGAACAGAGTATGCTTCTTGATGCTTACTACATTGCATTATGCATGATACTGTGACAAATTTACCTAAACTCAATTGCCACCATTTTTATTCCATTCACATATGTTACAATATCTTGAGGTAGTGTTCTGTCATTAATATTTCTAAGGTAGTGTTTGATTGTTACATGCTGGAGTTTTCCATTATACCTTTCATCTAACTTCTAATAATTCTAAGGTAGTGTTCTAATATTTCTAAGGTAGTGTTCCATTGTTACTTGCTTATTTTTTGTTCCATTATTCCTATATCTATGTTTCACTATTGATTTGATTTATGTTCCACTTTTACATGGTGGTCTGTTCTAGTATTTCTTCAACAACATTTCATTTTTACTTCATTCTATTTTTATTTCATCAGTTCATTGTATCTGAGAACATAATTTACATAATTCAATATGCCTTTGTTAACATACTTCTTAGCTTGAACAAACAAAGTGTCGATGTGTTTTTTAAATACAACTCAATTGCCTCCAGCATACAAAAAGATTTTTTTTCTTACATGTTGAGTAGAATATTGTTGCCTCATGCTTACTGCATTCCATTAGCATGATATTATGATAAATTTACCTAAACTTAAGTGCCTCCATTTATATTCCCTTCACATATGTTCTGGTATGCTGAGGTAGTGTTTCATCATCAATATTTCTAAGGTAGTGTTCCACTATCACCTACTGGCGTGTTCCATTATACCTTTCACATGTGTTCCACTATGGACTTGTTTGTGTTTCATTTTTATATGGTGGTTTGTTCCATTATATCTTTGAAAACGTTCTAGTTTTACTTCAATACATTTTTACTACATTAGTTCATAGTATCCATTAACATAAATCACATCTGAGGTGTTCCACTGTTAAATGTTGGTGTGTTCCATTATTCCTTTCATGTTTATTGTGTTCCACTATTATCTTGTTTCATACCTTTATTGTGTTCCATATCATGTTTATCTTATTCTTATACATCATCTCAGATGAACTTGGTAAGCCAGAAAATTGAAAAAACCTTGAATTCTTCTCTCATGACGAAACACATGTGTACATAATAGATATGCTCACCAGAAAGGTTTTGCCACCAGAATTGACTGGAAGAAGAAATGTAGAGGTAAAAATATGGATCAAGAAAAAAAAACCAATATGCTAAATATATATGCAATGAAAAATGATTTTGAAAGGAAAGTATGCTAAATAGCATTGGTTATAAAACTAATTCTAAAACTATATAAGAATTAATAGAATCGCAAATTTGAACCAAGAGGCACCATAGAGAAGATCGGATTGGGTGCCAAGCACAAATTAATCTTGAGCTTGATCGCGAGCTTAATGTCTATAAGATAACTACATAATTTGCAAACCTCCTTAGATCTAACCAGTTTATTTCATAAGTATAAGGAACTATATTAGAGATCAAAGAAGATGCTAGTAATAGGTTACATAATTATACAATGCAGTGTCATTGGTTGCCGGTGGAGGTGAGTATGTTGGATTTATTCATCCAGTTTTTAGGAACCACTTGAGTCAGAGGAGACAAAGGCAATGAGAGCTAGTGAAGACACTGCTTTATAAGATTATTTTCATAATGAAGCATACTCTAGCCCATAATATTACTATGACATTGAGGTCGATGATAGGGAGAGAATTGCAAACATATTAGGGTCTGCAAGAGGAGGAATCTTGATTATCACTTATTTGGTGACATTGTTTCCTTTGATACAACTTTTTAGACAAACAAGAGTTACTGACTATTAGGTATTACATTGGCAAACTAGTGCACTACTATTATGCAAATTGGTGCAATACTATTATAGAACTGGTGCACTTCTACTACTCTAAAAACTGGTGCAATACTACTCTAAAACTGGTGCACTACTACTCTAAAACTGGTGTACTAGTATCAATGCTCAAAACTAGTGCACTACTACTCTAAAAATTTGGGCATTACTACTCTAAAACTAGTGCACTGCTACTCTAGAATTGATGGATTACTACTATAAAACTGATGCACTTCTACTATAAAACTGGTGCACTACTATTCTATCAACACTCCCATACAACTATTAGATACTAAACTAACATGCTAGTTTTTGCAATATTATTTCTTAGTTTTAACCACCACCGTCAGGGTGTAACTTTTGGTGCTATCCTTCTCTATGATGAAACTATTGAATCTTTTGAATGGTTATTTAGGATTTTTCTTAAATGCTTGTCAGAAAAGACACCTTTAACCATTTTCACTGATCAAGATGCCACAATGGTTGTGGCTATTAAAAATGCCCTCCCTGATATGTTCCATGCACTATGTACATGGTATATATTGCAAAATGCTTAGAAGAACTGATCTTAGTTGTTTACTCCTGATTTACTCAGCCACCTTACTTTCCTCATGTATGACACTAAAGACAAAAATGAAAAATTTTCTTTGAGAAAGATGATTGAAGAATGATTTCTTGATGGTCCTCATCATTGGATTGAGATAATATAAGGTTATCAAATGCAATGGTCATCAACTTGGGTAAAAGAACATTTTACTCCTAGAATGAAAACAATCCATCCACTTGAATAATGTAATGGTGCATGAGGCTCTTCCTACAACCAAATCACAATCTTCCTTAGTGCTTTACACTCTTCAATAGGAAGGTGGCAAGTAGGAGGAGTAACAAAAAATAACAAGAAGTTCAATCCACTAAAAAAGTGACAAAAATGGTTTTTCCTACAACCCAATTGCAAAAAAGGCAGCTGAGGTGTACACGTCTAATATTTTTACAATCCTTAAAGAATAGTTCAAAAAATAGATGAAGTTTATATTGAAAGTCATCACAAATGATAATAATGGAAGTAAGAAGACATATAATGTTTTCAAGACTGACAATGATATTAGCGTAGAAGCTCAATCTATGATATACCAACCAACTAAGATGAAGTTTGAATATTCATGTCATATGTATGATAGCATGGCCTGTAGGGAAATATAGCATCAAATAAGATAACATAATAAAAAAAATAACTGCCATATTCCCCTAGTAGATGACGTCAATAACTATGGAATGGGAAGGAGGGCTGTAAGGTTTATACCTAGTCCTAGAGCATCTTTAACAACTATCCCTTGTTGCAATGTGCTCCTTTTCAAGTTGCACCTAGATGACATCAACGACGGTCTCCTGGTTGATCACCATATACATCATTTGAATCCATCCTCCTAGTGGGTGGCAAGGACCTACTCGCCTCTGTAGTATTCCACATGGACGATCAAGAACTCTTGCCATTCTAGATGAACCAACAAAGAGTTGTCTCTTTTAGTCAATGTGCTAGTGTTGACTTGCTCTCCCAATTATCTCTCCCTTGCTATTTCTCCCCTTGACAGGTAGAACTTATTCGAGTTCTCACATTACTACAATCGTGAGAAGATAAAAATTGTCAGAGCTTATTGTTGTGACTCTGGAAAGCCCCCACTACCCCTCTGTTTATCGGAGGTCCAGGGTCAGAGTTTTTAGTCTGACCGAGAGTTAAAGAGTAGAAATTTCATGAATTTTTTGGAACCTACGAACATTGAACCAGTCGGTTCACATGTGAGCAGATCAATTCAACCCTTGAATCTGTTATTTCTTTACGTTTCTCAATCACAATTGTATTGTCAATCAAAATTTGATTAACACACAACATGATGTCATCATAGATCCTTAATCCAATCAAATTGATCAACCAAATAGTCGGTTCATAGCCTAAACTGGTCCATACACAGACCTGAGCTTGGTTCACTTGCTGAACTGGTTGTTTCAGACTTTTGATTGCCAATGTTGGTTCAAATTGACATGACACTTAAATCGTTTAGCTCAACACTACAATCAGTCAGTTAACAGTCCAGTCAGTCAAATTTTAACCATTGTTGTTTAAATTGAATACCTAACACTTTAGTAGTCAAGTTTAAACCACATTCATGAATAAACTCCTATTCCAAGTGTATCATACATGTTTTACCCTATAGGTTCCCAATTACATTGGAAATGAATGTTCATAACTGATTTATGACATCACAAGAAATGAGTGGCATCTAGCAAGACATCATTGCTACCCATGAATCAAAAAGTTGAAAAGAAAATAAACCTACAATCTATGATTAGTGTTAAGTGATCATATAATTCCTTGAACTAGAGCAAACTGTCTGAGATATATGTAATCTTAATATCACATATTGACTCACATAAGCATGTCAATGCATTTCTCAATCTCGCTTATCAAGTGCCCGTGATATCATACTCCTATAGGAGGGACAAATCCCATCTATATCACTCAAAGTCATCCCCATGTGTCACAATGTGCCCACACACCACCTTTATGGCAACCCTTATTTAAGGCCATGATGGATGATGTCAAAGTACATCCAACAACATGTGATGAGTGTAGTGATTTTAGGTCTAAGAACCAAAATCACCACCATCACTATGAGAGATGATTCTGACTACCATTCATGGTTTCAATGCATCACTCTCAAGGTGGGTTTATCAACACTCTATTCTCTAAGAAATATCTATGTGTATGATTTGATATCACATATCATGACTAATGAGATTATGTCATCAACCAACACATGCTCTAGTCTTAAGTGTTATTGCTATCTATTAACCTTCCATAATAAATTCCGACTAGGGACATAAAAAGAATGCAAATACTCTTAACATCCATATGATCTCATTGTTTAGGTCCTCAACCCAATTATATATGACATTGAGTAATATCATTCTTTAGACATTTATTATGTTATATCATTATCTCATAATTACATAAAATAGAATAATTTAGAAGATTTCCTTTATTATTAATCAAATTGTTTATAAGATATGCCATTACAATCATCATATGATTGGCTGTATGTGCATGCATACCAACAAACTCCCACTTGCACTTAGTTCCAATCACCCATGAACTTAATCCTAAGTGATCTAGTATGACCTTCATCCTTCTTCTATAAAAGTTCTTTTGTCAAGGGGCCAACCACATTGCTTTCAATTGGTACTCTACAAATCTTCACACCTCCTCCCTGTACAATCTCTTGTATGAGATGGAACCATAATTGTATGTGTTGGGTTTTGTGGGATAGAACAGGTAGCGGAAACAAAAATTTTATCTAACCAGAAACCCATAAACAGCAGATCGCATCAACAACTATGCAATAGAAAAGATGGTTTAGTGAGATATACCTAGTCCTAAGGCTTGCTCAGTGACAATACCTCACAACTAATGCGGCCTTCAACCACCTAGTCTTCAATGACATTTGTGCAGCTCCTGGGGTAGACCTGGATGGCTGTTGACATTTGTCCTCCTGAGCAACATAAATCTCCCACCTCTATAGATAGTCCACACAGACCACCGGGAACTCTAGTCATCCAGATGGACAGACTAAAAGGAGTCACCCCTTCTGTCGGCATACTAATCACCGACACACTCTTCCACAATCAGTTGCTCTTGTACAATTGTCTTTCCCTCACTGTTCCTCCCTAGATGGGTAGAACCTCACTGTTCCTCCCTGGACAGGTAGAACTTGCTTGGGCTCTCTCGGTTACCACAACCAGAGAGGACAACAACTTTGTAGAGCAACTAATGTTCTGAGTTGTGTGTTCTGAGAATCCCTCTATACCCCTCTATTTATAGTAGAGGGCAGGGTCAGGGTTCCCAGTCTGTGTGGGAGTAGAAGGGTCTGAATTTTCCATGAAATGACTGTACAACGGTAGGCGAACCGGTCGTTTCACAACTCAATCGGTCGTTTGGGAAGGTGGGCTGACCGATTCACTTTTAAACCAGTCAGTTGGGAGTGTGAACCCCTTGGTTCACTTAGTGAACCGGTCATTTCACTTCCTAGACTCGCCCATAATTGACTTTCCTTATTCATTTCTAATTAATGCAAATATTGATTCTTGTCCCAATCAAATTGAATAAGTGAAATGAAAATCTTTTCTCACAAACTGGGAAACCCAACACCTGCTCAGTTGGTCCATGTGAATCGATCAATTCACCAATGTGAACTGGTTGTCTCACTTGCCATGAGCCGATCTGTTCACCCAGTGAACCAGTCGGTTGGTGGTCCAGGTTGTACAAAACTCAGTCAATGCAGTTCTCAATCAAACTGACACTCTAATCAATTGGTTCAACACTTGAACTTGATGATTTTGAGTCAAGTCTATTGATTGAATGTTTATTTGAGTACCTAAATACTTTAGTAATCAATCTAAACATCATTCATGGATAAACACCTCTTCCAGGTTAATCCTATGGGTGTGACCCTATAGGTTCCATTTCACATTGGCAGTGAATGTCCATAAATAACTTATGACATCACAAGAAAAGAGTGGTGCCTAGTCACACATCAGTGCTACCCAAGTGAAGAGGAAAGTTGGAGAACAACATTCAACCTACAATCTGATATTGGTGTTACAGTGAATTTATAGTCCGTTTGTCACTGATATATAGATTGAACTCGAGGCATGGACTTATCATCCTCTACAAACATCCAATCCATGTTTCTTGACTTAGACTAGACTATCTAAGATATATGTAAGCTCAATATCATATATTGACTTACATGTGCGCCATGCATTTCTCAGTCTCACTCCTCAAGTGGCCAGGATATCACACTCCCTTAGGAGGGAAAAATTCCATATCTATCACTCACAGTCAAGTCCCCATGTGTCAAAGTCACCCAATCATAACCGTTATAACACCCCATGTTTTAGGACTATGTTTGATGATGTCAAAGTGTACCTAATCACATGCGATGATTGTAGTGATTTCAGGTCTAAGAACCACTGTCACCACCGATACTATAAGAGATGATCCTGACTAACCAAGTGTGGTTTCCATGCATCTTATGGTGGGTTTGTCTGATACACTATTCTCTAGCATGTATCTATGTGCTTGGTTTGATATCTCATATCATTACTAATGAGATTCTGTCATCAACCAACACACACTCTAGTCTTCTGTGTTATTGATGTCTATGGTTATTTCCACAATAACAACTGACTAGGGACATAATAAGAATGTATACTCTTAACATCCATATGATCTCATTATTTAGGTCCTCAACCCAAAGACATATGTCATTGGACAATACAATTCTTTAGACATCTAACATGTTATATTATTATCTCAAAATACATTTAATATATAGATGGAAATCACCTTTATTTTTATTCAAATCATTTACAAAGTATGCCATTACAATCATCATATGACTGGCTCTATGGGCATACATACCAACAGACTCCCACTTGCACTTAGATCCAATCACCCATGAACCTCAGTCCTTGTGATCTAACATGACCATCATGCTTTTGCTGTGAAAGTGCCTTAGTCAAGGGATCAACAATATTGTCTTCAGTGGGTACTATGCAAATCTTTACATCTCCTCACTATGTGATCTCTCCTATGAGATGGAAGTGCCACTGTATGTTCTTGGACCTCTGATATGATTTGGGTTCTTTATCTTGTGCAATAGCTCCATCGTTGTCACAATTATGCTCAATTGCATCACAGACGCTAGGAACCACCCCAAGTTTAGAGATAAACTTCTTGATCCACAAAGACTCCTTTATCACATGGGATGCACCAATATACTGGACCTCTGTCATAGAATCCACAATTGTCTCTTACTTGGAACTCTTCTAGCTCACAACTCTATTGTTGAGGCAAAACACAAATCTTAACTGTGATCTGTAATCATCTTTATTGGTTTGGAAGCTTGCATCGGCTCACCGTTATAAACAAGGAACTGATCCATAGTCCTTCTCAAGTACTTTAGGAAGTTCTTCACGGCTGTCCAATGAGCATCTCTAGGATCTGACTGGTATCTTCTCATCATGCTGAGTGCATACAAGACATCGGGACGTGTGCACAACATTGCGTACATGATGGATTAAATTGTTGATGCATAGGGAATCCCATTCATGCATTCCCTATCTTTACAAGATTTGGGACATTGAGCTCTAGAGACAGGAACTCCATGCCTCATGGGTATGCTTCCTCTCTTTGAGTTCTGCATGTTGAACCTCTTCAACACTTTGTCAATGTATGTGCTTTGATTTAGTCCAAGAAGCCTTCTATATCTATCTCTATAGATCTTGATTCCTAATATATAGGATGCTTCTCCTAAGTATTTCATTGAGATTGTATTTCCAAGCCATGTCTTTACCTTCTGTAAAGCAGGAATGTCATTTCCTATCAATAGTATGTCATCTACATACAATATGAGGAATGTAGTCATGCTCCCACTAACCTTCTTGTACAAACAAGGTTCATCTTCATTTTAACTAAAGCCAAACTCTTTGACTGCTTTGTCAAATCAAAGATTCTCCGAGATGCTTGATTCAATCCATAGATTGACCGTTGCAGCTTACAGACTTTATTTGCATCCTTTGTATTTATAAAACCTTCAGGTTGTGTCATGTACACATCCTCAACAAGATTCCTATTAAGGAATGTAGTTTTAACACCCATCTGCCAAATGTTATAGTCATAGTAGGCTGCAATAGAAAGCATGATCCTGATGGACTTAATCATCGCAACTGAAGAAAAGGTTTCTTCATAGTCAACACATTGAACTTGTCTGAAACCCTTTGCAACCAATCTGCCTTTATAAGTTTGCATATTGCCATCCATGTCGGTCTTCTTCTTAAAGACCCACTTGCACCCCGTGGGTTTTACCCCTTCAGGTGGTTCCACCAAGGTCCATACCTTGTGGGTATACATGGATTCCATCTTAGATCTCATGGCCTCAAGCCATTTCTTAGAATCTGGTCCCTACGTAGATTCTAGATAGGTAGTTGACTCATCATCTATGACCAACTCACCGCCTTCTTGAGTCACAAGATATCCAAATGTTTCAGGCTCAAGGTGTGTCCTACTAGATCTACGAGATTTCTGTGTTACTTTAGGAATTTGAGATTCCACAACAACTTGTGATTCTCTATGTTCCTCTTATACATCTGTTGGTTCAATGTTTTCTTGTTGGTCTCAAACATCTTCGAGCTCTATTTTCCTCCCACTGATTCCTTTGGAAATAAATTCCTTTTCTAGGAATACATTAGTTCTAGCAACAACCACTTTGTTGTCAGATGGAGTGAAAAAGTAATATCCCCTAGTTGCCTTGGGATATCCAACAAGGTAACACTTATCTGATTTGGGTCCAAGCTTTTTAGGAAACATTTTCTTAACATAAGCTTAACATCCCCAAATCCTCATAAAAGACACATCAGGACGCTTCCCATGACATATCTCATATGGTGTCTTTTGAACCGATTTAGATGGTATGTGGTTAAGTGTATATGCGGCAGTTTCAAGAGAATAACCCCAGAAGGAAGTTGGAAGATCAACAAAACTCATCATAGACCGCACCATGTCAAGTAATGTGTGATTCCTTCTTTCTAACACACCATTATGTTGGGGTGTTCCAGGTAGAGTCCATTGTGATACAATACCATAGGCTCTTAGAAGGTCCTCAAACTCTTGGATTAAGTATTCTCCAGCTCAATTAGATCAAAGTGCCTTAATACTTTTGCCAAGTTGGTTCTGTACTTCATTCATGAAATCCTTGAACCTTTCAAGGGTTTCTAATTTATGTCTCATCAAGTAAAAATAACCATACCTACTGAAGTCATCGATAAAGGTAATGAAGTACTGATACCCACTTCTAGCATTTGTTCTAAAAGGCCCACATACATTAATATGTATGAGTCCTTATAGATCACTCGCTCTCTCACTTTTTCTTGAAAAGGGAGCCTTGGTCATCTTGCCCAATACACAAGATTCACATGTCTCTATTGATTCATAATCAAAAGCGTCCTCATAACCATCCTTATGGAGTCTAGATATGCGATTCTCATTTATGTACCCTAGATGACAATGCCAAAGGTATGTTTTGTTTGAGTCATTGAGTTTTTGTCTTTTGGTGTTTATGTTGTATACACTTGTCTGTAGATCTATCAAGTATAGACCATAAGACATTGGGGCACTGCCATAAAAGATCCCATCTTTAGAAATGGAACACTTTCCATTCTTAATAAGAAATTCAAATCCATCCTTGTCCAAAAAAGTTATAGAAATGATATTCCTATTTATGGCAGGTACAAAATAGTAGTTCTGTAACTCTATTATCAGCCCACTTGGTAGATATAACTCATAGGTTCCTACTGTAGTGGAAGCAACTCTTGCTCCATTAGCAACACGTAGTTCAACCTCACCTTTTGCTAAAGGCCTACTTCTTTTTAGATCCTTCACATGTGAACAAATGTGTGATCCAAATCCGGTATCAAGTACCCATGATGAAGAAGTAGTAAAGTTAATATCAATCATGTATACATCAGAAGTAGAGATCTCTATATCTTACTTCATCTTCCTTGATTCCCTTAATCCTCTCCATATTTTGAGCGCAGAAGATTTAGACTTCAGCTTGGCGGGAGAACACTTCTCTGCCTTGCATGTATCCTTGGACTCCAATCCACTGATCACTGTCATGGAACTATCCTTCTTCTTTTGTGCCTCAAACAACAACTTAAGTGTACATAGAGAGGATTCTACAGTCACTAGTATCTTCGGAATATGCAGAACACTTCTCATAGTCCTTAACCAGTTATGGAAATTTATCTCAATTAAATTGCCCGATTAAAATGATGATTTCTTTGCCATTTGATTCTATAAGAGAAAACATTTGCATTTTGTCAAAACTCCTTTTGATTTGATTTGAATAAACTTGATGATATTAATTAGGCATTTAATTAATCATCGCTCCAACTAGTTTTGATCAAATTGATTATCCTCATGTATGAATTTGCAAGATTGCAGCGTACAACCTTCTAGTGAGCAAGACCCTGACTTCCTCTCAGTTATGGACCGGCGAAGGCTGTCACCCACAACTAGATTCTTTGAGGTAGGCAAATTTTTCCAATTGCATCATATGCAATTCTTGATAGATGTCATGCACAAATCCTTGTCATGATCATCTCCATGCCTCAAGGCGCTTAATCCTATTAAGATCACCTTGTTGAGTCTGTTCCCAAAAGACAACACAATGAGTTCGCACCCTACGAAGGCAAACCCACATACCCACCATCACACTTCCATGAGATATTTGGTTCACCATGCGAAGGCAAGCCCACACTTAGTCGATCAAGCTTTTCATATGTGTTGCTTTTGGAAGGCATCTTAAACTTAATATTTAAATTGAAGGGTTGATATTTATATACATATACATATCCAATCACCACGTATATGTTGGCTAAATGGACATCTGTAAATCCCTTTGTTTTGATAATGACAAACATTTCATTCTTGTTAATCTAACGTGCTACTTGAGTGTTGCAGGAATAAGGTGGATGACAAAGCACTAGAGAATCTATATGCTTGAATGATTGTAAATGTCATGAAATGTAATCAATTGTAAACTTGTATAAATATATAATGTACAAGTACTTAGACTTCATGTAAATCAAGCGTTAGATCTTCCCTAGCTAAACACCACATTTAGATAGGTCATCCCCTTCAACAGTGTCACATATGCACACTCATACACACACTTAATGCCTTCATTTGAAACATTGAAACAGGGTCTATCTCGGTCGACAAAATCCTCGATCGAGACACTCTCGGTCGACAAGCTTCTCGACCGAGAAAGACCCAGGTAGCCGTTAGACACAGCTGACAAGGTAGTTGGCAGTTGGAGATGAACATTGTAAACACTTGATCCAGAGAGCCTGTCGGTTGACAAAACTTCGACCGAGTAGGTGTCTCGGTCGACAATTCCTCGACCGAGATGGACTCTGACAGCAACTGCATAATTAATTAAACTAGTCGTTGTTAAACCAACTAGTGGATACCTAACGGCTAATTGAGCACTTGGAACCCCCTAGAAAGTATCTAGAATGTCCTAAAGCATCCATAGGCCATTCCTATAAATAGGACAAGCCATAGGACACCTAAAATACACTTGTGCATATACTTGAGCTTACACTTACAATTGGAAAACTATTTTGAGCAATTGAGCAACACTAGCATTGGCTATTCTTTTCCTTGCTCCAAATTTCGTGTCCTATAGGCTAGCATCTCCTATCCACTAAACCTACATTCCAATATTCATTGGTTAGGAGATCTATATGCTTTATATAGGAAAATCAAGCCTTGAGCTACAAGTGGTATTGTAATTTCTGTTTTTCCTTCTTGTTCCTTTGTATCTTTTGTATTCTCCTTGCTACTCCTAGGGTTGGAGGCTGTGGATTGGAGAAGGTTCTTCTCGGTGGAGAAGGTGGACTTCGAACTACTTCAAGAAGGCTATTGCAACGGGAAGCTACTTCAAGAGGAAGGCTACTTCAAGGGGGAGCTTGAAGTTACTTCAAGAAGGCTGCTTCAAGGTTGGTGCAATTACTTCTAGGTGAAGGCTCTTCGAAGGGTTTGGTGAAAGAATTGTAATTTTATGTAAAGTCCTTGCGAGGTAATAAAATTTAATTCTTTCAAAATCCCAGTTGGGTAAGCAACCGAGTAGTGGACTAACTTCCTTAGTATTTGCTAAGGTTGGAACCACTCTAAATCCTTGTCCCCTTGTCCAATAGTTTTGTGGTTGGTTGTTTGAGTTAAATAATTGTTAAATTAATTTAAAACCATATTCACCCCCCCTTTAGTGGTTTTTCAATTGGTATCAGAGCAGGCTTCAAGGAACCCTAACAAGGTCTTGAAGAATGGGTGACGGGGTGCTCAACAACCTTAACCTTGAAGGGACACTTGTTGCTAGGCCTCCAACGTTTGATGGAACAAACTACACATATTGGAAGAGAAGGATGCAGTTCTACTTTCAAGGCATAAGTTGGGATTTATGGAGAATGGTGTCAACCCCTTATGAGCTACCTCAAATGGAATATGCAGCTTGGGACACCAATACGGTAAAGTCGGCTCAAATGAATGCAAAGGCTGTAAGTATTCTTTATTGTTCAATTTCAGTAGGAGAATTTAATAGAATATCAAACTGTGAAACAACCTATGAAATATGGCATAGACTTTCTATAACTTATGAAGGGACAATTCAAGTTAAGAATTCCAAAGTTAGTATGCTTAAACAAAAGTTTGAACATTTCCGTATGGATCCAAATGAATCTATTAGTGAAATGTATGCAAAATTCTCTTCTATTGTAAATGGTTTAAATGCCTTAGGTAAAGTAGTTCTTGAGGAAGATCAGGTATCAAAGATTCTTAGATCACTTCCTCCCAAATACAAGCCCAAGGTGATGGCCATTGAAGAAGCAAATGACCTCACCCGACTAAAGATGGAACAACTCATTGGCAACCTAGAAGCACATGAGGCAACGTTAGAAGAGGAAGAAAGAAGAGAACGTGAACTTCAACAAGGGAGGAAGAAGGACATTGCATTCAAAGCATCAACCAAGAACAATCATGATACAAGTGAAGATGATAGTGAAGAAGAAACTCTCATTGTAAATGGTAAGCAGTATAAAAGTTTTAAAACTAATAAAACTTCTAGTATTTCTTCCAGGTGCTTTGAATGTGGCAAGAAGGGACACATGAAAGGTGATTGTCCAAAACTCAAGAAAGGGAAGAAATCATCTCACAAAAAGAAAGAAAAAGCATATAAAGCTGCATGGGATGATTCAAGTGATGATAGTGATGATGGAAAAGAAGAAGTATAATGCCTCATTGATACAACAAATGAAGAAGAAGAGGTAAGTCTTTTTGATCTACCAAAAGAAGATCTAATTGCTAGTCTTCAAGATACTCATGAGAAATATATTGAGTTCAAGAAGAAACTTAAGAAATCAAATAAACTAAATGATGATTTAAACATTAAATTTCTTGCTCTTGCATCTGAAAATGAAGATCTCAAAAAGGCAAATGAAGATTATGATCTTAAGTTAAAATCTATAGAAGCTAATTGCAATCTTCTTTCCTTAGAGAAGTTAAACTTACAAACTCAACTGAATGATCTTCAGAAACAACATATCTTATGTTCACACTTAGATTATGATGAGGTTGTAAACGAAAGAAACTCTCTAGTATCTGATTTAGATCAAGCAAAGAAAGATATAAACAAGAAGATAGATGATATTGTTAAGTTACAAAGAAAAATAAATGAGTTAAGAGGAAATGATATCCTTGAGAATATTCTGAAAATTTCCTCTAGTTATAATGAGAGAAGCAGATTAGGATATGATCCAAAGAAAAATCAACCTACAAGAGCTAAAGCATCCAAGTCTAAGATGGTGTTTGTACCTAAGAACACAATTCCTAGAAAGAGAAGTGAAGTTGACTCCATTAGTTGTCATTATTGCACGCGCCTTGGACATTATTCATTTTTATGCCCAAATAAGAAAAAGAATGATGATTTAGCTTGGATTCCTAAAACTTAGAAGCTTAAATTTAACTAGTTGAGATTTGACCTAGACTGATTCTTGATATACAAATGTCATATCTCAACACAATCGAGCTCTAACTTGCATAATCTTATTTTACTTGGAATCAATAAATAGTTCTGAAAACAATACAGAAACCTGATCAGTCGAGAAATCTTCGACCGAGCAGTCAGTCGGTCGAGAAATCTTCGACCGAGCAGGTCACTGATTTCAGTCTGCAGTAAAATTGCTGAATATTTTTTTGATTGATCAAGTGGCTATCTATTTGCTGTTAATGACTGTTTTACATGCAAAATAAGAATAAATTCTGGAAATCATTCTTGGAACACAATATATTAAAGTTTTCCATCATGAGTTAAGATAGATATTTATGAAAATTGTGCTATAAGAAGACTGTTTGTTGAAAAAGCTGGTTAGGCATGAACAATTATCTTGAACACTTATATGAGAATATTTTCATCTATGTTATGAATCATATTTGCTTTAGTCAAGAAAAATTATTGTTTTCATGGTTTATTCTAAGTATTCCTTGACATATCTACATAGAAACATTGTATTGAATTTCATGATTCGAATGTTCTATCATCATACATATGTGTTCACTATTTCACATGTTGCTTTAGAACAAGAATGTCAATGCTTATTAACACATAAGATAAAATTTCTCTATTGGTATTTTAAGAACTTGAGACATTAATCTTGCTTTCAAGAGTATATAGTTTCTTGAAGAATCACATGATTAATCTGAACACAAGATCACAAAAAGAAATATGACTTGATATTAAGGGACATCATTCATAATAAGTTTCACTCAAAGAATTGATATCTCTTTAAGCTACCTACAGGAATTATACTTAATATTTGAATGTTCAAATGTGCAATCGGCAGCATTTGCCTCTTGGTTGAAATAAAATTTGACCAAGGGGCGCTATGGTCGAAGTCAAGGTCGACCTAAAATAAGCTTTGACAAAATGCTTATTTGGACATCATTTTATTGTACTTAATCTTAGTATACTTTTGATAAAAGTCAAAATCAAAATTTAACATCATATGTGACCTTGGAAGCTTTAAATTTCTTTAATGGTAAGATTAAGGGGGAGCTCATAAAAACAAATTTGATTATTTGATTAAGAAGCTTACAAAAACATTGTAAATATCATTTGGAGCTTGTTACGACCTTAGTGTCTTTACTCTTGGTTATGAAGAAATCTATGAATTTCATATCTTGTTAAAGGAACTCTCTAAACAAATCAGGGCTTAACATCCCATGCATTTGGTTAGAGACATTTTTATGTACTCTAAGATTAAAGGATTCTCATTTCATTTTAGGGCTTAACATCCCTTGTAAAATGGGTGAGAAATCCATACATATGCCATGAACCTAACATGATCTCATATCATTTCAAGGCTTAAACATCCTTTGCAAATGATTGAGAAACAAGTTGTGGCTAAATTAGACAAAAATGATACTAAATCCATGTTCCTAATAGAATATCTATCTAAGGGGGAGCATAGTATAAAATTAAGGGTGAGAAGAAATTCAACTTGGATATCTTTTTGAAATGACAAAGGGGGAGAAAGAATATAAAATCAAAAATATAAATGAGTAAATGAGTTATAAATAAGTTTCATAACATCTTAGCCAGCACTCACTTGCAAAACAAGAATGGCTACAAAAGGTAATCCTCAGGTATGAAACTCACATATTTTATATTTTCTTATTTTATATTTAGGAAATGTTTGTCATCTTCAAAAAGGGGGAGATTTTTGGCTAAATGGACATCTGTAAATCCCTTTGTTTTGATAATGACAAACATTTCATTCTTGTTAAACTAACATGCTACTTGAGTGTTGCAGGAATAAGGTGGATGACAAAGCACTAGGGAATCTATATGCTTGAATGATTGTAAATGTCATGAAATATAATCAATTGTAAACTTGTACAAATATATAATGTACAAGTACTTAGACTTCATGTAAATCAAGCGTTAGATCTTCCCTAGCTAAACACCACATTTAGATAGGTCATCCCCTTCAACAGTGTCACATATGCACACTCATACACACACTTAATGTCTTCATTTGAAACATTGAAACAAGGTCTATCTCGGTCGACAAAATCCTCGACTGAGACACTCTCGGTCGACAAGCTTCTCGACTGAGAAAGACCCAAGTAGCCGTTAGACACAGCTGACAAGGTAGTTGGCAGTTGGAGATGAACGTTGCAAACACTTGATCCAGAGTGCCTGTCGGTCGACAAAACTTCGACCGAGTAGGTGTCTCGGTCGACAATTCCTCGACCGAGATGGACTCTGACAGCAACTGCAGAATTAATTAAACTAGTCATTGTTAAACCAACTAGTGGATACCTAACGGCTAATTGAGCACTTGGAACCCCCTAGAAAGTATCTAGAATGTCCTAAAGCATCCATAGGCCATTCCTATAAATAGGACAAGCCATAGGACACCTAAAATACACTTGTGCATATACTTGAGCTTACACTTACAATTGGAAAACTATTTTGAGCAATTGAGCAACACTAGCATTGGCTATTCTTTTCCTTGCTCCAAATTTCGTGTCCTATAGGCTAGCATCTCCTATCCACTAAACCTACATTCCAATATTCATTGGTTTGGAGATCTATATGCTTGATATAGGCAAATCAAGCCTTGAGCTACAAGTGGTATTGTAATTTCTGTTTTTCCTTCTTGTTCCTTTGTATCTTTTGTATTCTCCTTGCTACTCCTAGGGTTGGAGGCTGCGGATTGGAGAAGGTTCTTCTCGGTGGAGAAGGTGGACTTCGAACTACTTCAAGAAGGCTATTGCAACGGGAAGATACTTCAAGAGGAAGGCTACTTCAAGGGGGAGCTTGAAGTTACTTCAAGAAGGCTGCTTCAAGGTTGGTGAAATTACTTCTAGGTGAAGGCTGTTCGAAGGGTTTGGTGAATGAATTGTAATTTTATGTAAAGTCCTTGCGAGGTAATAAAATTTAATTCTTTCAAAATCCCGGTTGGGTAAGCAACCGGGTAGTGGACTGACTTCCGTAGTATTTGCTAAGGTTGGAACCACTCTAAATCCTTGTCCCCTTGTCCAATATTTTTGTGGTTGGTTGTTTGAGTTAAATAATTGTTAAATTAATTAAAAACCCTATTCACCCCGCCTCTAGTGGTTTTTTAGTATATAGTATGTATCATATACATGCTATATCCCATAAGAAAACATGCGAAATGATAAAGCGACGATTATGGACATCCTATTGTAATTTCTTGAGCCACGAGGAATTACGGTCATCTAGGTCTACATCATATGCAACAACCGATAGTTGATGAAGATCTATGCTTTAGCCATTCTGGGTTGATCATCTCATCCTATGACTGATCGGCTCACCTCCTAGGTGGTCGGTTGGTTGTCACCAACCGATCATCTAGTTCCTCTAGACAGTCAGTTTGTCGGGTCGTCGTGCTCCTCGTCAGGGCACCAACTGCTCATCTCACACCATCAACCGGTCATCTTAGTCCTCCAACTGCTCATTTGGGTGACCACCGATCTTGGACATAACAGGAAATAAAACTATCCTACTTTTACATATATCTTTGGGAAACCCCGAGTTACATTCTGGGGGAGCAAAGGTAGAAGAGAAGGCTCGAGCTATCTCGAGTTACATTCACAATAGAAGAAAGGACTCAGTAGGTAGACTGAGATGTAAACAACTACAACCAACCAAGCACACAAATAGGAGTTTATAGGCCATAACCAGACTACACATCCATCATCAAAACCATTTTAGGGTGACGTGTATCGATTGCATATATATACCATATCATACATGTATATAGGGATTTGTGGTGTTTAATCAGATATGCACATTAGCCAGTTAAGTATTCACATCACATGCAATAATTAAATGAAAAAAAACCAAAAACCAATCATATCGATTAATCCTAAAACATAGTATGTTGATGTGGCTCTGATACCAGTATTGGGTTTTATGTGACTGAACAGGAAGCAGAAATAAATTTTTTTATCTAACCACAAACCCATAACCAACAGATCACATCAACAAATATGTAATAGAAAAGATGGTTTAGCGAGATATACATGGTCTTGAGGCTTGCTCAGTGACAATACCTCACAACTAGTGCATCCTTCATCTACCTAGTCTTCGAAGACATCTGTGTATCTCCTAGTGTAGACCCAGACTGTGGTAGACAGCGATCCTCCGGAGCGACAGAAATCTCGCGCCTCTATAGATAGTCCACACATACCATGGGTAACTCTAGTCATCCTGATGGATAGACTAGAAGGAGTCGTCCCCTTCTATCATCATACTATTCACCGACACACTCTCCCACAATCAATCGCTCTTCTATAGTTGTCTTTCCCTCGATGTTCCTCCCTGGAAGGGTAGAACTTGCTCGTGCTCTCTTGATTACCACAACCAGAGAGGACAATAACTTTGCAGAGCAACTGATGTTCTGAGTTGTGTGTTATGAGAAGCCCCCTATACCCCTCTATTTATAGTAGAGGGCAGGGTCAGGGTTCCTAATATGTGCGAGAGTAGAAGGGTCTGGATTTTCCATGAACTGATTATACTACGACAGGTGAACCGGTCGTTTCACAACTCAAACAGTCATTTGGGTAGGTGAGCCAATCGGTTTACTTTTAAACTGGTTTGTTGGGAGTGTGAACCGGTCATTTCACTCCCCACACTCTCTCACAATTGAATTTTCTTATTCATTTCTAATTAATGCAAATATTAATTCTTGTCCCAATCAAATTAAACAAGTGAAATGAAAATCTTTTCTCACAAACTGGGAAACCCAACACCTGCTCAGTTGGTCCATGTGAACCGATTGGTTCACCAGTGTGAACTGGTCGTCTCACTTACCATGAGCCGATCGGTTCACCCAATGAACCGGTCGGTTGGCGGTCCAGGTTGTGCAGAACTCAGTCAATGCAGTTCTCAATCAATCTGACACTCTAATCAATTGGTTCAACACTTGAACTTGATGATTCTGAGTCAAATTTATTGATTAAATGTTTAATTGAGTACCTAAACACTTTAGTAATCAATCTAAACATCATTCATGGATAAATTCCTCTTCTATGTTAATCCTATGTGTGTGATCCTATAGGTTCCATTTCACGTTGGCAGTGAATGTCCATAACTAACTTATGACATCACAAGCAAAGAGTGGTGCCTAGTCACACATCAGTGTTACCCAAGTGAAGAGTAAAGTTGGAGAACAACTTTCAGCCTACAATCTATTATTGGTGTTACAGTGAATGTATAATCCCTTCATCACTGATATCCAGATTGAACTCGAGGCATGGACTTGTCATCCTCTACAAACATCCAATCCATGTTTCTTGACTCAGAGTAGACTATCTGAGATATATGTATGCCCAATATCATATATTGACTTACATGTGCATGGTCATGCATTTCTCAGTCTCACTCATCAAGTGTCCATGATATCACACTCCCTTAGGAGGGACAAATTCCATATCTATCACTCACAATCAAGTCCCCATGTGTCAAAGTCACCTAATCATCACTGTTATAACAACCCATATTTCAAGACTGCATTTGATGATTTCAAAGTGTACCCAATCAGATGTGATGAGTGTAGTGATTTCAGTTCTAAGAACCACAGTCACCACCAATACTGTAAGAGATGCTCCTGACTAACTAAATGTGGTTTCCATGCATGACTCTATGGTGGGTCTGTCCGATACACTGTTATCTAACATGTATATGTGTGTTTGGTGTGATATCTCATATCATGACTAATGAGACTTTGTCATCAACCAACACACACTATAGTCTTCTGTGTTATTGATATCTATGGTTATTTATACAATAACAACCGACTAGGGAGATAACAAGAATGTATAATATTAACATCCATGGTGGTCTCATTTATATATGCCAGTCCTCATCTAGCTATTTGTCAACTCCTATGGAAACATATCATAACAATGAGCAGAAGCATCAAAGAACCTTGGGTTATTCTTGGCGACTTCAACACTACTCTCTCACCTTCCGAGAAAGTCGGGAGCAACTGGTATAGTTATAGAGAAGCCAGGGTGTTCAAAGAAACGTTGATGGAGGCCGGTCTATCCGATTTGGGGTTCTCAGGAGTAAGATTCACTTACAAGCATGGTATGCTGCAAGAACGATTGGATAGGGCCGCTGCAAATGTTGAGTTCATGAACTCGTTTCCAAATGTCAACTTGATACACTTAACCAGAATCTCATCTGACCATTGCCCGCTCCTTCTTCGTATGAAGAAGGAAGAAAGATGCACTTATCGTTTCCTGACCAAAGTTAGTTGGAACAAGGAGGATGATTTCAGAAACATGCTGGGCTCCAAGTGGGAAGGTACTGCAGATTTCTACTCGTCTCTCAATTCGGTAAAACAACATATCCTCAATTGGGAGAAGGAAAAGAAGAAAAAGAAAACAAAGGAAAGAAATCGCCTGTTCCATAACATTAACACGCTCCAAAGGATGCTCGCCGATCGGTATGATCCCATCACTGATTCCTTATGCACTAATATGCAAGCTGAGTTGCAGGTGATTATCAATGAGGAAGAGGAGGACTAGAAGCAAAGATCGCATGTAAACTGGCTCCGCAACGGAGACAACAATACTTGCTTCTACCAAGCATGGGTAAAGCAGCGGAAGCGTACCAATACCATTCTGGCTTTTAAAGACCAACATGGTCGCTGGATCACCGACGAAAAGGACATCATGCACATGGTGACTTCCCACTTCAAAAATGCTTTGTCTGCACCGATTGAGAGTAGCCATTCCAGGAGACGGAGACCCGAAGCAAGTATCCCAGGTTTTTTTAAATAGCTAAGTGGGGAGGAGGCTGCTAGACTTGCTGCAACACCAAATTATGCGGAAGTACAATAGGTGCTGAACAATATGCCGGCTTACAAAGCTGCTGGGCCTGATGGTGTCAATGCGGAGTTCTTGAAACATAACTGGAATACTGTTGGACACTCAGTTACTAAATCGATTCAGGATATGCTACAAGGAAAGCCCCTTCCAGATGAGGTCTGTAATGCCACTATCATTTTAATCCCTAAGTGTCCAAACCCAGAGAAGTGTGAGCAGTTGCACCCTATCTCATTGAACAACATCATGCTGAAGTTAGCTTCTAAAATTGTGGTGGAAAGGCTTAAGAAGCATATCCCAAGCTGGATCTCTGAGGAGCAGAGAAGCTTTGTTCCAGGGCGTCGGATCACAGACAACATTGCGTTGGTCTAGGAACTTATACATGGCATGAAGAATCCAAAGGGAGCGAAGACCATGGCTATTAAGATCGATCTAAGGAAGGCGTATGATCAAATGTCGTGGCAGTTTATCAAGGATACTTTGGACCGGGTGGGAATTCCAGCTTCCATTAAAGCTTATATTATCAATTCAATCTCAGGCGGTGATACCTCACTGATATGGAACGGAAAGTCTTCTTGCCCTTTCAAAACAAGTCGAGGGTTGCGTCAGGGAGATCCACTCTCCCCGTACCTGTTTGTTCTTTGTATTGAACGGCTAAGACAGATGATCCAGGAGTGGTCTTGTAACGGGGAATGGAGGCCTGTTAAGCTAGGCAGATCGGGCATCTCGGTTGCTCATGTGTGCTTCGTAGATGACCTGATCCTGTTTGCTCAGGCGACCAAGGAACAAATGAGGTGTATTTTGCAATGCTTCAAGACTTTTGAGCAGGCATCAGGACAATCCATCTCAGCATCAAAGTCTCATATCTTCTTCTCCGCTAGTGTTCCGACATCGGTTCGTAGACAGATCCAGCGCCGTTGTCATTTTCAAGTCACAGGTGACCTGGGGCGTTACCTTGGAGTACCAGTCATTCACTCCAGAGTGACGAAGCACACTTATGTAGACATCGTCGAGAAGGTGGAGGGTAAAGTCAGCGCCTGGGAAGCAAGGAGCTTGTCTCTCGCAGGGAGGTTATGCCTCGCAAAATCCACGTTAACTGCAGTTCCTACGTATGCTATGCATATAGAGATCCTACCCCTCACGCTCTGCGATCGGATGGACAACATCATACACAAATTCATTTGGGGAGGAAGCAGAAGCAGGTCCATATCCCTGGTCTCTTGGGACAAGGTTACTAGTTCTAAAAGCAAGGGAGGTTTGGGAATTAAAACGATGAGGGACTGGAATCAAGCGCTACTGGCTAAACACGCTTGGGACCTTCTTATCGGAAGGGAGACTACCTGGTGCAAAGCGATGCGACATCGCCTTAGAAGATGCAGTGTAGGGGGAGAAGGTGCTCTTTTGAGACTAGGGAAAGCCTGCATATCTATGCGTCAGTTCATGAAGGACAACATCAAGATGATCCCTTTGAGCGGTAACTCAGTGAACGTTTGGGACGACATCTGGGTGAATGAGCATCTGAGGCTTAGGGAGGTAGCAAAGAGGCCGATCCCAGAGGACATAACAGACTTGAAAGTGAATTCCCTAGTCATTGAGGAAGGACGATGGGACATAGCTTTTCTATAGGACTGGTTCGAGAACGATATTGTACAACAAATTCTCCAAGTCCATACACCGTTAGCAGATGATATGGCGGACCGCAGTTTCTGGAGTCATACCGACAATGGTGTTTTTTCCACAAGCTCAGCTTATGAGTTGATTAGAAGGCAGAAAGAAGTAGTGACGCCGGGAAGGTGGGAGTCACCATGGAAATTACGCATGGGTGGCAGAATCAAGGCCTTTTCTTGGCTTGCTAGACAAGATGCACTCCTCACAAATGTCAGAAGGAAGTTCCGGCACATGACTGAGATGGGCACCTGCTCTAGATGTGAGGAAGAAGACGAGTCTCTAATTCATGCCTTAAGGGACTGCAGCGTATCCACTTTTGTGTGGAAGGACCACATCCCTTTATCCCAACAGCAACCGTTCTTTGCAGCAAGGAGTCTTGAGACATGGTGCAAATTTACTGTAAAGGAGATTGGACTCCAAGAAGAACTTTTCTGGGTGATCTGCCATGGGCTGTGGCAAGCTCGGAATAGCAACATCATGGAAGGGAACCATTTAAGCAAGGAACTTATACGGGCAGGTATAAGGAGGGACATCCATGTACATGGATTGGCGTGGGCGGCCACATCTTCTGAATCCACACATATCATAGGCGAAGATTGGACGCCACCACCATGCAGAACCATTAAGGTTAACGTGGATGCAGCTGTTACAAAACGGGGGGCAGCTGCAGCTACCATTGCTAGGAACCACAAGGGAGAATGGGTTGGGGCATGGGGCATACCGGTGGAAACATCCATTGCTACTGAAGCTGAGCTCGCCGGAATCCTGTTGGCACTGGAACAAGCTGATTTGAATAGCTGGCCTACTGTTATTCTAGAATCAGACTGCAGTGTGGCAGTGAGGATGATCAAAGAAGATGATGGAACATGGCCTAAGTTTTCTCTCTGGCTCGCGAAGATCAGGAAGAAAAATTGGATGAATGTTGAACTCCAATTCAGACGAAGAACTAGTAACGCGCTAGCTGATAGTCTAGCAAAGTTACAGCTAAAGAACAAGGATCATTGCCGATTCTACCAACGGCCGCCCGGGGAGATTTCAAATATGTACAAACAAGAATTAGACAGAGTCAAAAGTAATGTCAATGTAACAAGTATTTGAATTAGTAGTTATTTGATTCCAAAAAAAAACATCCATATGATCTCATTGTTTAGGTCCTCAACCTAAAAACATATGTCATTGAGTAATAAAATTATTTAGACATCTAACATGTTATGTTACGAACCCACCTCCTGATAACCTCCAATTAAGGGAGACCGAGAGATCGAAGCCGCACCCATAACTTCTGGATCAAAGGTTCGACACTTAACCAAGAACAATTATTAAATTTCAACAATCTATACTGAAAAGCTATAATAAAATTTTTCACACCTTTTGAAAATTTTGGATTTCTATCCATGTAAGCATTCTACTCTAACTAATCCTCCTTACATTTTACTTCATGTATTTTGCAATATGACGATATATTGTTTGTCCTTTTGGCTTGTACCTAAAACGCTGACAAAAAAAACGTCGGTCAGCCGAAGCTGGTATGTGGGGGAAATAATAATCGTGCAACTATGATAACAACGTAATCATTCAATTAATCATTTAACAACCAAGATTACATTTTAAACATAACTCTACGATCCAGGAGAACCTTATCCTCTGTGCTATCCCTGCAGTGGACTTGCATACTACCTTCCTTATGGTAGATCCCCATTAAACCCCTCATGGTCAAACCTATAGGTGAACCGGTTTCTAGGGTTGAGTCACATGGCACTACTCGTAAGTAGCCCACTCCTTAACTCATGGCAGGCTAATGGGCCTCATGGCACTACACTTAGTAGCCCAATTTCTAACCCACGATAACCTAGACCTTACTCTAGGTTACCCCTTTTTAGCCTTTACAAGCCCCAGAGGTGGACACAGATCTAGCCAGTTATACATGTATATTCATAGTGATAGTCATAGTCACTCTATAGTTGCATGAAATAAAAGCATCCAATAGTTATTTCAAGCCATGAGGGAAACGTCGATAAAATCCTTGGAAAACTAGTCGGGATAATCATAAGCGTAACCACATACCTTATGCCATCGCAACACCATGCAGATCTAACATGTACTTTAAGAGTGTATCCAAACATCCAAGCAAGAGGGCATTCAATCTGAAATATACATACTATATATGTGTCACCATGTAATCACATTATATTATTAGATCTAGATTCGCTCCTAAACTAGGGTTTAAGACTATCTCATGTTTGGACCAAGGATTAGGGCTACAAACCCTAATTCCATCATATTATGGTTTCCAAGCTTACAATTTTAGTTATGTATATTAGGTGAAACCCTAATCATCAACTTAAGCATATTAAACTACTCATGACACCCAAAATCATATTACTAACACTATGATCATAGCAAGATGTCCATTTTGGTTTCAAAACCATAAAAAAGCATGAATAAGATTATAAATCTAGAATCATCCATTTTTCATCATTATCACATATTTCCTTATTACACTTGGCAAGATCAGGTGTTAGCTTAACATGAACGAATCTATTCAATTAAGCATCATATTACACAAAACTAGGTTTTCCTTTTCATTAAACCCATTAGAACATGTATTGCTTATACTTTTAGAACAGGAAGCTTACTCGGATTATTATAATATTTTTATTTGGATTCCTCTCGTTGTCCTGATCAATTTTCATATATTACATGTTACAATCTAAGTTACTGATTATTTCCTACAATTTTTACAAATAAAAATAAAATGGGCCAATAGGATTGTGCCACGTAGGCGACTAATCCAAAGCACGTACCTTTCGGCGCCCAACCTATGTTATAATGAATTGACCAAGATGCCCTTGGTCCGCGGGCTGCATCTACGCACACTGGAGGGGCAATTTAGTCAATTGGATGTTACCCGTGTTCCTCCTCGCGACACGTCCTGACTGCAGCCTGCGCAATCTGCCGATGCATCTCCTGCTTCAACCCTACGACCAGAGTACACCAGAGAAGGGCTGAGCATCTCTGTGAAGCCTCTCCAAACTTGGCCATGAAGAGGGTGGGTTGATCCAGCCAGTGATGGGGTCTGCATTCCTAGGCACTGGATGGCCGGGACAAGATCTAGGTGCCTCCCTACACACGACGGTGAAGTGGGGCGTCGCTTCCGGAGCAGAAAGACCACTACTCTTCAGCTCCGTCAGCCCTTGCCACCACCAAAGTGTCCGCCTGGACCCCCCACCGTCTACCACCTGTGCCCGCCCTCGCTGTCCTATGTGAACCAGTTTGGCCGATTGCAACGGGTTCCTGACGACGCTCTTCTTCAGTCATGGACATCGTTGTTGTGATCCTCGGTGCCCTGCTTCTCAGTTGAGGGTACCGCTCCCAGGGCTCTATGTCTGGGGTCCCTGACTTCCGCCAGCCATCCTTGGTTTGCTGGCCTCGACATCTGCTGGCGGCAGTCCATGTAGCAGGTCTGAGTGCAACAAGTCTCCCCCATCTTGATTCCATGCTAGTCGATAGACGACCACGCTCTAAAGGTCACCTTCCATAGATCGACCAACATTATGCCGTGGAGAGAACTTTATTCTAAGGACGATGAAAAATAATACAAGAAGAGACGACAAACTAGGAAGGGAAGTCTGCTTCGAGGAGAGTCACCGCCCCGATTCCTCGTAGGCATAAACCTATATACATATTCTCTTTCTTACCGAACATGTAAGGAATGAATCCCATAGGGACCACTCCCTACCATTTGATTGAAAATAAATTAGCACACCCAGAAGTTCAAACACCACATATAGATAATTGGGGTGCCAAATTATTCTCAGATAAGTGGTCCATCAAGAGTATTTAAAAAAAATAGCAGCGGATGTAACTAAGTTATTACATATTCAAAGAAGTCTTAAAAACATCTCTCATGTCAACTAGGAAAAATAAAGGGAACTATATCTATGAGGATCTATTGCAGTAGGCAACCTAGCCATCTCAAAAGTCTCATTCTACCGTTGCACGTTTCCTTCGATATCTGGACCCACAATCTCTTGTCCTTCAAAAGGAATCTCAATGGGCTGGTATGCGCCTGGGTGGTAGGGAACATCACCTAGGATGGGAAATAAAATAAAAGGCTGAATCAGTAAAACTGAGTATGTACTTTAAAAGATGGACTGGGCATTATACATTGCAAAATCTGAAGTATGATGTTCCCATCGAAAAGGGCTATTAAAAATCAGGTAAGTTCAAGGAGAAGTAACAAGAGAATGGATTTTCAAAAGAATGAGGCATTATAAATAAAAAATTATTATCACCATTCTTGCCATAAATAACAATCCAATAATATAAACATTTGCATGCTGATACATTTGACTAAAGTAACTAAGGTAGGGCCACAACACCACTGAGTCAATGGCCTAAGTAAAATGAGTGGAAATAGACGCACCCTGGGCGGAAGTAGACGCGCCCCTGTATAAAAAGAGGTGGAAAGATGCACCCCGGGTGGAAGTAGACGCGCCCTAATAGTTACGCATAAGCATATACAATAGTTAAACTAGTCAAATTATCTAACATGCATAAATAGAGTGGCAAGAATCACTTTTTACAAACGTACATGGCATATTGCAGGCATAATAGCAGGTGGGGTCATTGACCCGATTCAACAAGATGCTAATAATTTCAAAAGAGCAATAATAATTCCAATTGAGAGTATAGAAAATATCTGACAATTGAGAAAAGAGAAAGTATTACAAAAATTGCCTCATTATGGGAAAAATTAGTCATATGAATGCCCAGTTATAAATAGGGAGGAGTACATACCTCAAGTCCTACTTACGTCAAATAAAATGTCACCTAGGTCTGGACCAAGTTTAATATCACCTACGCATAAGATTATGCCTTTGGGTTAATATTGTTCCAAAAAGTAATATATATAACCCCATAAAACAACCCCTTTGAAAGCTCGATATTAGGCAAAGAGGCCTATTCTAAATACCCAGAAAATGTTCTGAAACGAAGCACCTACATTCATCGTATATATATCTAATTACTGTCTATTACGTATTGTCTTACGAAGTCTGTATATCTGTTGGATTACTATATCGATAAGTCAAAGAAAACAACGAATTTGTTCTGATTTTAAAAAGATCAGTGTACCCATGCGGAACTTGCAATTAAAAGAAACCAATGCATACACCCCCTTTCTATGTATTATCTTTGCAGGTGGTTAGCCTTCGTTCATGTTCACTTATACGTGATTGTAGTGACCAACTTCTAGCTCGGTCTGACAGATGAGAAAGATCATCGATGTCGTGAAGTAGGACGATTTACGATTGCCAAAAAAAAGATTTATTGATTGCAGTAGAAAGGTCCCGAAGAAACATACACGGCTGGAAGTATGGGCAGAACATCTTCCCGTAAAACCGGACAATACCAGGACTTTGGAACTCCACTGTCAAGCTGCGGTGGAAAATAGTCTGAGGCCAAAACGATAAATTTCGAGCCAAGCAGAATAGTCCTTTCGCCCTGAATTATCTTCACTACCTTGCAAGGACCGGCATAACTACTGGTTCATAGCAGCAGTGACTAGCCCCACAGGCAGCCGACCATGGATCGACACGAAGAACAGGCATAGTACAGGGATGAATTCGTGGCGAAAAGGAAACCCAGGTGAATAGCAGCTCAAGACGTCCTCACAAACCTACATTGCGCGGCCTGGACTAGATTCGCGGACCAGAGTCCAATAGAGGGGGACCTCAGAGGTCGGAGGCGGCGACGTTCATCGACCCATTAATTGGGGTAAAAATAGCACAAACCGAAGACAAGGAACGAAGGTGTAGTGGCCAAAGATGGTGCCATTACCTACGATTGCCCAACGATCAACTACGGCGGCGTCGCGACCCGCACCTCGTCGGAGACGGAAACAAATTCTGGGCAGAAATGCAAGGACGCTCAGAGGAAATTGGGGCAAATGGTACAGGGAAAAGGATCGATATTTGTTGTTTGCTGGAAGTGACTGTGGCCAAAGAGACCAGCAAGGTTGGCAGCGAGGTGCTCAGGTGAAAGCGATGAAAACCAGTATGAGGTTTATAAGGCACTTTGTAACTCCGGTTTCCTAGGCTTCGTTTTAGGGTTTCTCACGTCTATTTGGTTCTTCCAAAACATTTACCCATGATAACGTCACATACATTGAAGGTTGGGAATGGAGGAAACCACTAGGGGAGGACATGTAACGGCCACATTGCAGCCAGAGGAAAACGAAGATGGAGCAACACGTTTCGTTTAATCAAAACAGCAATAAGCGTTTGGGCTTTGGTGAAAAGCGTGACAATTAAAATTGGTACATTATTGCCACCCTCTATATCTATTTAAGTCAATCAGAAGGTGAAATCAACCTCCTTTGGTCTCTTAATATCAAGGGTTGTTAATTGCACCCACAAGGAGCATGTTTCTCAACTACAAGTCTATTTTTATATTGCTAGCCACTAACCAAATAGATGGGTGTTTAAATAATCTAAGGGAATCGACGTTACATTCTCCTTTATAAATAATATTGGCTCTATATGTTTCCTTCCCTCTAGCCTCTTTTTCTACGGTAAAAGGGATATTATATCAATATTGGCCCCATGACTAAAATTAAGCATGGCTATACCAAAATAGTAAAATAAATTCTGAAATTTCTTAATTCACCTAAAGTCTAATACTATGATAAATTGTTTCAGGTCGAAGGCGATTACTCGTCATAACTTAAAGGAAGGGATAAAATTTTCATTTATAGAAAAGATAAAAAAAGTGGAAATAGATACCTAGGTTCGAGGTCGTTACAGTACACCACTCCTTAAAAAGATTTCGTCCCCGAAATCTCAAGCGAAAAGTGAGGGGTGGGTCCGCAACATCTCTTCTTTGAGATCCCAAGTGGTCTCTTCAAGACCATGATACTTCCAAAGGACTTTCACTAGCTCAATGTCTTTGTTCTTCAGCTGTTTCACTCTGGAGTCTATGATTCTCATAGGTAGTTCTTCATATGACAGATCTTCTCGAAGCTCAATAGGTTCAACAGATAGGACATGTGAGGGATCCTTCACATACTTCTTCAATACCGACACATGGAAGACTTTGTGAATCTTGTCATAAGAGGGAGGAAGAGCTAGGGGATAGGCACACTCCCCCACTTTATCCAAAATTTCAAATGGTCCCACATAACGAGGGCTCAACTTGCCCTTCACCTTGGATCTAGCAATTGACCAGATAGGTTTTATCTTCAGAAACACGTAGTCACCTACTAAGAATGTCACATCTGATCTTTTCTTGTCAGCATACATCTTTTGTTGATCTTGAGCAACCTTCATCCTTGTCTTAATCAAGCATATCTTGTCAGTCATCATATGTAAATCATCGTTCTTCATCAGCGTACGCTCCCCCACATCATCCCTATGTAGCGGGGAACGACATGGTCGACCATAGAGTGCCTCAAACGGGGGCATACCAATGCTGGCTTGGTAGCTATTGTTGTAAGCAAATTCGGCTAACAGAAGATATATGTCCCAAGAACCTCCCCAGTCCATCACACATGCGCGAAGTAGGCCTTCTAAAATTTGTACGGTCCTCTCAGACTGTCCATCTGTCTGAGGATGATATGCAGTGCTGAAACGTAAATCAAATCCCATTTCTTCCTGAATCTGCTTCCACAAACGTGATGTGAACTTTGGGTCACGGTTAGAAACAATCACTTTAGGAATTCCATGCAAACGAACAATCCAATCCACATAAAGTTGTGCCATATCTGAAACCTTGTAAGTGCTCTTAAAGGGCAAAAAGTGAGCTGACTTGGTTAGACGATCGATAACTACCCATACTGCATCGTACCCACGTCTTGACTTGGGAAATCCTGTTACAAAATCCATCGTGATTTTCTCCCACTTCCACTCTGGTATCTTGAGCGGATGAAGAAGACCACCAGGTCATTGATGTTCGATCTTCACTTGCTGACAAGTTAGGCACTTTGCGACATATGTAGCAATGTCTCTCTTCATGTTCTTCCACCAAAAGCCTCGTTGAAGGTCCTTGTACATCTTTGTTGTGCCAGGATGAATCGTGTACTTGGAACCATGGGCTTCACACAAAACTCTCTGCCTGAGATCAAAAACATCAGGTATCCACAACCTATGACGAAAGCGAATGGCACCATCCACCCCGATAGAAAAATTAGACTGTGGTTTCTCAGTCAACAACTTCATCTCAGGCAGCTCAAGACTACGAAGTTGTGCATCAACCACTTCAGATAACTAGGTAGGAGAAACAGACAAGCTTGCCATCTGAACAGACAACTTCTTCACATTAGGATCCATCTCGACTTTTGGTAACTCATGTTTCCATCTTGAAACTTTCTCCAAACTCCTCCATAAGAAACATCGAATAGAGGCACACACAACATCCTTCTTCCTACTCAGAGTGTTCGCTACGACATTGGCCTTACGAGGGTGATAAGTGATGGAAAAATCATAATCTTTGAGGTATTCCATCCATCGCCTTTGTCGTAGGTTCAGGTCCTTCTGTGTCATAAGATAGCACAAGCTTTTGTGATCACAAAAAATTTCAAACTGGACCCCGAACAACTAGTGACGCCAAATCTTTAGGGCATGTACTATGGCAACCAACTCTAAATCACAGGTAGGACAATTTGTTTTATTTGGCTTCAACTAGCTTGAGGCATATGCAATTACCCGTCCTTCTTGCATAAGGACACACCCTAAACCTTGTCCAGAAGCATCGGTATAAATGACATATGGTTTGCCTTCCACCGGTAAAGAAAGAACGGGGACAGAAGTCAACCGCTTCTTCAGTTCCCCAAAGCTCTTCTCACACTCAGGTGTCCAAGCAAACTTGGCATCCTTACGAGTCAACTTTGTCAATGGTAGGGCTAGCTCAGAAAAGTTCTGCACAAACTTTTGATAGTAACCAGCCAGTCCCAGAAAACTGCATATCTCATAAGGATTCTTTGGTGGTTTCCACTTCATCACTGCCTCAATCTTGACCGGATCCACATCGATACGACCCGCAGAGATTACATGGCCTAAAAACATAACTTCATCCAGCTAGAATTCACACTTTGAGAACTTTGAATAGAGTTGATGATCTCGTAGGGCTTGAAGAACAATTCGCAGATGCTCCCGATGTTGCTCCATGGATTCAGAATATATGAGTACGTCATCAATGAACACCACCAACAAACTATCTAGGTACGGACGGAAGACTCAATTCATCAAGTCCATGAAGGCATCCGGGGCATTAGTCAAGCCAAATGGCATAACCAAGAATTCATAATGCCCATAACGAGAACAAAAAGCTGTCTTTGGTACATCTTCATCCTTTACGCGCATCTGGTAGTATCTGCTCCGTAAATCCATCTTTGAGAATATGATAGCATACTTTAGTTGGTCAAACAAGTCATCGATACGCAGAAGAGGGTAGCGATTCTTGATCGTCACCTGATTCAACATACGATAGTCCATGCACATCCTCATGGAACCATCCTTTTTCTTTACAAACAAAACTGGGGCTCCCCAAGGTGAAATGCTTGTGCGAATAAACCCCAGCTCTAGTATCTCTTGCAACTGCTTCTTAAGTTCTGCCAGTTCGACAGGTGCCAGACGATATGGTGCCTTTGAGATTGGAGTTGTGCCAGGTACGAGATCGATAGAGAATTCGACCTCTCGTGAAGGAGGAAGTCCTGGCAGTTCATCAGGGAAAACATCAGGATAATCTCGCACTATGTCGATATCCTCAATCTGAGGCGGTGTAGGGTTGAGAACGATTGATGCCAAAAAGTCTCTACAACCGTGTGAAACTAACTTTTTGGCTTTGAGTGCTGATATAATGAATTGTCATTCATTATGCTTCCTGCCCTTAATACAGATACGTTCTCCATCAGCGTGCAACAAACTGACCTTCCTATTTTCACAAAATAGAGCTACCTTGTACTTTTGTAGCCAATCCATTCCTAAGATGATATCAAAGGCGGTCATGTCAAGGATGATGAAATCTATCGAGAACATCTTCCCAGCTATGCTCAATTCTACGGTCGGAATTTTTAGAAAGGAAGAGACTACCCTCTCGCTAGGTGTCTGAACATCTAGGATATAGTCTATATACAATATCTCTAGGTCTAACATTGTTACGAGTTTGGCAGCGATGAAAGTATTTGAAGATCCAGAATCGAATAAAGCTTTAATAGGGTACTGAATTAGATGTACCGTACCTTCAATGACTCCATTATCATCACCAAGCTCTGTAACGTCCATGACATAAACTCGACCAGCACGCCTCTCCACATGTGGACGATGACCCTACTGATTGAGATTGTTGATGTTGTTGTTGTTCCTCAGAGGTTGTCGTGGTCACTGAGGGGGTGACGGCTATTGTGGAGCTCATGGCTGAGTAGGGGCTGGGGTCTTCGACAAACAGGGACATTGAGGTCTAATGTGTCCGGCCTGGCCACACTCATGCCAAATCACATGCCCCATATCCCTTTGTGGTGTAGAACCCCCAAGATAGCATTTCCCATTAGGATGACGACGATGACAATGCTTGCACTTCTCGTGTCAGTCCTCAGGGACACTCTTCCGCTTGTTTGGACTGTTCGATGATGATTGATATCTAGGATAGGCTTCAACAGCGAGTGCCTTGTCCACCATTTGTTGAAATGTAAGTGGAAGTTGCGGCACCAAAGCTCATCAAATATGATAAGACAAACCTTCAAAGAATATCTCAGAACGACGGTCTTCATGCAGGTTTGTAGCGTAGCGGTCTAGAAATGAGAACTTCTGGACGTATGCAGACACACTTAATGAACCCTGTTTCAGGCTGTAGAACTCGACCTGTTTCTTCTTCAGAGCAGCAGAACAAATGTATTTCTCACGAAAAAGCATCAGGAATTTCTCCCATGTCATCTGTGAGGTGTCAGGCGTGCACGTCATTCCATTCCACCACACTCTGGCTGGTCCGTCCAGAACATATGCAACAAAGCGAACCTTTTGCTTAGGAGGCCACACCATACCCTCAAAGGTACACTCGATGGCTAAGACCCAATCATCAGCCTTATCCACCATCTCGATCTCTCCCTCACCCTTGAAGTAGGGTGGCTGCATCTTAATGAACTCAGTGAGGGAGTACTCTTTCGGCTTGGTTGACGAAGAGGCTGCATTGACTCGCCCCACCATTGAATTAGACACAAGTTGGCGTAGAAAGGCCAACTCTTACTCCGGAGTGAAGGCTGGCGGAGGTGGTCCCTGAAATGGGAGGCGACACAGTAACCACTGGTTGACCCACAGGATGAGCCTGTGCGGCTGGGGTCTCCAAGGGAGGATCCATATAGGGCATGCCAAACTGGGGATTTGGAGGTGTAGAGTATTCATCATCCCTATTGAATAGTTGGTAGGATCCATTGCTTCTCCCTCCAAACAAATTGGTCCTCCTGAAAAAGGATTATCAGGGTAAGAAATCTACATAAGGTTTTCTGAGATCCTAGACTACCGACTGCTATGCTCTGATACCATTCTGTAAGGAATGAGTCCCATAGGGACCACTCCCTACCATTTGATTGAAAATAAATTAGCACACCTAGAAGTTCAAACACCACATATAGATAATTGGGGTGCCAAATTATTCTAAGATAAGTGGTCCATCAAGAGCATTTAAAAAAAAATAGCAGCGGATGTAACTAAGTTATTACATATTCAAAGTAGTCTTAAAAACATCTCTCATGTCAACTAGGAAAAATAAAGGGAACTATATCTATGAGGATCTATTGCAGTAGGCAACCTAGCCATCTCAGAAGTCTCGTTCTACCGTTACACATTTCTTTCGATATCTGGACCCGCAATCTCTTGTCCTTCAAAAGGAATCTCAATGGGCTGGTCTGCGCCTGGGTGGTAGGGAACATCACCCATGATGGGAAATAAAATAAAAGGCTGAATCAGTAAAATTGAGTATGTACTTTAAAAGATTAACTAGGGCATTATACATTGCAAAATCTGAAGTATGATGTTCCCATCGAAAGGGGCTATTAAAAATTAGGTAAGTTCAAGGAGAAGTAACAAGAGAATGAATTTTCAAAAGAATGAGGCATTATAAATAAACAATTATTATCACCATTCTTGCCATAAATAACACTCTAGTAATATAAACATTTGCATGCTGATACATTTGACTAAAGTAACTAAGGTAGGGCCACGACACCACTGAGTCAATGGCCTAAGTAAAATGGGTGGAAATAGACGCACCCTGGGCGGAAGTAGACGTGCCCCTGTATAAAAAGAGGTGGAAAGACACACCCGGGCGGAAGTAGATGCGCCCTAATGGTTATGCATAAGCGTCTACAATAGTTAAACTAGTCAAATTATCTAACATGCATAAATAGAGTGGCAAGAATCACTTTTTACAAACGTACATGGCATATTGCAGGCATAATAGCATGTGGGGTCATTGACCCGATTCAACAAGATGCTAATAATTTCAAAAGAGCAATAATAATTCCAATTGAGAGTATAGAAAATGTTTGACAATTGAGAAAAGAGAAAGTATTACAAAAATTGTCTCATTATGGGAAAAATTAGTCATATGAATGCCCAGTTATAAATAGGGAGGAGTACATACCTCAAGTCCTACTTACATCAAATAAAATGTCACCTAGGTCTGGACCAAGTTTAATATCACCTATGCATAAGATTATGCCTTTGGGTTAATATTGTTCCAAAAAGTAATATATATAACCCCATAAAACAACCCCTTTGAAAGCTCGATATTAGGCAAAGAGGCCTGTTCTAAATACCCAGAAAATGTTCTAAAACGAAGCACCTACATTCATCGTATATATATCTAATTACTGTCTACTACGTATTGTCTTACTAAGTCTGTATATCTACTGGATTACTATATCGATAAGTCAAAGAAAACAATGAATTCTTTCTGATTTTAAAAAGATCAGTGTACCCATGCGGAACTTGCAATTAAAAAAACCAATGCATACACCCCCTTCCTCTGTAGCCTTCGTTCATGTTCACTTATACGCGATTGTAGTGACCAACTTCCGGCTCGGTCTGACGGATGAGAAAGATCATCGATGTCGTGAAGTAGGACAATTTACGATTGCCAAAAAAAAGATTTATTGATCGCAATAGAAAGGTCCCGAAGAAACACACACGGATGGAAGTATGGGCAGAACATCGTCCCGTAAAACCGGACAATATCGGGACTTTGGAACTCCACTGTCAAGCTGCGGCTGAAAACAGTCTGAGGCCAAAATAATAAATTTTGAGCCAAGCAGAATAGTCCTTTCACCCTGAATTATCTTCACTACCTTGCAAGGACCGCATAACTACTGGTTCATAGCAGTAGTGACTAGCCCCACAGGCAGCCGACCATGGATCGGCACGAAGAACAGGCATAGTACATGGATGAATTTGTGGCAAAAAGGAAACCCAGGTGAATAGCAGCTCAAGACGTCCTCACGAACCTGCATTCACGGCATGGACTAGATTCGCGGACCAGAGTCCAACAGAGGGGGACCTCAGAGGTCGGAGGCGGCGATGTTCATCGACCCATTAATTGGGGTAAAAATAGCACAAACCGAAGACAAGGAACGAAGGTGTAGGGGCCAAAGATGGTGCCATTACCTGCGATTTCCCAACGATCAACTAAGGCGGCGTCGCGACCCGCACCTCGTCGGAGACGGCAACAAATTATGGGAAGAAATGCAAGGACGCTCGGAGGAAATTGGGGCAACTGGTACAGGGAAAAGGATCGATATTTGTTGTTTGCTGGAAGTGACTGTGGCCAAAGAGACCAGCAAGGTTGGCAGTGAGGTGCTCAGGTGAAAGCGATGAAAACCAGTACGAGGTTTATAAGGAACTTTGTAACTCCGGCTTCCTAGGCCTCGTTTTAGGGTTTCTCGCGTTTGTTTGGTTCTCCCAAAACGTTTACCCATGATAACGTCACAAACATTGAAGGCTGGGAGTGGAGGTGACCACTAGGGGAGGACCTGTAATGACCGCATTGCAGCCAGAGGAAAACGAAGATGGAGCAACGCGTTTCGTTTAATCAAAACAGCAATAAGCGTTTGGGCTTTGGTGAAAAGCGTGACAATTAAAATTGGTACATTATTGCCACCCTCTATATCTATTCAAGTCAATCAGAAGGTGAAATCAAACTCCTTTGGTCTCTTAATATCAAGGGTTGTTAATTGCACCCACAAGGAGCATGTTTCTCAACTACAAGTCTATTTTTATATTGCTGACCACTAACCAAATATATGGGTGTTTAAATAATCTAAGGGAATCAACGTTACATTCTCCTTTATAAATAATATTGGCTCTATATGTTTCCTTCCCTCTAGCCTCTTTTTCTACAGTAAAAGGGATATTATATCGATATCGGCCCCATGACTAAAATTAAGCATGGCTATACCAAAATAGTAAAATAAATTCTGAAATTTCTTAATTCACCTAAAGTCTAATACTATGATAAATTGTTTCAGGTCGAAGGCGATTACTCGTCATAACTTAAAGGAAGGGATAAAATTTTTATTTATAGAAAAGATAAAAAAAAAGTGGAAATAGATACCTAGGTTCGAGGGCGTTACAGAACCCTTCCTTGATCTTGCCTCTTTGAGGATACTTTCCTTATACTCTCTCAATTACTTCCAGAAGGTAGATGGACTCCTTTCCTAACGAGAGTCCGCGTGGGTTCATGACTTACTAATGGAAAGATACTAACCATAAAACATACACCTTAGAACAACCCCCTTTTCCTTTATCTTTCTTTTAAGCATTAAAAGACGTCCTCTTCTATTCACAATTATCTTCAATTACACGAACAGGGAGAAGCCAAGGCATATCTATTTTTCTCTCAATTTTCTCTTACTTTTCTTTTTAAACCATATTTTCCTTTTTCCTTTAGGAAACTAACATATTGTTCATTTATTTGACTTCCATGAAAAAGGTGGATAACCTTTTAATTAATTATCTAGTCCACCTATTATCTTGGATTATCCTAGAAATCCTCTCATTATCTTATTTATTTCTTATTAAAACATCTCTTTTTCATTATTTCTTTTTATCTTTCTTTTTATTTTCCTCATTGGCATTCCATTCATCATTAGGAATCCTTTGGATATGAAAATCCAACAAGGATAACTTCATTATACCTCTTTTCACTTATTTTCCACATTTCATCATTGTTTTCAATTTATTTCTTAATAAAGAAATACTTAATGAATCTTTTCTTCTCTTATTTCCTTTTCATTGCAACTTTGGACTCCTTGGAACCCAAGGAACCCAAGAGGCACGAAATCCGTCCTTGGATTTGCCTTCTAGAAGTTTCTACAATTTTCTTTTCTCTAATATTCAACTATTCATTTTCTAATTGAATTTTCTTGTTATTTGGGCCCAATAGCCAATAGAGCCCACAACACAATCATCAAGGCTATTATAAACTAAATCCATATATTCAAAACAAATTATATAATGATTTGTTCAAATATCTTTAATATGAGAAATTACATTTCTCACCAAATGAACCCAAAAATTGGGGATGTAACATGTTATATCATTATCTCAAAATAGATTAAACATATAGATAGAAATTGCCTTTATTATTATTCAAATCATTTACAAAGTATGCCATTACTATCATCATATGTCTGGCTTTATGGGCATACATACCAACAATATGTGCTTAGAATGCTGATGCGATATGGGTTCCTTCATTTATGCAGTAGATCTGTTGTTATCACAATATAGCTCGATTGCATCGCTAATGCTTGCGACCACCCCATGTTCTAAGATGAACTTCTTGATCCAAACGACCTCCTTTACTACATTGGATACAATAATATACTCCGCCTCTGTTGTAGAATTCACATCTATCTCTTTTTGAAACTCTTCCATCTCACAATTCTATGGTTGAGGCAAACCACAAATCTAGATTGCAATCTATAGTCATCTTTTTCAGTTTGGAAGATTACATCGGTGTAACCCTTTTCCACCAACTCTTACTCACCACCCTAGACATGGAACTGATCCTTAGTTCTTCCCAAGTACTTAAGGATGTTCTTCATGGTAGTCAAATGGGCTTCATCGAGATCTGACTGATATCTTCTCATCATGCTCAAGGTGTACGGGACATATGGACAAGTCCATAATGTTGCATACATGATAGATCCAATTGCATATGCATATGAAATATTATTCATGCGCTTCCTTTCTTTGGAAGAATTGGGATATTAAACTCTAGAGATAGCAACACCATGAGACATGGGTAGGCTTCCTCTCCATGTTGAACCACTTCAACACTTTGTCAATGTGTTTCTTTGATTTAGTCCAAGAATCCTTCTAGATCTTTCTCTATAGATCTTGATTCCTAAGTTATTGGATGCCTTGCCTAAGTCCTTCATAGAGATGTATTTTCAAGATAGTTCTTTACCATCTGTAAAGTAGGGACGTCATTCCTTATCAAATGTATTCCATACACATACAATATGATGAATATAATCATGCTCCCACTAACCTTCGTTTAAACACATGGATCATCTTTATTTTGACTAAAGACAAAATCTTTGACTGATTCATCAAATCAAAGATTCCAACTATGTGATGCTTGCTTCAATCCATAGATTGACATGTCTAGCTTACAAATTTTATTTGCATACTTTGGATTTATAAAACCCTTAGGTTGTGTCATGTACACATCCTCAATAAGATTCCCATTAAGGAATGTAGTTCTAACATACATCTGCCAAATCTCATAGCCATGAAAAGATATAATGGCAAGCATGATCCTGATGGACTTAACCATGGAAACCAAAGAAAAGGTTTTTTCATAGTCAACACCTTGAACTTGTCTGAAATCCTTTTCAACCAATCGACCTTTGTAAGTTGTACATTACCATCCATGTCAATGTTTTTCTTGATGACCCACTTGCACCCTATGGATTTTACCCCTTCAGGTGGATCCACCAAGGTCCATACCTTGTTGGTGTGCATGGATTCCATCTCAGATCCCATGGCCTCAAGCCATCTTTTAGACTCTGGTCCCTTAACAACTTCTAGATAAGTAGTTGGCTCATCATCAATGAGCGACTTAATGCTTTCTTAAGTCAGAAGATAAGCAAATCTATCTGGCTAAAGGCATGTCCTACTAGATCTGTGAGGTTCCTATGTTACATGAGGAGTTTGAGATTCCACAATGGTTTGTGACTCTCTATGTTCCTCTTGTACCTCTATAGGTTCGATGCTATCTTGTTGAACCTCTCTGAGTTCTACTTTCCTCCCACTAATTTCTTTGGAAATTCCTTTTCTAGGAATAGAACATCTCTGGAAACAAACACTTTGTTTTCAAATGAGTTATACAAGTAGTATCCCTTTGTTTCTTTCAGATATCTAACAAAATAATATTTATCTG
Organism: Alisma plantago-aquatica; assembly: GCA_963693085.1. NCBI lineage: Eukaryota > Viridiplantae > Streptophyta > Magnoliopsida > Alismatales > Alismataceae > Alisma > Alisma plantago-aquatica. The sequence goes on from OY856409.1 coordinate 403,239,318, forward strand.
ATCTAGGGCCAAGCTTTTCAGGGACCATTTTCTTGACATAAGTTTTTCACCCCAAATCCTCATAAAAGACATTTTGGGATGCTTCCCAGTCTATATCTCATATGGTATCTTTTGAACTGATTTAGATGGTACACAATTAAGTATAGACATTGTGGTTTATAGAGAATAACCCTAGAAGGAAGTCGAAAGACCAACAAAACTCATCATGGAACACACCATGTCTAGTAATGTGTGATTCCTTATTTCTGATACACCATTCCGTTGTGGTGTTCTAGGTGGATTTCATCATGATATGATACCACAACCTCGTAGAAGGTCCACAAACTCTTGGCTTAAGTATTCTCTACCTCGATTAGAACAAACTTCCTGTATACTTTTACCAAGTTGGTTCTATACTTTATTCATGAAATCCTTGAACTTTACAAGAGTTTTTGACTTATGTTTCATCAAGTAATCATAACCATACCTACTTAAGTCATCAATGAATGTAATGACGTACTGATTACCACCTCTAGCATTTGTTCTAAAAGGGCCACATACATCGATATTTATGAGTCCTAATAGATCACTAGCCCTCTCACTATTACCAGTGAAGGGAGTCTTGGTCATCTTGCCCAACAAACTAGACTCACATATTTCTATTGATTCAAAATCAAAAGAGTCTAAATGACCATCTTTATGGAGTCTAGAAATGTGATTCTCATTGATGTTCCCTAGACGACAATGCCAAAAGTATGTTTTGTTTCAGTTATTGAGTGTTAATCTTTTGGCATTTACATTGTAAACATTTATCCTTAGCTCCAATAAATAAAGACCATAAAACATTGGGCCACTACCATAAAAGATTTCATCTTTTAAAATTGAACATTGACCATTCTTTATATGAAATTCATATCCATCCTTGTCCATACAAGATACAAAAGTAACATTTTTATTGATGGTAGGTACAAAGTAGAAATTCTTTAACTCTATTATAAGCCCCATGGATAGAGATAAATTATAGGTTCCAACCGTAGTGTTAGCAACTCTTGCTCCATTTAAAACACATAGTTCTACCTCGCCTTTTCGCAAAGGCTTACTTCTTTTCAGATCCTACGTATTCCAGCATACGTGAGATCCACATCCAATATCTAGTACCCAAGATGAAGAAGTACATATATTTATCTCAATAATGTATATACCTAAAGTGGAGATCTCTATCCCCTCCTTCTTCCTCGGTTCCTCTAGGTAGAGAGGAAAATTCCTCTTCCAATGTTCAGGCTGGTGATAGTGGTGACAATTGCCTCCCTCATTCACCCCTCCCTTTGCTTTGAGTGCATAAGACATGCACTTCTATCTAGATTTAGAACTCTTCTTAGCTTTGCCTTTTCCCTTGGACTTCCCTTTTGTGCTAATCATCATAACATACTTGGGCTTGTCTTTCTTCTTCTATGATTCAATTGTTCTCAACATGCCAAGTAACTTTGACAATGGCTTGTCAAAATTATTGATGTTGTAGTTCATGACAAACTAACTGTATGACTCTGGAAACACCTACAAAATCACATAAGTGGCTAGATCTTGACCCAAGGGAAATACCAATCTTTCAAGGTTCTCCACATACCCAATAAGATTGAGCACAAGGGGACCTACTGGATCTCCTTCTACCATGTTTCACTTGAACAATATCTTAGATATATCACATGGTTCTTTTATTTCTTGATCTTGGCACATGCTCTTAAGATGTGTTACCATCTCAATCACATCCATATTCGCATGTTGTCTCTGCAACACATAGCTCATTTAGAATAACATCAAGCATTATACAACTATGATATCCTTAGAGTGCCTCTTATAAGCATCCTTGTCAACCTTAGGCACAATGAGAGTAGGTTCATCTAGCTCTGGCGTCTCCAGGGCATAGATCTTTCGCTCCTATGTGAGAATAATTATCAACATCTTGAACCAGTCATGGAAATTATTCTGATTCAACTTGTCCCTCTTAAGGAATGATCGCAAGGAAAACACTTTATTGTTTGTCATTTGATTATACAAGAAAAATTTGCAATTTGTCACTTTTGATATGATTTGATTAAAATAAAATTTGATGATGTTTAATTAGGCCTTTAATTAGTTATTGCTCCCACTATTTTGTTCAAATTGATCATCCTCACATACCAGTTCAAAAATTTGCAACATACAATCTTCTAGTGATCTAAGATCCATTTTTCATTGAATCATGAGTCAGCTTTGGTTGATCGCCCACAACTTAACTATTTAGGTAGGCAACCTTTGCCAGTTACATCTGAATGGAACCCTTGAATAGATGTTGTGCACACCTCCTTATCACAGTCATCTGCATGTCTCTAGGTACTTAATCTCATTAAGATCACCTAGTTAAGTCTGAACCAAAATCCAATACGATAATAATGCACCTTGCTTTGGTAGGCCCACATAACTACCAACACACTTCCATGAGATGGACAACACACCATGCTTTGGCATAACCTATTCTTAGTCAATCAAGTTTTTCATGTGTGTTTCTTAACACTTTTGATAAGATTTGATTAAATAAAATTTGATGATGTTTAATTAGTCCTTTATTTAATCATTGATCCCATGATTTTGTTCAAATTGATAGCCCTCACATACCAATTCAAAAATTTACAACATATAATCTTCTAGTGATTTTTCATCGAATCATGAGTTAGCTTTGGCTGATCGCCCACAATTTAACTGTTTAGGTAGGCAACTTTTTCCAGTTACATCTGAATGCAACCCTTGGAAAGATGTTGTGCACAACTCCTTATCATAGTCATATGCATGCCTCTAGGTACTTAATCTTGTTAAGATCACCTAGTTTAGTCTGACCCAAAATCCAACACGATAATAATGCACCTTGCTTTGGTAGGCCCACATAACTACTAATACACTTCCATGAGATGGACACCGCACCATGCTTTGGTGTAGCCTATGCTTAGTCAATCCAGTTTTTCATATGTGTTGCTTATGGAAAGCATCTAAGACTTAATATGTTTGATTGAGGGATTCTATATTTATACATATACATATCCAATCACCACATACTTATAGTACATACCATATACATGCTATAACCACAAATGACATATGAAATTATAAAACATGAGTAATGTTTATGACCATATCTATGTAGCAACCTATTGTTGATGAATATTACCACCTAAGGTCCATATCATATGTAGAAACCTATTGTTGATGAAGATCTGTGTTGGAACCAGTCTAGGATGACCAATTTAACTCTTGATCCGGATCAGTTGGACTCCTTGTCTGTCGGCTGGTTTGTCAGATTGATCGTCTGGTATCTGGTCCAAGTGACTTATAGACACCTCCAGTCAATTGGTTGGGCCACCAGCCAACCAGTTTGTCTCCTCCTATCGTCCAGCCCCCTCGGTCTTCCAGTCGATCGATTCTTCTTTTGGAACAGGTAGTTTGTCTAGTACTGAGCGTATTATTTGCCATAGCAGGAACTAAAACTATCATAATGCTATTATACATATTATATGGTAATAAGGAAACCTCGAGTTACATTAGAGGGGAGAATATGAAGGAGATAATTTATAATTTTATATATGGAAAAGAAGATAGAGGTTCAATATGCAAACTGAGATGAAACATGAATAATAACCATCCAAATAGACACAAAGATCTAAAGGGGGTTATTGGCCATAACCATGCTAACATCCACCATTAAAACCAATTTTAGGGTGACACATGTAAATTGCATATACATAGATATATTATAGATATATTTGTTGGGATCATATTTGGTATTTAAACATATATGCACATTAATAATTTTAAATATTTTCATCATATGTAATAAATAAATGATAAACCAAAATCCAATCATATCTATTAAATCTTGAAACTTAGTAAATTGACGTGGCTCTGATACCACTCCAGGGAAATACGACATCAAATAAGTCAATGTAAACAAAAATTTAACTGCCATATTCCCCTTTGAATAGTAGATCACATCAAAAACTATGTAATGGGAAGGAGGGTTGCAAGGTTTATACCTCGTCCTGGAGTAAGTCCAAAGACTATCCCATGCCGCGGTGTGATCCTTTTTAAGTTGCACCTAGATGATGTCAGTAGTGGCCTCCTGGTTGATCACCAAGGACAATGGTTGGTAACATCCTCCTAATGGGTGGCAACAACCTACTCGCCTTTGTAGTAGTCCACACATACCACATGAACTCGTGTCATTCTAGATGAACCAAAAATAAGATTTGTCTCTCCTAGTCAATGTGCTAGCGTTGATTTTCTCTCCCAATTGTCTCTCCCTTACTGTCCTCCCTTTGATGGGAGAACTTTCTAATTTTCTTATGTTACCACAACTGTGAGAAGACAACAATTGTTAGAGTTCATTATTGTGTCTATGGAAGGCCCCCAATATCCCTTTATTTATTGGAGGACTAGGGTCAGGGTTTCCAGTCCGAGCAGAAGTTGAATAGACAAAATTTCATGAATTTTCTGGAACCTATGAACGTTGAACCGATTGGTTCACTATTGAACCAATCAGTTCACATGTGAGCCAATCGGTTCAACCCTTGAACTGGCCATTTCACTATATTTTCTAATCCCAATTGTATTGGAAATTAATATTCTATTAATGCATAACATGATGTCAACATCAATTCTTTATCCAATCGAATTGATCAACCAAATAGTTGTTTCTACCTAAACCGATCGGTTCACAAACCTAAGTCGATCGATTCATTTATGAACCAGTTGTTTCATAGTTCCGATTTCCAATGGTGGTTCAAATTGAACAGACACTTGAATCAATCAGTTCAACACTTGAACTGGTCTGTTCACAGTCCAGTCAGTTAAATTTCAACCATTGTTGTCCAAATTGAATACCTAACACTTTAGTAATCAAGTTTAATCTACATTCATGAATAAAATCCTATTCCAAGTGTATCCTATGTGTGTGACCCTATAGGTTCCAAGTTACGTAGGTAGTGAATGTCCATAATTGATTTATGACATCACAAGCAATGAGTGGTATCTATCAAGACATAATTTCTACCCAAGTAATAAGAAAGTTGGAGAACAACTTCAACCTACAATTTGTTGTTGGTGTTATAGAGTTTTTATAGTTCCTTTGTCACTGATATCTAGATTGAACTCGAGTCATGAAATCATCATCCTCTTCAATGTTCAATCCATGTTCCTTGAACTAGAGCACACTGTCTGAGATATATGTAAGCTCACTATCACATATTGACTCACATCAACATGGCCATGCATTTCTCATTATTGCTTATCAAGTGGCTACAACATCATAATCCTATAGGAGGGACATATCTCATCTACATCACTCACATTCATCCCCATATGTCATAGTACACCCGAGAACTACCTTTATGGCAACCCTTATTCAAGGTCACAGTGGGTGATGTCATAGTACATCGAACGACATGTGATGAGTGAAGTGATTTCAGGTCTAAGAACCACAATCACCGGCCATCACTATGAGAGATGATTCTGACTACCATTCATGGTTTCCATGCATCACTCTCAAGGTGGGTCTGTCTCACACACTGTTCTCTAACAAGTATTTATGTGTTTGGTTTGATATCACATATCATGGCTAATGAGATTATTTCATCAACAAACACACACTCTAGTCTTAAGTGTTACTGTTGTTTATCAGTCTTCCACAATAACACCTGACTAGGGATGTAACACGAATGCATATACTCTTAACATCTATATGATCTCATTGTTCAAGTCCTCAACCCGAAGACGTATGTCATTGAGTAATATCATTCTTTAGACATTTATTATGTTACAATGTTTTCTTATAACTGAATATAATGGAATAAATGGGAAGATTGCCTTTATTATTAATCAAATCATTTATAAGATATACTATTACAATCATCATATGATTGACTCTCTGGGCATACATACCAACATGCCCATGCTCTGTGTAGACAATGAGATAAATTATCTATATTGTAAGGCACAATTAATCATGCACATTAGTTCTCAAAATGATGATGAATTTTGAGATTGTTAAATAGTTGAAGATGTTCTGACCCCTCCAAGTTGGTATAGAGGTGAGTTGATAAACGTTCGTGAATGACCAATTAAGTCAAGGAAGAGAATGAAAACTATTGTGGAAAAAGTGAGACACATTAAATGGTGAAGATCCATCACCAAAGAGCTTTTTTTTGAAACCACACTCATCCATTAATTACCAACAGCATTACACGAACGTCTGTTACAAAGTGGAGGAAAATCCTGCCACCAAAAACACTTTGGTGATATGTCCCTTCCTAATTTAGCAAGTTCGTGGGCACAACAATTGCCCTCTCTACGCACATGACAAAAATCCAGCTTAACAAAGTTCGTCTTAAGGTTAAAGATGTTCTTATAAATCTGTATTATAGGACCCCAACCCACCACTTCGCCTTTAATGGTTTGAATGACCCCCAAAGCGTCCGACTCCACCAGCAGGTTCTTCAGCTCCATATCAGCCGTCATCTCCAGTCCCCAGAGAATGGCATACGCTTCAGCTACCTGCGATGTCCACCTGCCCTCCATCGTCCAAACAACCATAGTCAGTCGAATACCTTGCCAGTCCCTAAAGATAGCGCTGCAGCTGGTTCTGTTGTTGTTATGCACAGCTGCGTCAGTGTTTACTTTTATAATACCTTCATTTGGTGGAAGCCAAGTCGTATGGACTCTGCTGGACTGAGGCCCCACCTCTGAAGTATTAGCATGGTTACTGTAATGAAGGTCTGACCATTTCAGCAGGCCGACTGCCATAATTTTGATGTTAGGATGTCTTTGTTCATAAATGTGTTCATTCCTGGCTTTCCAGATGGCTAGGCAATTAATTGAAAAGCAATTAAAATCTTTTTCCGTAAGGATGTCTTTGAGCCGCATGAGGTCAGCAAGCAAAGAAGATCGATGAAGACTAGAAATGTTGTTCTGAAGGTAGTGGTTTGTCCACAGCTCCTTAGCAATAGTACATTCGAACAAGCACTGAAAAGAGTCTTCATTTTGAATGTTACAGACCCCGCATAAATTGCTATTAACAATATGCCTGTAATTCAGATTGTGCATGGTCGGAAGATGGGATGAACATGAAAGAAATAGATTAATGCCTAGTTCTAACTTAGGAATCGATGATTGGTATAATCGGTATACAAATAATACTGGCACTAGCTGCTCAAAGAATACTGGTATAGGCCGCATGAGAAATACTAACACTGCCCTCTTTGAGAATACCAACACTGGCCACGTGGAGAATATTGGCATTGAACATTTAGAGAATACTATCACTAGACACTTAGAAAGTACTGGAACTGGCCTCTTTGAGAATGCTGGCACTATATTCCTTGAGAATACCGGCATGAAATATCACGAATACTAGAATTCCCCTTAAATAATACTGACAGTAGCCACGTAAACAATAATGGCACTAGTCGAGTTAAGAATACTGACAGTGGCTGGGCAAAGAATACTGTCACTGGCCTCTTTGATAATACTGGCACAAAATATCATGAATACTGGCACATCACTTAAAGAACACAAGAATTGGCCGTAGAAAGAATATTAGCGCTAGCTGCATGAAAATACTGGCACTTGCCACTCTAGGAATACTGGCAAGGGCCTCTTCGTGAATACTGGCATGGAAATCCATAAATACCGACACACAATGTACATAATATTGGCAAGCCGCATGAAGAATACTGACAACCCACTTAAAGCATACCGACATATTTTTTCAATGTGATTTTTTCTTTTGTATCTATGCCATTGTTGGAACATTTGTGTTCTATTATTAATAGTGTCTATGTTCCACTACAAAAATCAATGATATCTAGTATTACAAAAAGATCCGCACCATTTTATCAAAATGTCATATAAAATATTGAATTTTAGAGTTACAATAGTCTAATATGTGTGTCACATCTGCTCTTGGCGGGGCAGTAAATTTTTTCTTGGATGTCTAACCAGACGTCATGTGAAATCAAGCTTAATTACAACACTCCTTTCCTTGTTATTGCCCGATATTGACTGCCACGTTTGTTCGAAGTAATGCCAAGTAATCTGAGCTCTAGTTCACGTACTTTTCGTGCATGATGTGTCCTTGATAGCGGTGCATGTATTGTATACAACACATTCCACAACTAAAATGATCTAGTTGCACTGGAACATTTCCAATTGCAACTCCCGTTGGTCCATATTTTTTTTGATCTTATAAGCTCAATGTAGGAATTTAATACTCTAAATATATGTTCTGCAAGAGGTTTTCTATGCGCTTCTAAAGCATCTTGACTTGGTATGCTATCAAGTACAAGGAACTTCTTCTATGGTATATCTATAACAACCACACAAAAATGATTCCCGCTTCCAACCAGGAAGAAATACTGGAAGATATGATCCATTAGAAAAAGTTACAAAACAAAGTAAATCCTATTAAAGAGATGAGTTACTCACATCATCACATTCAATTTGATCTAAATTTCCCTCCTCAAAATGATTAAATTTAAAGAGATCTTATATTAGAGAGAATTCAAGATGCTGGTCGCAACTGCTCTTGTAATCACCATTATTCAAATATGATTGACAAATTTTCTACATAAAATAAAATATTGATCATGTGTTTAAGAAATGATGGTTGAGGATTTCATCATTTAGGTAAAATGAAATAACTTACAGTTAGACATAATGGGAGGCAAGCAAACTTTATTTTATGGGACCTTCTCTTCACCTCTTGTCTATAGGTTGCATGCCCGAATGTTTCAATTATGACATCTACTAACCATTCCCTTGGTCTTAGAGTTTATATATCCTTGCCCAAAAGTTTGATAATTTCATCGTCATGGAGAGGTAGCCTCTTTTTCTCAACAACTTACTTCCTCTTTTCATCCTCAACCTTTTTTCCTTCAAATTCAGCCAACGACGCTACAACTTTCTTCTTCTTCTTCTCCTTCCCGTCAACAACTTTATTCTTCTTCTCTTTCTCTTGGGTAGCTATCTTCTTATTCTCCTTCTCCTTGGAAGATTTCTTCTTCTTCTTCTCCTGCTCCTGGGAAACTATCATCTTCTTTTCCTTCTCCTAAGAAGCTTTCTTCTCCTTCTACTCATCGACTACTTTCTCGTCAGCAACTCTCTTCTTCTCCTCCTCAGTTGCTTTCTAAGAAAAATAAGATAACAAAAATAGTGGAGTTGTCAATCAATATTGGAACATATATAAAGGAATATGGGAACATATGTGAAGACAAAGAAATAGCTGAATACAAATCCTAATAGAAAACATACATTTAACTCCATTACAACACCCTCCTCCTCTACAAGTGCATGCTCCTCAACAACTTCCTTCTCTTTCTCAACTGCTTTCTTCTCATCCTCTAGAGATTTCTCCTCCTTTTTGGATGATTTTTCCTCCACCACCAAATGTGCTATATTCTTCTCCTCAGCTAATTTATCCTCCACCACCGCAGGTGCTTTCTCATTAGCAAATCTCTTCTTCTCATCCTCAGATACTTTCTAAACAAAACAAAATAAAAAAAATGATGCAGTTGTCCATCATTACTGGCACACATGTAAATAAATATGGGAATAATGGTGAACAAACAATATAACAACTGGAACAAATACAAAAGCCTAACAGGTTACTTGTATTTAACACATCCTTGACAATGTCCTCCTCCTCCATAGGTGCATTCTCCTCAGTAGTTTTCTTCTCATTCTCCATTGCTTTCTCCTTCACCTTAGGAGCTTTCACCTCCTCCTCCTCCTCTAGAGCTTTCTCTTCCTTTTTAGTTGATTTCTCCTCCACCACCGAAGGTTCTTCATCCTACTCAACTGATTTCTCCTCCACCACCACATGTGCTTTCTCATCAACAACTCTCTTCTCCTCCTCCTTGACTACTTTCTAAGAAAAATAAGATAAAAAATGGTAGAGTTGTTAATCCATACTGGAACACAAGTAAACAAATATGGGGACACTTGTTAACTAACAATAGAACATCTGGAACCATTAAAAATCCTAGAATGAAACTTCCACTTAATGATTCCTTGACAATGCCCTCCTCCTCTGCAGGCACATTCTCTTAAGCAACTTCCTTCTTTCACAACTACTTTCTCCTCCACCTCTAGAGATTTCCTTGCTGGTTTGAAACTTTCTCCTCCTTTTTGGATAATCTCTTCTCTACCACTGAAGATTATTTATCCTCCTCCTCAGCTGATTTCTCCTCCACCACCGTAGGTTCTTTCTTGTCAGCAACTTCTTTTTCTCCTCCTCGACTACTTTCTAAGAAAAACAAGATAACAAAAATAGCATAGTTGTAAATCAATACTAACACACGTGTAAAGAAATACGAGAACATCAAACAAACAATAGAACATTTGGAACAATTATAAAAGCTTAGTGGGTTACTTACATTTAACACTTCCTTGAAAATGCCCTTCTCCTCCACAAGTGTATTCTCCTCAGCAACTTTCTTCTCTTTATCAAATGCTTTCTCCTCCACCTCTAGAGCTTTGCCCTCCTCCTATGGAGCTTTCTCTTCCTTTTCAGCTGATTTCTCCTCCACTACTGAAGGTGCTTTATCCTCCTCCTCTGTTGATTTCTCCTCCACCACCATAGGTTCTTTCGTGTCAGCAAATCTCTTCTCCTCCTCAATTGCTTTCTAAACAAAACAAGATAAAAAATGGTGCAATTGTTAATCAATACTGCCAGGCGTAAACAAATATGAAAATAGTTGTGAACGGATAATGGAATAGCTAGAATAAATATAAAGCTTAGTAGGAAACTTACATTTAACACTTCCTTGACAATGCCCTCCTTCGTTGTATGTGCATTCTCCTTAGCAAATTCCTTCTCTTTCTAAACTACTTTCTCCTCCACCTTCAGAGCTTTCTCCTCATTTTCTGCTAATTTCACCTCCACCACCAAAGGTTCTTTATCCTCCTCCTCAACTAATTTCTCTACTACCACATGTTTTTCATCGTCAACAACTCTCTTCTTCTCCTCCTAGACCGCTTTTTAAATAAAACAAGATAATAAAAATGGTGCAATTGTCAATCAAAACCGGCACATGTGTAAACAAATATGGGAAAAACAATGAACAAATAATGGAACACTTGGAACAAATACAAAAACCTAGCAAGAAACTTACATTTAGTGATTCCTTGACAACTACCCCTCCTCTACAGGTGCATTCTCCTCAGTAGCTTCCTTCTCTTTTTTAGCTACTCCTCCACCTCTGGAGATTTCTCCTCTACCTCCAAAGCTTTCTACTCAACCTCCATATGTGCTTTCTTGTTAGAAACTTTCTTCTTGTTCCTCTATTTCTTAGCTACTTTCTGCAATATTATACAATTGGTGCACGTGTAGTTTAATAATGGTCCAAGGAATAGCTGGAACCTATATACTGGCTACCATGAAACTTACATTTAAGCTGCTCATTGAAGTTCTTCAATAGAAGATAAACTGATCATCATTATTTGAGTCTGTTACAACCCCAAATTTTGGGTTCCTTTGGTGAGGAATGTAATTTCTCACATTAAAGATATTGGAACAAATAATGATATAATTTGTTTTGAATAAATGAATTTTGTTTACAATAGCCTTGATGATTGTGTTGTGGGCTTTACCGGCTATTGGGCCCAATAAAAAGGAAATTCAATTAAGAAATGAATAATTGAGTTTTGAGAAAAGAGAGATGAGGTGGAAACCTCTAGAAGGCAAATCCAAAGAGGAATTTCATGCCTCTTGGGTTCCTTAGGTTCCAAGGAATCCGAAGTTGCAAAGATAATGCAAAAAGAAAAGAAAAGATCAATTAAGTATTTCTTTATTAAGAAAGAAATTGAAAATAATGGTAAAATGTGGAAAACAAGTGAAAAGAGGTATAATTGAGTTATTCTTGGTGGAATTTCGTATCCCAAGGATTTCTAATGTTAAAATGAATACCAATGAGGAAAATAAAACAGAAATAAAGAGAAATCCTCAAAAAGAGATATTTTAATAAGAAATAAACATTATAAAGAAGAATAATGCATTTTGATGCATGTAGAAGAATAATGAGTATCCTTAAAGATGGATTTCGAAATCTTTGAGTTTCTTGGGATCCAAGGAGTCCCAATAAAGAGGAAAGAAAGAAAAATACCAAATTGCAAAATAAAAGGATAATAGGAATACATAATTAATGAATTATGTGGTTTTATTAAGAAGAAAGTATTTCCTTCGTAAGGAAAATATAATTTCGAGGCCAATAAATAAAAAGGCATGAATAAAGAGAATAAGAGGGAGGATTTTCGTATTTCTAATTATCCATGCAATAATGAGCATCAAGAAGGTAAATAGGAGAGAAGGATTTCTTTTCCATGAAGGAATTTGTTTCCTATTGGGAATATAACTAAGTTAACCCATAGGTGGTCGTCTTAAGGCATGGATACTCACCCTATATAAAGGGGGTAAGGCCCTAGTTCGAGTCCAAGAGAGGGAGAGAGAATCCCGCGTATCCTTATCTCTTCTTCCATATTTTCGTTCTTAAACCCTAGCTAAGAGGGACTGCGTGATCAGGAAGTCCTGAGGCGGAAAGGGTGGATTGCAATGTCATCTTGATGCCTCAAGATGCCAAGGAGATGCATTGCCATCGTGGCCGTGCCCTGGACAAGGCACAACAACAACTGTATGGCTGCAACACCTGCTGCAGGTCACACGACAACCATGCTCAAACCAACCGCTCTGGTCGAGATCTGGGTGGTGCCCTAAGTTCGGAAGGAGGTGGCAGAGAAAAGGCAACCTACGTCGGTGACCTTCGGGGTCCAGAGGAGGGAGAGCAGGCGGGGCAAGCTATGGCTAGGGCTGCTGCGGCGGCAGTTCGTGAGGTTGAAGAAGGGTAACCTGGCGTTGGACGGATATGCCCTTCCACGGGCTGTAGAAGAACCAACTTACGCGGGGGTAGGAATGTCCTTTCATCATGTTTTCCGAAGTGATGGGCAACGTTGCATGGAGCGCACATGTGGCACTCTCCGATTGGCCTGAGTAAGTGATTTATTGCAAAAATCATAATTAAATATTGGTAGCTCAGATGGACACACATAAAATATGAAAATTTCTCAGAAAAATGAGGGGAATCTAATAAAAATAAAATTGAAGCTTGATTATGATTATAGTTCAAAAAGTATATAAAGATGCTGTTTTAATAGTCTAATCAATGAAAAACCCTAACCTTTGATGATTAACAAATTAGAAAGGGTTAAATGAGTATATAAAGTTGATATTATCCTGTTAATGATGAAAAGGATCATTAAGATCGAAAAAGATGAACTTTGCATATAATTAGTTTAATTTAGAGTTTATATGCATAAATAGGCTTTAATGGGCCTTAAAACCCTAATGATTGGTAATTAGGACTACTAATGGCTTTAATTATTCGATTTCATGAATAGAACTAAGTTTTCATGATTATAAGCTATTTCGAGCACTAAAGTTCCTAATTTATGGATAAATAGCCTTAATATAGAAATTAGGGGTTTTGAATGAATCAAGGTAGAATTAATGATAAATAACGTTCATATGAGTATTAGAGCATAATGAACTACAAATTTATGATAAACGAGCATAATGACCTTGTCATGGGTTAAAGAGGATAAAAATGGTAGCTCTAATGAAAAGAGGCTTAATGGACTTATATAATGGTTGATTATGCCTTAAATCCAAAATCGAGGATTAGATGTGGAAATAATTAGGGTTTGTGATCAATTCCGTTAAATTAGGGATTAAAATAGTAAAAGATGAAGGGAAGCCCTAATTGTAATAGAAACCCTAAAAGTGAATTAGAAACCCTACGAAGTGAGCCAGGTTTAATGGATCTTGATGACATGAATAAAAAAAATGGAATTACGTGATTATTTCAGGATCTTGTTGAAAATGCTTGCTTTCTTGGATTCTTATTTGCATGGATATTTCTGTTCAAATCATCAGATCAGGTATGTGGTTAATTATGAATAACCACCTTAGTTTCTCGAGTATTTTCCAGATGGTTAATCACATTGAATGCAAATTATCAGTTTGGATGTTCATACTTACAAACTATAAAATCACTATGATTATCACATTAATAATAGAAGTATGGATTCTCGCACTTACATGCCACCCTGATGGATGATGCCAAAGGTCAGGCCCAGTTGGGTAGACCAATGGACACCTTGAGTGGTGACCCCAGGCACCAAGCTCGGGAATGAGAAGGTGGCCTATGATATTGCATGACTAGTGGGCACTATGAGTGGTGACCCCCAGGCACCAAGCTCGAGATTGAGAAGGTGGCCTTAAGTCATTGGCAAAGGAAACCCTAAGGTGGGTATGCCAGGGTTAGGGAAAAAGTGGTGGAGAATGTCATACTGAAAAGTGTAAATTGGCTTGTTAATTAACTTGATTGTGATAATTAGATTGTTATCCTTATGTGCAAACTTTTGGTTGTCCCCACATACCAATATATTTTGATATACTGACCGACGTTTTGTTTGTCGGTGTTTTAGGAACAACAATTGAAAGAACAAACAGTAAATTGACACATTGTGGAAATAAGAAATAAAGTGCAAGGAGGATTAGATAGAATAATTCAAGCTCTGGATAGATATATTTCTAAAGTTTTCAAAGGTAAGTAAAGTTTTAATTTTATACCAAATTCCAGTTAGTTTGTAGAATTTCATAATAATTATTGATTATTTGTTGAACCTTTGATCTGGGTTATTAGATAACGACTCTGATCTCTTGGTCTCCCTTAAGTGGGGGTTACTGGGAGACAGGGTCATTACAATTGGTATCAGAGCATAGGTTCATCAATTAATCTTTAATAATTATTAAATTTTACAAATTCCGTAGAACCCAAGGGAGTTATTAGAGGATTATCCAAAAGACAGAGGTGTCTAGAAAAGGATCATGACTGGGGGCTGGCAATATTTTCCTCCTCACCGCTAGTTAGAATACGAGGACTCTCAGATTGTGTGACTGCCTAGCCGATGTCTTAGGATATGACTCGAAATAAGATACCTTTAGGACTCTCTCATCTTGTTCATCCCTTCTCAACTGAAATTCTGATAAGGACCTTAAGGATTAGGGTTTTCCTCTCTTCTCCTCACCCTCTTGAGGTATGGGTAAGGTTGATAAGGATAAAGGGATCCTCCATCAAATTAATGAAAAGCATGTAAATAAGATGTCATGGACATAATCTTAATAGAGTAAGCGTAAAAGGAATAGATACATGCTTAGGTCGTATGACACGAGTTGTCATTGCCCTCAGGATAGGCTTGAGGATAGACCTCCTTGACAGGAGGATGAGTAGAGAGAGTTAGTCGTGGAGGTAGAGGCCTCCATTAGAAGTAGAGACCTAGCACATCCTTTGAGGATGATGTTAACCCTAACCCTAAGTGAAGGTTAGAGAGAGATGACATGCTGAGTTAGATGTCATGGTAAACCAGGCGTTGGGATAGACATGCCTTGGATGCCATATGAGCCATGAGAGGTTGGATGACCGAGTACCTTTGGCAACCCAACCCTGGGAAGGGTCGTGCATGTTTGAGAGAAAGATAGCTCCTTCATGGATGAGGTTAGAGAAGAACCTATAGAACCCTATGGGCTTGTGCAAGAAGGGTATAGCTTGCACCCATAGTATGCCAGTAATGCTGACAGTAGGATGAAACCCTGGACAAGGAATCATGATGGATGTCTTATGAGATAAGCATAAGGGGCTATAGATAATCATGAGCAAACATAAGGTTGAGCATAAGCTTCACCCACATAGAGGTATGCTTGTGAGCTTGATCCTTCATGGAGAGAGAACCTTTAGTAGTAGGGATGGACGTGGAGTTAACTCTAGAGAGAGAAAGCATGACTCAAGCAAGAGGGTCATAAGCTTAGATTCTGAGACATGAGGAACAACGGAAGGTTGAGGATGATGCGACCTAAGTGGATGATAGTGGTTGCCTCGTGCTTGATCCATGGAGGATGATATTATCTTGGTGTCCTTAGGGGAACCAAACCCTAAAGAGAGGATGATGCTTATAGAACCTATGTGCCTATGGTATAGGAGTTTACCTACTGAGATGAGGCAAAGAGTGCCTTAGACCCGAGGAGGTTCAAGTAACCAGTTGTGGGGCTTTATACCTAGTTGGTTGTCCTTGAGGAGGACTCAACTCTGAGGTGTTGCTCATATAAAAGGATCATGGGAGTACATGGCATACCTTGGACATGCTTGATTCGTGGTTAAGAGGTTGAACATGTAGTTGGATATCTAAAAGTGAACCTAGGGTTCCTGGCCAAAGAGGGGTAGTGGTGTACCTAATGCTCATGATGAGAATTGAGTCTCTATAGTTTCGAGCATGGTACTCTTCATGTATAGAGGAAAAGGAAACCCCTTAAGTTAAAGGTAGGTTTGATGGACCCCTCACAACTAAGTTGACCTAATGTTGAGGAAAGAGAACAAGTATGACCTAGCATGGTTTAATAGGTTGCTTGTGCCTTAGTAGCTGCTGGGTTAGGCATGTTCATGTGAATGTAAACCCTAAGAACGATTGTAACCTTGTTGTTAAGAGTTGTAGTTTCCTCCCATCCTGGGAGAGGGACCCTTTGGTAGGGTGTACACCAGTTTTGCTGGTTTTGAGGTAACCTAATGAAGTTTCATAGGATCTTGAGAATCTAAGTGGAAAGTACATGGAATGAGAATGAACCTATAGACCCATAGATAACCATCTCTAAGTGCATGTGGATGTGTTACCATGGAGGTAACCGGTATGGGGCCTGACCAAGGTAGGCAGGTTGCCATGACCCTATGAAGGGATGAAAGTCAGTCGAGAATGCAGAGAGAGATGATGAAGTCTTGGGTAAGGTTCTAAGTTGGACATGTACCATAATAGAATCCTAAGTCTGTCCTAGGGTCAGGTAGGGATAAGACCGATGGAAGAAGGAGTTGCCTAATTCCCTAGTTGCACATGACCATAGGGTCGGGAGGTAACATCTATCATTTTCTGAGGGCCATGGGTTAGGAGATTGATCACCTTCAGGAACTCATGGGACCCAAAGGGCAGATGAGTAGGGCACTCTCTGGATGCATAAGGGAAAAGGGATGACCCCAAAAGTGCCGGCACCCTATAGACCTAGAGGAGATGACAAAGGATTGTGTGTGAATCCAAGTAGGTTCGAGACCAGTTTTCCATGGAGGAAATTTTGATATCATGATGTTTGTGATGTAAAGACATGAGTTGCACGTTTCAACTTAGTTTTGAAGGTGTACTGACAAGGTGGGATGTACCATCTCTACTCTTGGAATGAGAAGAACTCTGTATTTGGACGTCCGCCAAATGCTTATTTCTTCTTGTTATGGGAGTGAGAGATAGGATAGTACACATGCCATACACCAAGGATAAAAGATAATGTGAGTTGGAACATTGCTACAAGGTATGAGGACAGAGATGATAACATACCTTGGTGGAGTGAATGATACATGGATGGTTTGCAAACAATAAAAGGAATAATGTAGTCATCTTATAAGGGTGCTTTTATCATGAGCTATGGGTCATACAAGGTTGAATTCAAAAACTAAGAGGATGAGCTCAGAATTTCTTGATGAAGATAGGCTTAGAGCTGAGATAATAAATATAATACATGGAGGTGTGTGTCCTCAAGATCACCTAACACCTAAGGAGGTGAAGTGGTAATGAATGCTCTGGTTGAGATATAGCTGCCTAGTTTAGCTGGAAGCTAGAACAAGTCGAGATTGTTAGGCTAACCTTAAGATGAGGTAAAGAGACAAGTTTGGCTAACACCCAGATGTATCAATATCGGTTAACCAGCCTAGTCTGTGATATAATGAAAGGATGTTTGTAGAACCTCAGATGTACTTCTTTGGAAAGGAAAGTGATGAAACCCTGATGAGAGTGGTTTAGGGTTTCCAAAGTATCGATCTTGAGGAATTATGACATACAGGAGATCATGATCACCATAAACCATAGTACTACAAAGATTGTAAATGACAGTAGTACTTTGGATTTTTAAGGTGAAGCTGCATGTGGTATATGGCCATGCAAATCAGGGGTGAAGGACGAACACCATTAACCCAGTGCATGGATATAAAGTATAAAGAGTTCCCGAGAGGGAATGGGAGTTCATCATTATGGGTGTTGTGAGCCTCCCCTAGACCAAGGAGGGTCGAGGTGCAATATGGGTTATGGTAGATCGCCTTACCTAGATGACATGAGAAAGGAAGAATACTGTCACGGGACATATTCAGTTGAATTACTTAAGAGATAAAGATGGTTCAACTACACCATGATGCGAGTTCAAAAGTTCTTGGGCATGACCAAGGTTCATTTCCATGAGGTGGAGGTGGATACATGAAGAACTCGATGATAGTACAGTTTATCACCCCATACTAATGATCCAGACTAGAGGGTCTGATGAGAGCATGTGTGCTCATTCAGGGTGATACATAGAGATAGTTCTTAAATATGTGATGTTAACCACCATAGCCTTTATCAGGATGCAAGAAGTCTTATAGAGAGATTGTGTCGGTCACCACTTCATTGAGATGATGTTGGTGAAGGAGGCCCCACGAAGGCCAGAACCCCAGTGTGTGCAGATGAAGTCGCTTTGATCATGCAATGGCTGAGAGAGAGCCCAATGGTGACATGAGTCACGAGCAGATGCAAAGCAGACTGACATGCAGTTCACTGTGGGAGAATATGTGCTGTGAAAATCCGACCCCTCTAAGCTACAGCTGAGAAAGCTGAGTCCCCGATATATGAGTCCATTTGAGATGGATTGGTGGAGATGGTTGTGTTTAGCCTTGCCCCTCAGGATAATGTGATGAATACATGTGTTCCATGAATCCAATCTAGAGCACTATGTGAGGTACCCAAGCCATGTGCTGAGCCCTGAACCTATTCAGCTTTTGAGAGGCTGAAATGTCCTGAGTCATCTATGAGGGTACAATATACCAAGGTAAAAACGAACTCAGATGGAAGAATAAGAGATGATGAAGGTTCTTAGGAAGCACCATGGGAAAGGGTGAAGCCACATGGGAGCCCTGATGGACATAAGAAGAATTATCCTGTTTGTTTGATTGCTTGATGGAATTTTGAGGGCAAAATTCTTATTAGAGGGGAAGGATGTTACAACCGCAAATTTTGGGTTCCTTTGGTGAGGAATGTAATTTCTCACATTAAATATATTGGAACAAATAATGATATAATTTGTTTTGAATAAATGAATTTTGTTTACAATAGCCTTGATGATTGTGTTGTGGGCTTTATTGGCTATTGGGCCCAATAACGAGGAAATTCAATTAAGAAATGAATAATTGAGTTTTGAGAAAAGAGAGATGAGGTGGAAACCTCTAGAAGGCAAATCCAAAGAGGGATTGCGTGCCTCTTGGGTTCCTTAGGTTCCAAGGAATCCAAAGTTGCAAAGATAATGCAAAAAGAAAAGAAAAGATCAATTAAGTATTTCTTTATTAAGAAAGAAATTGAAAATAATGGTAAAATGTGGAAAACAAGTGAAAAGAGGTATAATTGAGTTATTCTTGGTGGAATTTCGTATCCCAAGGATTTCTAATGTTAAAAGGAATACCAATGAGGAAAATAAAAGAGAAGTAAAGAGAAATCCTCAAAAAGAGATATTTTAATAAGAAATAAACATTATAAAGAAGAATAATGCATTTTGATGCATGTAGAAGAATAATGAGTATCCTTAAAGATGGATTTCGAAATCTTTGAGTTTCTTGGGATCCAAGGAGTCCCAATATAGAGGAAATAAAGAAAAATACCAAATTGCAAAATAAAAGGATAATAGGAATAAATAATTACTGAATTATGTGGTTTTGTTAAGAAGAAAGTATTTCCTGCGTAAGGAAAATATAATTTTGAGGCCAATAAATAAAAAGGCATGAATAAAGATAATAAGAGGGAGGATTTTTGTATTTCTAATTATCCATGCAATAATAAGTATCAAGAAGGTAAATAGGAGAGAAGGATTTCTTTTCCATGAAGGAATTTGTTTCCTATTGGGAATAGAACTAAGTTAACCCATAGGTGGTCGTCTTAGGGAATGGATACTCACCCTATATAAAGGGGGTAAGGCCCTAGTTCGAGTCCAAGAGAGGGAGAGAGAATCTCGCATATCCTTATCTCTTCTTCCATATTTTCGTTCTTAAACCCTAGCTAAGAGGGACTGCATGATCAGGAAGTCCTGAGGCGGCAAGGGTGGATTGCAATGTCATCTTGATGCCCCAAGATGCCAAGGAGATGCGTTGCCATCGTGGTCGTTCCCTGGATAAGGCACAGCAACAGCCGTATGGCTGCAACACCTGCTGCTGGTCACACGACAACCCTGCTCAAACCAGCCACTCTGGTCGAGATCTGGGTGGCGCCCTAAGTTCGGAAGGAGGTGGCGGAGCAAAGGCAACCTACGCCGATGACCTTTGGGGTCCAGAGGAGGGAGAGCAGGTGGCGCAAGCCGCGGCTAGGGCTGCTGTGGCGACAGTTCGCGAGGTTGAAGAAGGGTAACATGGCGTTGGACGGATATGCCTTTCCACGGGCTGTAGAAGAACCAACTTAGATGAGGGTAGGAATGTCCTTTCGTCATGTTTTCCAAAGTGATGGGCAACGTTGCATGGAGTGCACACGTGGCACTCTCCGATTGGCCTGAGTAAATGATTTATTGTAAAAATGATAATTAAATATCGGTAGCTCGGATGGACACGCATAAAATATGAAAATTGCTCAGAAAAATGAGGGGAATATAAAAATAAAATTGAAGCTTGATTCTGATTGCAATTCAAAAAGTATATAAAGATGCTATTTTTAATAGTCTAATCAATGAAAAACCGTAACCTTTGATGATTAACAAATTAGAAAGGGTTAAATGAGTATATAAAGTTGATATTAACCTATTAATGAGGAAAATGATCATTAAGATAAAAAAAGATGAACTTTTCATATAATTAGTATAATTTAGAGTTTATATGCATAAATAGGCTTTAATGGGCCTTGAAACCCTAATGATTGGTAATTAGGACTACTAATGGCTTTAATTATTTGATTTCATGAATAGAACTAAGTTTTCATGATTATAAGCTATTTTGAGCATTAAAGTTCATAATTTGTGGATAAATAGCCTTAATATAAAAATTAGGGTTTTTGAATGAATCAAGGTAGAATTAATGATAAATAACGTTCATATGAGTATTAGAGCATAATGAACTACAAATTGATGATAAACGAGCATAATGACCTTGTCATGGGTTAAAGAGGATACAAATGGTAGCTCTAATGAAAAGAGGCTTAATGGACTTATATAATGGTTGATTATGCCTAAATCCAAAACTGAGGATTAGATGTGGAAATAATTAGGGTTTGTGATCAATTGTGTTACATTAGGGATTAAAATAGTAAAAGATGAAGGGAAGCCCTAATTGCAATAGAAACCCTAAAAGTGAATTAGAAACCTGAGAAAGCGAGCTAGGTTTAATGGATCTTGATGACATGAATAATAAAAAGGGAATTACATGATTATTTCAGGATCTTGTTGAAAATGCTTGCTTCCTTGGATTCTTATTTGCATGGATATTTTTGTTCAAATCGTTAGATCAGGTATGTGGTTAATTATGAATAACCGCCTTAGTTTCTCGAGGATTTTCTGGATGGTTAATCCCATTGAATACAAATTATCAGTTTGGATGTTCATACTTGCAAACTATTAAGTCACTTTGATGATCACATTAATAATAGAAGTATGGATTCTCGCACTTACATGCCACCCTGATGGATGATGCCAAAGGTCAGGCCCAGTTGGGTAGACCAATGGACACCTTGAGTGGTGACCCTAGGAACCAAGCTCGGGAATGAGAAGGTGGCCTATGATATTGCATGACTAGTGGGCACCATGAGTGGTGACCCCCAGGCACCAAGCTCAGGATTGAGAAGGTGGCCTTAAGTCATTGGCAAAGGAAACCCTAAGGTGGGTATGCCAGGGTTAGGGCAAAAGAGGTGGAGAATGTCATACTGAAAAGTGTAAATTGGCTTGTTAATTAACTTGATTGTGATAATTAGATTGTTATCCTTATGTGCAAACTTTTGGTTGTCACCACATACCGGTATATTTCGATATACTGACCGACATTTTGTTTGTCGACGTTTTAGGAACAACAATTGAAAGAACAAACAGTAAAGTGACACATTGTGGAAATAAGAAATAAAGTGCAAGGAGGATTAGATAGAATAATTCAAGCTCTGGATAGATAGATTTCCAAAATTTTGCAAAGGTAAGTAAAGTTTTAATTTTATACCAAATTCCAGTTAGTTTGTAGAATTTCATAATTATTATTGATTATTTGTTGAACCTTTGATCCATGTTATTTGATAACGGCTCTGATCTCTTGGTCTCCCTTAAGTGGGGGTTACCGGGAGACGGGGTCGTTATAGAGTCGCTCTGATCATACCTGGAAGCCTAACTCTTGTCTTCAAAGGATACTATAGGCTCCTTCAGTTGAATCTTCTTCCCTCTCTTTGTTCTCTCAGCCTTCTTTGTTCTCTCAACGTCTGCTACCAGAGTCAACTGAAATCTCTTCTCCCTATCTCTAGCCTTCTTGGTGTCTTGTGCCATGTCCTTTACAAGTTGAAGTATCTCCATATCTATTTGGGAAGGTGAATCATGAATTGGTCCTATTTCTGCCAATTTCAGCTCCTCCTTATTCCTGCATTGGATCTCAATGATTTTAGCAAGTGGCATTGCATCCTCCTCTTCCTATAGGATTTCATTGGAAACATCCTCTTCTTCCTCTGGGCTTTCATTGGTAACATCCTCAACATCATCCTCTTTCTCCAAGATTTCATTGGCAACATACTCAACATCCTCCTCTTCCTCTAAGATTTTATCAACAATGTCCTCAACATAGTTTGCCAATTCCCCTTCTCCCTAATCCCTAGAAATTCTTGTAGTTTTCATACAACCTCCTTCTTCTTAGCAAAGTTAACAACTAAATTGACAATTATATTTGTTTATATACACAATTGATGTGTACAAGGTGTTATAAAATATAGGAACACACCTTAGATGATACTGATACAAACCTTTGAGGATACATACACAACTATTCACAAATTACATAACCTTTATGTGATAAATGAAATGTAAATGTTCATATCTATTACCTGATGAATATTGTATTCTACAATTGTAAAATCTATATTGTATTCAACATCATCTATTTCCTCTAGCTGATAGCCGTATCTATCATCGCCCTCCATTGTTAGTGGTCTTTCATTTAACACATGGTGTTCAAATGCAGGTTGAGTTGGTCAGGGATTGGTATGGAAGCCCACTTGGAACATGTAGGTGGTGTGCTTTGATCATCCATCATCAAAATCCATATCTAAGTAATGCACCTACAATTCCAACAAATGAGATCAGGTGTAACTGTTGTCATTTTCCAGTATTGCAATGCAAAAGATTTGGTATTAAATTGACAATCTGGTATTAGTTATAGACCAATAATTGTTACTCACCATTAGAAGGTGCGTATCTTCTGATGGTAATCTGACAAAGTTGCTACTCTTGAATGTCAACATTTGATTTTTCAAAATTCCAAGGCATAACTTGACCAATTTAGGTTTCACAATCTAGGAAGGGACTCGAGGTATTTGTAGTGATAAACATATATGGGCCCCATAGTTGGGGCAAGAAAGCATGCCATTACATATAGAATATACACGGATGCTCTATGCACAAGATATTTTGACTCAACAATCTTTCCATCCAACTCTTTCAGGGTACAAAAAGTTATGATTGGGATTTAGACCCAAACTTGTAGCAATTTCCAAAAATATGTTATTGGTTGATTATCCCTTTCTTTTACCTCGACAAGAAGAGATCCAGAAAGGGATGCTGTAAACTTGGCGGGCGTATTTTTCCATTAAAATCAATCGTTCTCTACTAAGTGTTGGTCAAATCATGTTCTCTAGGTTAAATTTGGTACACATGAAGTAGCAAATGTTGGCATTGAGGGTCTTTAACTTCAGCTGGAGGAGTCTAACAAAACCTACCATCGGCATATGCCTCCTAACTTCTCAAACATTGGTGAGTGAATTGATTCTACTGTTCGTCTTGATGATGTAGTTGGCCTTTGTCCTGTGTTGAAATTGGATTTCCTGCTAGAAATGAAAGATAAAAATGAGCAAAAATGAATAACATGAGTAAATGAAAGTGTGATTTACTTCTATAGAAGACCATATGTCATAGCAATTTTTTGATAAGAGAAGGTGAGAATAGAAAACCTATTTGAAGAAATTTCATAGCAAGTTTGTGATCAAGGGGAGAACAAGAAACCCTATTTAGAGGGAATTATGTAGCAAGTTCGTGAGGTGAGAATAGATCTAGTAAGAAAAATTGTAGTTTTTACAAAGTGCTATCAAGGAAGTAATATCAAAAGTGTAATGAATTTTTAGTTTTTAGTTTTCACTTGGATCAGGATAGGATGTATAGATATTATAAATATTCATTGGAGATGAGGAACCGACATAATGAAATTATAGTAAACAACCTTCTCTTTATTTATTTTAAGATATCTTTTTTATGATATGTTACCAAAATTGGCACATATGTTTGCAAATAACATAATGCATACTCAAAAAAACTGGAAGTCACATGTTGCCATTCCTGTAGGCAATACTATATATAGTGGCACACTAATAAGAGGATGATGACAAATTTGTCCATGTTAGTGGCCAAAGGCTTAGAGAAATGGCATCAACAAGTTTATGCATATTGGTATACCATTATCCCTATATTTGTTATGCATGTCTTAGAAGGACCCCTCATGTCTTCTACAACACACTATGCCAAATAAACTTATAATTTCCAATTTCTCATTGTCATGATCGTCAACCATCAATGAATGATGGCTAACCCTTACAAATAGTAGGCAACCCATTCTTGAATAATGGTAGATCCAAGAAAGTATAGGACGACAAAACATTTGTTCATGAATACCGACACAAGTTTTAATGAAAAGGACACATTTGAATGATGGAAAATCCAGACAAGAATACTGGCACATCGATTAGAGAATGATGCAATATTTATTCATGCATACAAACACAAGTATTAATGAAAAATATACAAGTCACTCTACCAAAAATATATATATATTTCCCAATGTATGAATATGTCATGCTTGTGAGACAAATAAATATCAATTCCCTAGTATGGTCACCTCGAGCACCTGTGGCAAGTCACATGTTGCCACTATCATGAGCACATTTACTACTGCTCGTAGGCATGACTCCAAAAGGCGAGCCAATACCTTTTGACCACTTCATCCACTCAAGGGAAAGCGAGCTTGCAGACCCTATCTTCAAAAGGGAATCACCAACTAGCTATAAATTTAGGGCAATAGTGGTACCAATAACATGTCAGAGCATGACAACACTGCCTGTTCCACCATCACAACTACAACCACCATCATGACCAAATCTCCACCTACTCCACCCAATATGAAAAAAACTCATGAAGTCTCTAAAGCTCTTAAGGATAGCCACAAGAGGGGTCAATTTGAGATCATGAAAATGGGAGATTCCATGTGTAGCTATGATATCTTTACAATTCTATTCATGATACATTGGGAAATGGTGGCACCAATACCATCTTAGAGAATGGAAGCACCACCTACTCCACCACCACCACCAAAGAACCACCACAGCCAAATCTCCACCTACTCCAACGCCTTGGATTCTAAGCCTTCATAATGATTAACTTACAACTCATATTCCTCCAGGGGTTGGGAGTCCAAGCCTTCCTAATGATAAGCTTTGCTACTTGCATGACATATCTAGTCATTTAAGCTGATCCCTTGCTGATGTTGGAAATGGCATTCATTGGTGATTCCTATGGTACCTCAAGCCATAGTCACAACTGAATGTCTCCTACCCTAAACCCTACACTATAAACCCTTTCCTACCACCACTCCTCTAGCTCCAGTGACCACCATTTTAAGCAATTTTGCATTGTACTGTAGACTAGTTAGTTGATGACTATTATTGTGTATTTGTTATTGGTATTATTGTTAAATGGTTACTCTATTAGTTTATGTGTGTTACTCTATATATGTATCTTCTCACTCTATGCTACTTTCAATATTTTAGGACCTACTTCACAACACATTAAGAATACAAACCCACTCATTCAGGAATAGTGACACATTAGTGTAAGAATAATGGTACCAAAACTAAAGTATATCTATTTGGAACAAACAAAAAAATCAATAAATAAAAAAGGCCACACATACCCTAGGAAGTAGGCACGTAACAGAATGAACAACTTTGGCACAAAAATGTCTTTATATTACATAGGTTAGCAACAAAAATATGACTACATTTTCAATCTATTATAAGCCCTATTTTGAGATTTCAGTGTTTGCTCTCAGATTAGATGGATGATTTCATTTCTATGACTAACAACTATATCTACAACCATCTTCTTACGCCTCCTCCATATGTACTGGGGATTACTCTATTCGATGAATTTATTCAATGGAATTTGGCCATACCAATTTTTCATTATTAGAATTGTAAAGACCCCATTACTAAAGAGTCTCTCTATTCAAGAACATATGAAATCTTCCATTTCCATGGGATCCAATCAAACCCTCTTGTGGGTGTCAAAAAGAGCTCCAAATACTTTAGTACTTCATTGTATATTTGGCGGTATAGAGCTCATCTTTATTCCTACTGATAATCCAAGTTGTTTAGCAAGACGAACTCCTCGACAAGGAAGTCAAGACAAACCACAAAAATTATTTGCAATAGCAGATCAAAATCATATACCACATGTAAGAATTCAACAATTCGTATAGGTAAGATTAGTCACAGTGATCTCAAAAGAGTAGAGACTAGGTCATACATAATCACAACCGCTAAGATTGACAAATTGGTGTTCTTTGAGGTATTATGTGGAAAATGTCATCAAAAATGCAATATTCATGGGCCTCAATAAATTTTCTAAAGACTCCATGATGAGCATATCATTTTTCTGTAAATAAAAAATCAGACATAAACTTTTAAACTATAAAACAAACACAACATAATTTACACAAATACTGGAACACACATACACAAATTCTGACACATCCATAAACTAACAATGGCACAATCCTACATGAATAATGGCACACCCGTACACAAAAACTGGAACACTACAAATAATGGAACACTACACATGAATAATGACACAACACTACACACTGCAAGCTTTGGATTTGGGTATAAGCATGCATGAATAATGGACACACTACAAAAAAAAATGACACACTACATGATTGTAAAGTAGCACACTACAAGCTCGAATAGTGACACAACCTGCACGAATAAGGGATGACCCTTAGACAAATAATCATAGACTACACGACTGTAAAATGGCACACTGCAAGCTCAAATACTGGCACAACCTGCACAGATAATGGAAAACCCCTACACGAATAATGTCACACTACACAATTGTAAAGTGGCACACTCCTTCAACCTGCACGAATAATGGCAGACCACTATACAAATTATGACACAACCCTACATGAAAATTGGCATACTGCACTTCTTTATAGTGCAACACTACATACAAATAACAACACAACCCTGTACACAACAAACTCAGATTACGTCACAACCATGCATGAATATTAGAATACACATACATGAAAAATGTCATACTGTAAGCTCAAATACTAGCACAATTGACATGGATAATGACAGACCCCTACACGAATAATGGCACACCCTTATAAGAATAGAGGTACAAACACTAAACCCTAATGAATAACGACAACAACCTATAGGGAAAAAGAAACTGGTACGCAACATTTTCATTAAATGTAAGATACGCTGAGAAGCATCAAAAGATGTAATCTCTTCACCTTTCCTCCCCTCCACTTCAGATGCCTCATGTTCATGGCATGAACATGACCATTGATGATGTCGTCAGTGATGTAACATCCTACCATATAAGAACAAATGTCATCAGCCCTCAAGGATAATGCCACCTCCTTATAGAAGAGGTAATTGCTACAAAAGATGAAAATAGAAAATATGTATCCAGATTTGTTTGGTAGAAAAAAAATGACAAAATCTGCACAATACGAACTTTGGAATTTTGTTATGCCATATCCAATTCACAATGGCATCTTTTAGGTTGGGGGGATTGAAGGTAGATCCACCTATGTAAAAGGGGGGTGCACAACCGAAGCCATAGATTTCTTCCAAGGTTCAGAAAATGATGACCACTTGGTACTAGGACAAGGGGTATCAGAACAACAGGTGTCAGGGAGGCACATTGCATTTTAGACTCTTTGCATGTTTCTATCATCCGCTGCCTCTTCCTTTCACCTATGGTGAGTCGATTTTGGAAGTTCCTCCCCCTCTTCCTCATCGTTGTCGCTGGAGACCACATATGCATTCAATTTCTATCGAGGTTCATACGAAGATGACCATTTGGTATTATGACACATGGGTTCAGAATGGCAAACTTGGGGCGGCATATCGATTTAAGACGGTTCTTGGCATGGCTGGGGGATACATCCACAAAAAGCACTTGCTTTCCTTTGAACTTCACAGGGGGACTAGAGAGTGCCTTCTGGGTTCTGCTCGACTTCTCTACCTAACTTGAGCTGAGGAAAATCACATACTTACTGCTGCTTTCTATGGCCATGGTTTTTTTGAGAAGGGAGGCTTTCACTCGAAACGCGAAGAGAGAACAACAAGGGAAAATGAGAGATTATTGCCATGCTTTAATATAACCAACTAGAGTAGGGCACATGCATCTCCATCTAATCCAACATATCATCAACCACAATGAGTGAGCCTATGCCAGGTAGTTGAAACGACGAGCAGGGGTGTAGCCAGGGGGCTTTAGCCCCCCCCCCCCCAAAAAAAAAACCCAAATAATTATCTTACAGTATTAAATAATGATCAATATATTTATAAATACATAGAACGCGTACACATTTACAAAGAAGGTGGCTAGCTGGAGTGGTGTATGATTGGTTTTTGAAAGTAAGTGGTGTGGGTTCCATTCTTAACGAAGACAATTTTTTTGACTCAGTCCCCCATTTGCTAAAATAAAAGGACACTTACACATACATTGATTTCATTCCTCCTTGGTGTAATTTTTTGGTTCCACCGCTGACAACTGAAAGAGATGTGTCTCAATTGCTTCTACAGCTGAAGGGAGGAAATGATTTCATAGAAAGACTAAGTGACCCCAACTAAGATCGGACATACACTATTGCAAGACCATCCGGGATGTGAGGACGTACTGAGGAACAGGCTTTCAACATTGGACTTTGGTTGGGAGTTGGGGACCATCAAACAGTTGACTCATGTTTTTCCTCTGTTGTTACACAATGCTATTGATGAAAATTTTCCATCGAGACTTAATTGGAACTGTGAAACAGATTTAAATACGCCCCATTCTGTTGTGGGATATGCATTGTTGTGGGACATGCACTGATATGAAAGATACTCGTCTTGAGTCTTAGTATTTTCTTAGCTCTAATCAGGGTTCAAATCTACTATTCTAAACTTGTATTCTCAACATGTCCCTGTTAATGTCAACCTTACATACCGGGATATTACCGGAACATTACCGATACAGCAAATCTGGTACATCAGATTTGATGGCATTAATCTGGACGCCATTTCACGGTGCACTAAAACTTAAGCCATTACTTGGCATTTGACAATAACCATCCCAACAATAAATCTCATGTGTCATCAAAAGATGCACCACAAAGATCATACTGATGTACTTTATGATGTGAGCATATTAATGTATATGTATTAAATTTTATGTGAAACTTATAACTGTATTTCTAATTTGTCATATTTTAATATATAGGTTTGCAAATTGTATTTTATATTCTTCCCTTTATCAACTTTGGGGTGTAACAAGTGTTTAACTAAAGTGAGTTATGATCAAACATGGAATATGTTCAATTTTTTTGTTCGCTAATATTAGTCTTCCAAACACTAGATATCATCATATTATTAAGGCCCCTCATGATATAACTTAGACTAAGTTCATGTTTTTTTTCTTTTTCTACTGAACTATACTTAAAGTCTTAAAGGAAACAAATCTTGAATTAGGGTTTTCACAACTAGAAGGTCAAGTTTCTGTATGTACAACACTCCACCATTTAAAGAAGATTTTTTCCTCAAATTTAAATCATCCATACCGTACCAACAAACTGCTCTCCCCCCTTAATAGGGTTAACCAATAAGACATGCCAAACAACTAAAAAGGTATAAGGATTATATATTAGTCGTTAATTCTAGGTGTATTTATGATGGACATAGGTCATTTCTCCAATTAAGTGATCTCAACTAACTAGGTCTAAGTCATCATGTCTCACACCAATC
Source organism: Alisma plantago-aquatica (assembly GCA_963693085.1). NCBI lineage: Eukaryota > Viridiplantae > Streptophyta > Magnoliopsida > Alismatales > Alismataceae > Alisma > Alisma plantago-aquatica. The sequence continues at coordinate 403,269,774 of OY856409.1, forward strand.
CTAGTGTTCACATTAGCGTCTAGTAAGTCACTGGATACAAATCCTCACAACATAATGAAATAAAAGTGGATAGGTTCACTAAACCTCTTCCTAGTCATCACTCCATTGTCAAATATAGGATTTGTGTTTTCTGTTCTAACTAATTCGAAGGTGTTCCTATGAAAACTCTATGAAATTCTGGTTCAAGAAGCCATCGATGAGAATCATAACTTCTATCTTTTTATATGTAAATTAGTATTATTAAAATAATTTTTAGTGATGTAAGCTATATGATATAAACCGAAAGATGGATTCAAAATCAAATTCAAGAACCAAATCATAAATATTCAATATTAAAATCTCCTAATCCTAATACATTAACATCCTCATAACCTAATTTCATCCTAAACTCAAAACTGATAACATCACAAGGGCTAAAATGAAACCCAACCTACATTATATGGTATGAGGACATAAGGTACTAAAAAAAACACATGTGATTATCCACGCTTTAAACATAATTTATCCACATAAAAAGGTGTGGTAACATACAATATCTATGCTAGACAGAAGAGTGACAAAATTAAAAATGGAAACTTGCTCACACTTTTGTATTGTCAATTTTTTGTGTGGCATATAATTTCTTCATACTTATCAACGTGGAAAATATTTTACACTTCTTTATAAAAAACTATGGCGAGTTTTTTTTCTTCTACTCATAAAAGTGTGGAAAAATGAGTAGAAGGGTTTAATGACAACAAGACTGTACACACTTTAAAGTGTGGAAAAAAAATAACATGTTATTTGAAAGATATATGTACACTTTTACATGTGGAAAAATATTGGTAACTTTTACATAAGAGTCCTAAAGACCGTAATAATTTTTTTAATGAACCTTTCAATATCAGCTTGAAGCATTACACACACATAGAAAGAGGTGGGGAAGCGATACACAAAAATATCAAGCATCATTCGAGACATCAACATTTTTCTATTGGCATGTTGATAAAATCGGATTGTGAAATTTTGTCTTAGTAATTATATGTAAAGAGAGGAATAATACAAATGAAATTGACAATTTTCATAAGAAAACATTCTCATAAAGATAGTGACAAGAGTCTATATGAGACCCCTCAGCTCTAGTAAATAGCATAATCCTATCTAACTCAACCTCTAGGTCGTGGTCCATTTTGATTTCTGTCTTGATTTCCTTCTCCACGTGGAGCATGTGTAGCAACCTACAATAAAAAAATATATAATAAATAAATGTAACCTAATTAGACAATAAAAAAGTATTAAGTGGTTATTGTACTGCCACTTAAAACTATACTCAACATTAGTGAAACACACAAAGAAGAGCGTTAATGCTATGAGCAATACAAAAATACATCATGACGTCAACTTGATCGCAAAGCAAATATGTAACAATGAGCTGGTTCATGTATGGGTCTTAATTTCATAGGCTTGCTTATTATAATATGGTAATGGCAGCTCCATGGAACAAGCTAACTCGTCCTCACCTTTGAATGGCTATGTAAAAGTCACTGTAAATGCTAGCTTTAGGAAGAGGGAGGAGGCTAAAGGAGCTTTGGTTTAGAAACCATGAGATCATGGTGACAACAACCGTTTATGTTAGCTACGTCCGCAACTGAAACTCAAACACAACTATAAATAAACTGAGGCACTAGTTATATTTTTCCTGATATTTCCACCAAATCTAGAAATGGTCAGTAAGATACATTGACAACAATTATATAACAAACGAAACAATGCTAAATGCTGAAAGCCAGCATTGTTTCTTCTAGCTGTACAAGATGCTCTATAAATTGTCTACGCTTCTCTAGTCACACCTTCAGACTGTAAGTTTTAGGCTTATAGTAAAAAAGAAATCTCATTAGATTGAATGATAGTCTTTGATTCTTCAAGTTATTGAATCTTGGGACAACCCAAATCCAGCTTGTATATAACCTCCCTCATCAACATTCCCATATGAGGTTCCAATCGAGTAAATTGATGTTTGAAGCTATACAACAAAAATTTGATCTGCATGCAACTTATAATATGACATTTCCCTTACAAATATGTACCAATCAGGAGTCTACAGGTTCTCCGTTACAATGATCTAGTCTACTACCTTAGCCACACCATCAATCTTTCTTGGTGGCTCCTGTAGCGGTTTCCTTGCCCTTAGGCCCTGATATAACCCTTGATTCCCTATTCTCCTTGCTTACTTTCTTCCTTCCTGCATTACCCTTACTTATTTATTTATTACCTGTATTCTACCTATCAATACTATTATTTTGAATTAGTTTTTATTCATATTGTGAACGTAGGTAGGGATGTATAATATGCATTACATGTGTTTAAGTCATGTGAACTGTTGAAGATAGCATGTTGACAACTAAATATTGTGTTAGAGGTTGACCTGCTAGCATTCAAAAGTAAAATCATTGATGTAATCGAAGGAACATGTCCTCTACTTACACTTTGTCTCGTACTAGTATTAATAGTAAAGACGGAGCAATATAGAATCACTATTTGGGTTTGAGTGGTCTCCCTCCCACTGTCAATTGGAGGATGACTATAAAAGACAAAACCATAGCATTGGATGAATGAAAATGGATAATACAACTGGGTATACCAACAAGGGAGGTGATCCTGTAGTTCTTTACATATGGTTTGGTTAGCACCCAAAATAGTGTCCCCTGGATGAACATTGAGGGAAGAAAAATATAAAAAAAAGATTTTAATTCCTAAATCATAAAGGTGTGAATGTCACTTCCGTGTTTCATTCCTACTTGCCTGGTTCATCCTTGCCTGGTTCACTACAATCCTCTACTCATGGTCACATGACTTGGAAATAAAATCTTTACCCAACCACCACCCATCACAATACATAACCCTACACAAGTTGTCCCCCACACTAATGCTAGCATTCACATGGGTCTCACATAGAAACTCCAAACAGAGAGGGTTTTAGGATGTGTTACTATTGAGCAAAGGTGTAACCATGATTCACCATGCAATTTGCATCATGTGTTTCTACTACTTCAAGGAAGGCATATTCTTTGTTTCTTCTCTTGCTACTATCTTGTTTAGAACCTCCTTTAATAATTTGTGAATAGAACCTCCTTCCAATGCTATATTTTATTCAAACATGTTCTTTATTTGATTAAAGAAAAGCCTTTATGATTTACCATTTCTTGTAGGAACGACATGGTCCTTTTTTGTTTTTCTTTACTTTTTGCATCGACATGATATCTTAGGCCTCTCTTCATTTTGACTTCCAACATTCCTACTGAATGATATATGGGAAGTGTGGATGTTGATCACCCTCCGCAAGGATTACTCCCAATGGATGATTAAGTCAAGTATCTACAAGTAATGTTGGAGGATTTCTCTTCTGAACAAAACACTATTGCCAAAGAAAAATGTATGATACCCTTGGAATTGTTATGTAAATTTATTCTACATTTAACTACTTTCCTTAGCTGCTTTTGGTCATTGGTGTCACCCTAAACAGAAAGGAATATGATGGTGAAATCATATCTTCATGACAAAGACCCCTTATTTGGTTTATATGCCATGTCCTCTCAAATTAATAAAAAAAGAGTAGGAGACTAGGGTAACATATTCCATGGCTGTATTCATCCAACCTACACCAAAGATCATCCACTTTAGTACTTCCTATACGAAATCCCATTCCATAATATCATACGACTTATTGATATTGAGTTTGTTACACCGTGCCACTCTTGGTCTTACCTTTCCTTTTCATCATGTTAAATATTTTTTGAAAGCACTAGAGTATTATTAGTTATGTGCCATACCAATGCAGAGAAATCTCTGAATGTCTATTATGATAGCTAATAAAAAGATCTTAACTCAATTGGAAAGTACTTTAGAGATGAGTTCATATATTGGTATTTCATAGGATGATTGGACATAATTATTTTATAACTTTGGTTAGATTAAAGCTAGGGATAAAAACTATCATAATTAAAAGTTGAGTGTTATCATTCCACTAAATCAGAATGTAATCCAAAAATGTAGGTAAGAAAGATGTTGCATCCTATTAGTACTTGGGGCCTTCCACAAGTGCATCTATGGATAACGTCCAATATATATTTCCATACATGTTCTCATGAATGCATATTCATCCTAGTTTGAGCCACATTTTCAGCCTAGTTTTGCATTTTGATTCCCATTTTTCTTTAGAATTAGTTTCCATTTGGTATTCCTTGGTGTTATGTTGGGTTGTTTGGGTTTTGATACGATTTTTTTTGATGTTAATGGTAGGGATTGAGTTTGATCTCTACGTACCAGTTTAGGATGATGGTCCTGCTTATAGATCAACATTCCATAAGTAAATTTTGACCAATTGATCGACCTTAATCGTGCGTCCGGAAAGGAGGCGGCCTCAAAAGGAATCGAACTTTAAATTTATAATCCGAAACCTTCAAGGACCCCCGCAACTTTATTACGGGATCAAAGTAGATATACGAGGTCAAACACAGGGACATGGGGACACTTAGGATGCTTAAGATCTCGCTCTTAAGTTAGATAACCCAATCCGATAGTCAACAAAAGTATGGAGCTAGAACTAGTCTAGCAGATTTTCACAAAATAAAATAAAACAAAGAAAAGAAAACAAAATAGAGTATGTAGGATTCTACTAATCAGAGAGAAGGAGTTCCTGGAAATGTAACTACAAGTTGGACAGTCTATGCACCCATTCTCGGGTGTAGACAACCCTAAAACACCTAAGCAAGCAACCTACATCCAAACATGGTACGTACTTTGGTGTATGTTCCTGTGGGGTCATCCCACTCGCTTTCGCATAGCATGACCGAAACCCATCGATGATATGAAACCTCTCTCAAGGATGACAAATCAACATCCTACAACATTTGAGATACCTTCTCAGGTCTAGAACATTCTGAGATGTTAGGAACAGAAGCGATCCATGCAGAACTAGGTAGTGGGTTCATCCCGAGTCTACGATTCTGCACAGATCACCTTGAACCATCCTCCTTTTGGATTCTGATCCAAACTTTCTTCTCTTGTCTATTCCTACAAGAATCTCTTGATATAGGAAGAAATTGCAGTTCAAGCAAGAAAGAGATCAACCAAATCAACAATCATAACCAGAAAGAGAAGATAGAATAAGAAACATACTAGATCTAGAATAAAAGTACTTTCTTAAGGTAAAAATACATAAACATGCCCAAAACGGGCTACATAGCCAAGAAGGAGCTCAACTAGCCATGGACAAGCATACTTGGTACCAAAAAAAGATGGAAGAGCATCATTTGTATAGGAACAAAAGAGAATAGTAGAATAAAGGAGAAGAAGAAGAGATTTAGTCCATAGAGGAGAGGTGACTCTCTCTCCTTAGCCTATGTATAGGCTGGATCTCATCCTTTGGATCGTCCTCCTTCATCTTCTAGACTCCTTGGCCTCCTTTATCTCTAGATCCGCACCAAACAACATCTTGGTGTGTGGATGAAGGTGGAATATGATAGTGGATTGTAGAAAATGGGCGGAAATGGGTGGATGATGGTGGAAAATGGTGGAGGATGGAAGAACACTAAAGAGACGGGCATAGGGTGAGCACTTCGACCTAATCGGACCTCTGGACCCTCCCACGGGGCTCTGGGAACCTCCAAATGTCAGAACCAACACATGAAACCTCCAAAAATTTGGAACCCCCTCCAGGTCGCGAGGGGTGGATATTTATAGGCGAAGGCAGAAGAGGGTCGCGACACCTTGTTCGGTTGCGGTCATGCCGCGATCAAGGTATATGCCTCTGTCGTGGTCATGCAATGGTCAAGGTTGATGCCTCAGTCGTAGTCGTGCCATAGTTGAGGTTGGTGCCACGGTCATGGTCGGGCCTTGGTCACAATCATGCCGTGGTTGAGGTGGATCCCGCAGTCACGACGTTGTCTTCTTGGCCACGGTCACAGTGTCCTCCTTGGTGCTATTACCGATAGTGGTGTCATGGCCCAAACCCAACCACATGGGGGGTGCTATTACCAGTGGTCGAGTGGCCCACATCATTGAACCTTCTAATGAGTGAGGATGCAATCTAATAAAGGACTGACCATCAAAAATAGGGTCAAGATATCAAAAGTTTCTTGGGCCTACTAGTCGGTTAGCGGGAACACCATCTCATAAGCTGGTGCACATAGTGCGATGCTTAGTCCACCACGACCGCGATAGAAGGAAGCCTAGCTTTTGCAAAAACCATGTGTTGGGGAGAAATATTAGAGAATAGATCTCTTTTCAGGTTCGGTGCTTACAAGTCCCAAAATTGGCTAGTTGAGCAACTTTATCTATGAAAAGATGTAAATTACTAAAAGATAAGGAGATAGGGTTATTTTGGGCATATTTAGGCTATAATGAAACAAAACCATAAATAAATGCTTAGAATAGATGCCTAAATTTGGGTGTTATCACCAATATCTAGAGTTTTGTCAACTGTTGTGTCCCATCATCCCCTTAAAATTTTTGCATGATAAAAAATGTAGGCCCAATGTCACTCTCTAATCCCCACAACGCCATTAGTTAATATGTTGTTTTAGACCCTATCAATCAACCTCCTTCAATGATCACACAATGATAGAGAACAATGCCCAATGAGACTCGTGATAATAGAACATTCTCTTATGGTCCAACAACCATAAATGGAACCCATCAACATACCCACCAACTGCCCCCATAGATACTCATACCAACATCCACCGAATGATGACCCCAAAAAATGATGGGGTCCACACAAGTCGATGACCCCACAAACTGATGATGTACACATGTGTCAATCTCTCGATAGATCAATGAAGCCCTCGATGCTGAACACACCGACCTCGTGATGAGCCTTCCATGGATTGCCCTTTCATTAAAATCCACTACTTGACAAGATTTCACATGTTGGAAATCATGCACGTGTTGATGCCAACACATTAATGAGGCATGTGCCACTTGATTAAGATTTTGCCCTGATGTGATCAGGTTTTGAATGTTTTCCTACCCGATGAGGATCTTGAACCAATGCAGCCTAAAATGATTGCAAAATATGATGTGGCTTGCGACCCAATAACGATTCTATGTGATGTTGCATCTCCTCATCTTCCACCCATTGTTGCCCTTGCATTCATGGAAAATGACCTCATCACTACAAGTTTCTATTGAGTTGCAATTCTAATCCAAGGAATATATAAGTAGTCCCTTCCTCCTTGGCAAGGCATCATCTTCTACTTTTCTAGGTTGTTGAACTCCATCTTCAAGATCTGAGTCCAATTTCTATTGTTCAACTGATCAACCCCGTCAATATGATTCATGGACCATCACTCTAGTATTACCTAGGTCTTACCTAGATAAAGAAATTCTAAGACAACCTTATGCAACACCCACCTAGTATTCAAGTCCTAGACCTCAATTGAGGTTAATCTAATTAAGACCAACAATGATCCACCAAATTCCAATCCACCACCTCTTACCATCGACCCCTCTACTTCTCCCTTAATGGGTCAAGTCTAGGCTACCAAAGAAGGAGTGCCGACGAATGCATGGAAACTTGATGAACTATCACAGAGCAATTCTTACCTGAATCCCAATCCCATTGCCTAGACAGTGGTAAAAGGATTGAAGCACCCAATAGGATCTCACACACTGACATACACAATAACAAATAATAACTTATAAAAGAGGAGATTTAAAGAACAAACTAACCCAAAAAGGCAATTTTTGCCAATTTATCCTTGTCATTAGAGTATATCAAGTGTGGATGTGATCTAGTCAATGTTCCATTTGGTTTACCTAAAATCTAGAATACCATGGCACAACCAATGCAATTGCATGATAGGCTATCAAAAACAAATAAAATAGTTTATAGAAAAAAAGTACACTTGGCAGGACTTATATTCAAGAAGTATAACAAGAGATTTTCTAAAAACAATATTAATTTGACAAGATGTTTATTTTGAACAATTCAATTTTTATTATGAATTCTCATTATGCTGATTTGAGAAGCATGCTTATATATTTTGTGTGGCTCCATCGCCCCAACTAGATGGGGTAGGTCACCATGCTCCTTCTCTCCATATGAGGTAGGAGGTCGATCAACATGTACAAAATTTGAGATCATTCGATAGGTACAATTTCCACCCTCTGAATGAGGAGATCACTTGTACTCAATATCAACATTATCAACATCATAATACATGCAGTCATAATGGGTCATGCCATTTATGTTTTCATGTTTTTCTCAAAATATAATATAGGAAAAGTAGAAGACTAATCAATAGGGAACAATATCTCAAACAAGTATATAGCCAAGTATACAATCAAGAGATACATAAAAAGTATCTTTGATACAATCAAGGAGAATATATAATAGCATACCTTTCACCAAAGATTTCGAGTACAAATCTCAACAAGTAATAGGTCAACCCTTTGATTTACATCCTAAATCAACAATATTGGATCAAGGGTAAAGATCATGATGTTTAGAAGATCATGTTTCAATATTCAAGATCAAGGTTACACTTTTCCTATGTCAACCTTAGGGGTAGGTCATCAACTTATAATCAATAATATTTCAAGATGTCCAACATTATTTCAAGTGTCAAATATATTTTCGAGTTTGAATGACCTACCTAGGGTTTCTAGGATCATATGTGTTAACCTTAATTTTATGATCATTATCCAAGTTATTATCATTATCATGATGAATTAGCATCATTGATGTTAAATACTAGATTAAGTTTCGATTGATATACAAGTAAGGTTAGAGATCAAATATTAGATCACATGATCAAGCATTTTAAAATATTTATACCCATCATCATAATATTGAGGTTATTCCTTATTTCGAGATGCATAATTCATATTCTAGGGTATATGAGTCACAAGATCATATCTAAATTCTTATTTAGTCATGTTTGGTTTCAATATGATCATTAGAGTCAGATATTAGGGTTTTCAAGGATTAAAAACCATTATTGAATCATTAGACAAATAATATCAGAAAGATATAAAATATAGGGAAACTAGTAAAATACATAACGAATTAGGATTCACACGCATTTTGAATGATTCACTGGATTGTTCTAATCAAAATTGACTATTTATTCATAATTTTTGGAGTTGCGAATCAAAAGTAATCATTTTTGCAAGATTTGTGCATTTATTGGATTTTCTGAGCAGAGAGGAGGTAAAATACCTTAAAATATAAAAAAGATGACCATTGGATTACACGATCGGATGTCTGATATTACATCACACATGCATGCGGCTTGTTGGTTTACGATCTGATTCAAATTCTAATTTGTCAGGTTCAAGACTTGATCTGGACCCGTATCTTGGCCAGTTCAGATTGGGTTTGACTTCCTCTGGACCAGTGGGTCCTCGACTTACCCCTTTCTTTCAGTACTCAATGAGAGCCTAAAAAACTAGGTGGAGGAGGCTCACAAACATTGGGAGGGCTCAGGGGTAGGAGGTGTGAGTGAGAGCAGCGAAGGTGCCATTCGGGATGATCAGGACCCCACAAAGTGAATGGCGGTGTCTATTGGAGGTGAGAGAATATGGTTGTGAAACACCCAAAAGGGCCGTGCGGTGCCGCTGGACTGATAGAAAAAGGAGGGTGAGGAAAAATATGGCATTGGGAAGGCCGAGAATGAGAGAAGAATGAGGCTCCGAGCATGGTGTGGTGGTTGTGATCCTTAGGAGCCTATTTATAGGACTGGAGGTGATCTATAGGGTTAGTTTGAGTTTTGCACGTGGCCATGGTCACCAGAGTGAGATGGGAGGGTAGGAGGTAAGATTTTTACGGCAAGTAGAGCATTGAAGTGGGGTCAAACTAGGGTTCATTGAGCGGAAAATCATGAGGGGAGTAAATTGGCTCAGTTAGAATTTCAAATCAGGGTCAAAGCACAAAGATTGATCATTATGGTGCTCTTTTTTCCTCCTCGTAGATTGCGGGAGGTAGAAAATGAATTGATGGTCATCATATTGAGTTGAGATCCATGGAGGTTAGATATAAGGGCTGATATGCACCCCCTCCTCATCCCATGAATTGTTGACATGGAAAAAACTAATTAAAATGGGAAATAAGGGATTTTCAACACATTAATTTCAATAATTTGTAGAAAAGTGTAGGAATGTCCAAATGGGATGAAATTTGGACCATAACTTCAAAAAAATGTAAAATATTCAAAAAACGTTTGAGAACTAGATGATGAAGTTTGATAGAAAAATTTACTTCTTTGGATAAAGTGATGATTTAACATAATTTGTGGTGTCATAATGTGTATACAATTTACATTGATCACCATATTTCGAATTTGAGTATCAATAGTAATCAAGGATCTAAGAAAAATATATTGGTGTCAAGAGTGAACATAAAGATGGTAAAATTGGAATTAATTCATAATTATGCCAAAATTCACTTTGTCACATACTTCCCTCCTTTAAAAGGAATTTTGTCCTCAAAATTCAAAAACATCCTTATTAATTGGGACTATCCAGAACCAAACCATATCCTTAACTAATAGAAATCCTCAACTATATAATCAAAATAATTTCCTCAACATTATAACCACATCAACGATATCTCATAAACTTGTATTGTTCAATCAAGAGATTGAAAGGTCATAGCTCACTAATTGAGTTCATTTACAAGTTCTGTATCCATAGTTGAGATTATATATCACAAAATAAATTGGGTCATGTACTAACAAGATCATATCAAAAGATTCAAAATTCAAAGTTCAAATATTCATATTTTGGTTTCCAAAAGTTCAAGTCTAGGGTTTTGAAATTCCTGTCCAGACCACCGGTGTGGTCATTCACTCATAACAACAATCTAGGTATATTTTGAGATTTCAATATCAATTTCTTTTATTAAGTATATTCAAGGTGGGTGAATGATCTAGACCTAGGTCATCTTAGGAATTCAACCCTATGCTTATATTCAAAATTACCATCATCAAAATCATTATTGAGTCAAAATCTTCATGATATAAGTTTTTTTGGGGAATAAACAACTAGTCATATCGTGGGTGATCTCAAGATCCACATGGTTGATCATAATCAAGTTTCAAGATTTTGTACATCCATATAGACAGTTGAAGTTTAGACATCAAGATAATGCGTATAAATATTTCTAAAGCTAGGTTTAGATTCCTATTTTGACCTTAGGGGATATCACTCATCTATATTCAAATTCGAGAAACAATATTCAAGCAATATTTGATCAACATATCAAGATTTCATTATCACAGTATCCAAGGTTGATGAATGATCTAGACGTAGGTTTATATAGCAAGTCAGCCTCAAGCTATAGTCATCATTATCATATTTCACGATTGTAATTAAATCAAGATTCAAAATTGAGTATCAATATCATCCTAGATTTAGCCTATTACTCTTAGGTCAACCAATCCAAATCGGGTGAAAGGAGATACCTTTCCACACTCTAAATAATCAACAAGATGAAAATTTAGAGGTAGTCATATTAGGGATGTGGCCTAGGTTAGAGGAGTCATGAGTCAACTACCACCCCAATCTAGCATATTACCTACACTAGTCATAATCCATTGAGACTATCTGAATAGGGGGAGTATCTGTAACACCCTAACTTTTCATAACTAATGAAAAATGTCAAATTTCAAAATCTTAATGCTTCATTTAAAATACATGACAACTTAGAGACCCATACTTATGAATAAATCATCTTTATCAATAATCTTTCATCATCACATTAAATGAAACATGATTTCATCAAAAGTAACCCTAATTAGCACATTAGTAGTATATAGGGGTTTAAAAGTGAAATTGACCCTTTTGATAATCATAATTTGACCTAACAATTTTTATGTGAACTTGAAATAGTAATATCCAACTTTATCCAAAATATCAATCTCTAAGTATTTATACATGGGTTTGGATAATTAAAATAAGATTTAACTTGGAAAGGAGATAACATACAATAGAGAATTTTAAAACTAAAAAATAACCTTATTTTTAGAATCCTTCTTCTCAAATTAGTGAACTGTACAATTTTGGTTGGGTTTGAACTTCCTTTGATGCTTCAATTTGAATTGATAAGAAATTACTTAAATACATTAATATTTTCCTAAATAATCTAATCCTTGCCTAATAGGACTTTGGTCATGGACCTTTTTTTAGCAATTCAATGTCACACTGCGATTCTATGGACCTCAGATCTGATCGAGTGGATGAGATCTTAACCCTTGATCTGTGGGTTCATTCGATGGCGCTTGGGCCATCTCTCCCACCCGTCCAAGTCCTACTCGGTCTGGAACAGTGGTGGCTGGCTTTTGCCCTCCCGATCTCACTCTCTGTTGGGTCCTAGCGCAAACGAACCTTGTATTCATCATCAGTGATCCTTCCCGAACCTTTCGACCCCTTATACGTTAGGGATTGAAGCCTTAGAGTCCCCAGTCGTCTAGACCGCCCCATGATCTCCCATGTTTCTTCCTCTACAAGCAATGCTACCCTTCTCTGATGGAGAAACCTATATATAACCCACCGAAATCGATACCTAATCACGGAGAAACTCAGCACCACTCTTACCAAACCTTGGTTTGCTCCCTTCACTTTCAACCGCTAGGTCATGTTGCTATGGCCCCACCGACGCATTGACACAGTGAACTCATCAACTGCCGCATCGGGAACCGAAGAGTATAGACCCCTCGCCCATCCAGGAAGCTTTATAGCCCTCCAATTTGACTCAAAGCAAGGTATTTTGTTTTCCCCCTTTTTTGTTTGGACTTGAATCCTGAATCAATTACAATCGTCATCACCTCATGTTTGTTCATGCTTACCTTCTTTGCCATCATTGTGTGCCTATGATTTTGTTTTAGTTACCCTCAAGTGCAATCGTGTTGCCATTTGCGGTACCCGCAAAGCTTTCTTCGTCTGAGTTCCATAGCTCAAGTAGTGAACCTTCTATTTTGGGTATCTGATCTTGTTGGGACTCAAGTTTGGGCTTGTCAGGTTTGTCGAGCCGTAAGGAAGGTGCCCAACACCTGAGATTCCAACCATAAAAGATGATTTTGAGTTTTGATTCTCCAGTTTCTCACTGGTTGCCGGTATATTTCCGCTGATGATCAAATAAAAAGACGCTGGATCATGGTTTGACTGTTTTGCCCCTAAACGATCATTTTTCCAGAGTTGCGCCCTCATGGGCATAATGGGTTTTTGGCCCGCTTTGACTGCCTATTGATTGTGGGTTTTCTTTTAGGGGATGATGGCCAGTTGGCGGGCTCCTATTGGGATAGTTGGGCAAGTGCCCCATCTCCTATATAATTAATTTATTTATGTATTTAAGAAGTTTTGTAATTGTCCAGTCTTTGTAAATTACATAACTAATTCATACATGAGCAGAAAATTAGGCAAAGATATTCGATGGAAAGGTTTTCAAACAAGGAACAATATTATGGTGGTTTTGAGTCTAGATTTTAATCTTAATTTCCCTGATTTACTCAAGAGTCATGAAACCCTAAAATTAGCTTGAATAATGATTATTAATACATGTTAATCAATTATACATGGTAATTAGGGTTCCCTGAACATCAAGAGAACATTAGGAGTTTCTCCAATCTTTGTAAGTGGTCCATGCACTTTGAACATACTTATTGGATGTTTATAGGTTATTATGTACACTATTCATGTTATTAAGTGCTTTTATTATTCATGCTATGACTCTATTGATCAAAGTTAAAAGTCAATGACTAAATGAAATCCTTTTTACTATTTATGTTCAAGAATCATCATATCATGTTATATTCATGTTTAAGAGCAAGATTAAAGAGTATCCAAGAGTAAAGAGTAAAGAGTAAAGATAATTAATGAACCTTATATAAGATCCTCGTCATGGGCTTTCCTAGCATACAATGTACTTCGGTACAAAATTATGGGCTTACCTAGCATAAAGAGTACCTCGGTGCAAATCATGGGCTTTCCTAGCATACATAACACTTTTGTGCAATTCAAGAGGCACTTCGGTGCAAAGAGAAGAGGAACTTCAGTGTAGCAATTGAGGATTCTTATATAAGTCAGATAAAAGACAATGCTAAAATGTAGAGTTTATTTTCATGATGTTAAATGTTTTCTTTTCTATGTATATGTTATTTCTCTTTTATAATATGTTCAATTCTACTTAAAAATTGTTTTATGCATGGCTGGGGGCGCGATTCACGTAGGAAAGGAGCAATGTCAAGGATAAAGCTAGTTGAGGACCAGTTGAAGAAGGAGCTCTAGAACATATGAGACCAGACCTGGTGGGGTGCCAACTATCAATAGTTTAGATTTTTCCTTTATGCTTATGTGACATGTGTTTTAGCTTAGTGTGTGAGTTTTATGTTATAACTTGAGATATGAGAAACTATGTAATGTACCCTGTGTTGGTTTACTTAAACTTTATTTTTATGCAATGATTATCATGTTGTGACATTCCCAATGAGATGATGCTTCCTCTTAGTGAATTATATATTTTAGAAAATTAGGATGTTACAATATGGTATCAGAGATAAAAATATAGTTGGCCACTAGGTCTTTCTCAAAATCTCATGTAGTTTATATTACCTTTTGTAGATGGCTCCCAAGAAGAAATCCGATAAGGGCAAGGAGCATGTAGATGGAGAGGGAAGTTCTTCCAATGGAGAGAGTGACCATCGTGCTTCTAAAGGGGCTAACCCTAATGGTAACCCTAATGCACCTCTAGAAGTTCTTATCAAGGCTCTGACTGATGCTATCACGGGACAATAAGGAAGGCCACATCAACCAAGGAACCAGGAGTTGACCTTAGTAGACTTCCTGAAGATCAAGACAGAAACCTTTTCTGGAGAAGCTGAGACTGATGTAGTTGGTCGTGCTGAAGAGTGGCTTCTCAACATTGAGCATTGTTTCTGTGACTTGGTATGTCCCGAGCCTTACAGAGTTTGCTTTGGGATATACATGTTGAAGAGTGCAACCCACACTTGGTGGGAGAACTTCACCAATGCTCGAGGACCCAATGCAGAGCCGTTGACCTGAGAGGAGTTCACCACTACCTTCTGGAACCATTACATCTCTGAAGCTATGATCGAGAACAAGGAGATGTAGTTCAAGCATATGAGGCAGTATGGCTCAATTGTTAGTCAATATGTGATGAAGTTCCGTATGGTGTAGAAGTATGATTATGGTTTAGACGAGACATGTCTGGAAAATAAGTTCATGCGTGGCCTAAAATCTGATTTGGGCTATGCTTTGACGGGACGTGGCATCAGGATAGTGCAGGAGGCACTCGAGTCTGCTCTAGAGTTGGAGGACCATCCTGGACGATACTAGAAGAATGGAGCACCCTCAGGAAGCAAGAAAGAGCACAAGAGCCACAATGACAAGAAGAGAAAAATAGAAGACAAACCTGCTCCAAACCCTCATGAAAAGACTCAGTGCACCAAATGTAATAGGTATCATATATAGGAGAATGCAGATATGGAACATGACTTTGTTACTACTGTGGTGGGGCTGACCATATCAGATCCAACTGCCCCAAGGTCCTACAGAAGAAGGATCCCCAAGTCAACCCTGAGCCTAAGGAGAAAAGACAAGCCAGTATCTTCACCATAGTGGATGATGATGGAGATGATGAGAATGAACAAGGTATGATTTAGTTTTAAAATCCCTTTGATAGACTATAGTAGTTTTCATCTTACCCTAGATGTGAGTATGTGTGTAAGATCTCATGGCAGTTTTAAGGTGTTAGAATGTTCATGTTAAGGATAAGGAAAACCATAAGGTTGGTAGACTAGTAGAATTTTGAGGACGAAATTCATTTAAGGTGAGTAGTATTATAACACCCTAACTTTTCATAACTAATGAAAAATGTCAAATTTCAAAATATTAATGCTTCATTTAAAATACATGACGAATTAGAGACCCATAATAATGAATAAATCATGTTTATTAATAATCTTTCATCATCATGTTAAATGAAACATGATATCATCAAAAGTAACCCTAATTCGCACATTAGTAGTATATAGGGGTTTAAAAGTGAAATTGACCCTTTTGATAATCATAATTTGACCTAACAATTTTTATGTGAACTTGAAATAGTAATATCCATCTTTATCCAAAATATCAATCTCTAAATATTTATACATGGGTTTGGATAATTAAAATAAGATTTAACTTGGAAAAGAGATAACATACAATAGAGAATTTTAAAACTGAAAAATAACCTTATTTTCGGAATCCTTGTTCTCAAATTAGTGAAATATACAATTTTGGTTGGGTTTGAACTTCCTTTGATGCTTCAATTTGAATTGATAAGAAATTACTTAAGTACATTAATATTTTCCTAAATAATCTAATCCTTGCCTAACAGGACTTTGGTCACAGACCTTTTTTTAGCAATTAAATATCACGTTGCGATTCTATGGACCTCAGATCTGATCGAGTGGATGAGATCTTAACCCCTGATCTACGGGTTCATCCGATGGTGCTTGGGCCATCTCTCCCACCCTTCCAAGTCCTACTCGGACTGGAATAGTGGCGGCTGGCTTCTGCCCTCCCGATCTTTCAATTTTTGTTTTATAACTTTAATCTTCTCAGTTGTTTGCTGAATTAGCTCAGGACCCAAGAGTTGGTACTCCCCTATTTCATACCAACATAAGGGAGATCTACAACATCTACCATATAATGCTTCATATGGTGCCATCTCAATACTTTGTTGATAGCTATTATTATAAGCAAACTCTATCAAGCTTAGATGTAGATCCCAACTTCCTACAAACTGAAGGACACACATTCAAAGCAAGTCCTCCAAAGTTTGTATGGTCCTCTCAGACTGTCTGTTTGTCTGTGGGTGAAAGGCTATACTAAACCTTAACTGTGTACCCAAAGCTTTATGGAGTCACTCCCAAAAATGACTTGTAAATTGGGGACCTCTATCAGAAACAATAGTGGCCGGAACCCCATGTAGCTGCACTATCTCATCTATATAGATCTGTGCAAGCTTCTCTGCAGTGTAGGTTGTTTTGACAGGTAAGAAATGTGCTGTCTTAGTCAACCTATCAACTATCACCCAAATGAAATCATAAATTTTGGCTGTTCTAGGCAAACCAACCACAAAGTCCATGGTTACATGATCCCATTTCCACTGTGGTATAGGTAGATGTTGCATTGTTCCCGCATGCTTTTGATGTTTAGCTTTAACCTACTGACACACTGGACACCACATAACAAACTCAACTACATCTTTCTTTAATCCAGGCCACCAATACATATCTTTTAAGTTATGATACATCTTGGTGCTTCCTGGATGCATAACATACATTGAAGAATGAGCTTCTTCCAGGACTAACTTCCTTAAGTCATTAGCATTAGGTACTACCATCCTACCATGGTAACAAACTATCTAATCATCAGAATCATGGAAACCATCTCGTTTCTCGCTACCATACTCTGACCTGATTTGTTGGATCACAATATCAGCTTGTTGTGCTTCTTTAATCTATTGTCTCAGAGTAGGTTTCACTTGCATCTCGGATAAAAGCCTGACTAACAATGATACCTTAAGTTGTACATTGTTTTGCCTCAAGGAGATAAACATATCTCTATTAGAGCACACTAAGGAGTTTAATTGTGCTTTGTTAAATGCTGGTGTTGCTGATTTTCTACTTAGTGCATCAACAAACACATTGGCTTTCCCTGGATGATAATCAATTGTACAATCATAGTCCTTGATTAACTCCATCCAGCGGCGTTGTCTCATGTTTATCTCATGCTGAGAAAAGATATACTTTAGATTCTTATGGTTTGTGAAAATATGGAATGTTTCTCCATAGAGATAATATCTCCAGATCTTCAAGGCATGGACCACCGCAGCTAGCTCTAGATCATATGTCGAATAATTCTCCTCATGTTTCTTAAGCTGTCAAGAAGTAAAAGAAATCACTTGCTTATCCTGCATCAACACACATCCTAAGCCATTCTTGGATGCATCACAGAAGACTATCTACCCCTTTCCCTGCTCAGGTAGCACTAACACAGGTGCACTGGTTAACCTTTCCTTCAGCAACTGGAAAGATTATTGACACTTGTCATTCCAGACAAAAGGAACCTCCTTCATGGTCAGCTTGGTTAGGGGTAAAGCTATTGAACTGAAGTTCTTAATGGACCTCCTATAATAGCCTGCCAATCCTAGGAAACTGCGTATCTCCGTCGGTGTCTTAGGCTGTTCCCATTGCAGGACAAATTCTACCTTCTTAGGATCAACACAAATACTTGAAGCAGATATTACTTGTCCAAGAAAAGAAACTTCTGGTAACCAGAACTCACATTTGCTAAACTTAGCATACCACTTATGCTTTCTTAGCAAAGTCAAAGCTTGACGAAGATGCTGCTCATGTTGTTGAGCATCTCTGCTATATATCAGGATGTCATCTATAAAGACGACTGCATATTGATCAAAAAAAGGTTGAAAGATTCTATTCATGAGTTCCATAAATGTAGTTGGTGCATTAGTTAGTCCAAACGACATAACTATGAACTCATAGTGACCATACCTTGTCCTAAAGGAAGACTTAGGTATGTCACTCTCCTTAATACGCAACTGATGGTATCCCGACCTCAGATCTATCTTAGAAAAGATAGTTGCACCATACAACTGATCAAACAAGTCATCAATCCTTGGTAGAGGATACTTGTTCTTAATAGTTACTTTATTTAACTGCCTATAGTCGATGCATAAATGCATAGACCCATCCTTCTTCTTAATAAAGAGGACTGGAGCTCCCCATGGTGAAGTACTTGGTCGGATAAAACCCTTATCAAGCAACTCTTGTAGTTGTTTCTTGAGCTCTGCCATTTCAGCAGATGCCATTCTATATGGCATTTGTGCTATTGGTTGCGTTCCCAAAATTAGATTAATTTCAAAATCAATCTCTCGGGGCAGTGGAACACCACAAAGTTCTTCAGGAAATACATCTTCAAATTCCCTGACTATTGGAACTTCAGAAAGATGAGGGATCTCCATTGTGGTATCAACCACATGGGCTAAGAATGCAAAGAATCCTTGTCTCATTAACTTCTTAGCTACCATAGCTGACAAAAGACATGTTGGAAGAATCTTTGTATCTCCCTAAAAGATCCATGTGTCACCATTATATGTGAACACAGCCTGCTTGGAACCACAATCCAAGACAACTTTATACTTTTCTAAGGTGTCCATCCCAAGAATTATATCAAACCCGTGCATTTCAAGTGGTATAAGATCACCCGAATGCGATGTTAAACAAAGGAAAGATTGTAGGGAGAACATACCTCCCACAACACTGCAGATCCCAAAAAAGGGGTTTCTAGCAACAAACTATCTGCTCTATGACTGACAATCATGTTGTAGTCATGAATCACTTCTCGAGTGATAAAAGAGTGTGTAGAACCTGGATCAATTAATACAGATATGATGCAGGATGAAGACATATCAGAATAAAATAATTCCATCTGACCTGTCACAACCCAAGGGTTGACTACTGCTTCGGGATGATTCATTGCATAGAATCTAGTCGTTGCTTGTTGTTGACCCTATGCTCGATTGTTGGATGTCGACGAACTGGTTTGGGACATTTGTCCACGTCCTCTAGCACCAATGCTTCCTCTGAGAGCCTTGCTGACTCTGCCTCGGTTGCTGGGTCACATTCCTGACTTTTTCAGGATAGTCCCTCACCACATGGCCTTCTCTCCTACATCTATAACAGGTTACATTTCCCCTTTATGGTCTGGGTGGTCTTATTACTGACATTGAGGCTGAGCTGTGAGCTCCCTTTGGTGGTAAAATACAACCTCTACCCTTACTTGATGTCCATTGCGTCTGGGTATTGAACCTTGGTGGTGGTGTATGCACATAATACCTTAGTGTCTTAAAACTTCCAGAACTCTGTCCTTGAAACTGTGGGTACTCTTTCTTACCCTTGGTCTGTCACTTCTCAATCACAGACCTTGCTATTCATCTTATAAAATCCACAAAAGTGGCAAACCTCTCCCGGTTCTCTAGAGCAGACATCGGAGTGGTCAATTCAGCATTCAATCCCTTCTCAAATCACCAAATTCTCTCCTTATCTGTAGATGCCATATGCAGACAAAACTGCAAAAGTTCCATGAACCTAGCTTTGTATTCACTAATGTTCATTAGTCCTTGCTTCAACCTCTCAAATTGGGAGATTTGCTCATCTAGATACGTCTTGGGAAAGTATCTAGCGACGAATTCACATCAGAATTCATCCCATCCGACCACAACACCAGGTATTTTGCCTTCCTCAATGGTCCACCAATGGCCAACACTCCCTTTTAGGAGATATACATCATGCCTCACCTTCTCATCATCAGAAATCATAAGGATTATGAAGGCTTTCTCCAGTTCAGTCAACCATAGGTCAACATCTGCTGGGTCGACTGTACCAGCATACTCTATGGCTCCTACCCTCCTAAGCCATTCAAAAGTCTTGCTAGCTCCATGTCTTTCATCATGGGCCGGTGCCCTAGGTGCAGGTAATGGCATCCTATCTGTCATATGGGTCATAGCTTCCATAAACTATCCAAACATATTTTGGAAAGCTAGATTCCCCATATCAGCTTGGTTGAACTGGGGTTGATCAAATACATGCTCCTCCCTATCTTGATCTCTTGCTCCTCCTCCTGGTGTAGCAATGCTACTTTCAGCTGCATGTTCATCGTATGATCCAGACATCTTTAGTTCTTCTTCTCCTCCCATATGAGTAGAAGACACTATCAAAAAGACTGGAAGATACTAGAACAGACTCAACAACCTTAATCCTATGTCTCTGTAGACTCAGCGAACCTAGAGCTCTGATACCACTAATTTGTAACGAATAAACTGTCTTAACCAATATAACAAGATTAACTAATGCGGAAGAGATTACTAACAACAGAATTACTGAAAATCACTAAAAATTAAAACCATTTACAAAAATATCCATTTTTAGGAAAACTCTTTAAACAAGAGCCACAATATTAAATTCACATACTGGTCCACATTGTACATTCCATGTACCATCTCTTCTCGAGGAACATATATACATCATTGCTTTGCTAAAAAGTACAAGTAACCAAAATCCTCGAGGTAATCAAACCAAAATCTCAGATTGATTATAAAAACACTATCTACTGACTCCTAGGACTTGAGAGTACAGAGATGACTCATAGGACTAACTATACAAAACTAGACAACCCGTATCTCCACCTGATGGATCACTGCTGTCCCTGTTGTTGCTGCTGCTGCTGCTCTTCCCTTGCAGTAGGGTTTCTGCGTTTTTGTCTGTGTCTACCTAAAAATGTTGGATCCCATGAGGGTGAGACAATTATAAAAATTGCCCCAGCGGGAGATATAACTCTTCGCCAAAAACATTATTATTGTAGTTTAATAGAAATAAACTGA
Source organism: Alisma plantago-aquatica (assembly GCA_963693085.1). NCBI lineage: Eukaryota > Viridiplantae > Streptophyta > Magnoliopsida > Alismatales > Alismataceae > Alisma > Alisma plantago-aquatica. The sequence goes on from OY856409.1 coordinate 403,291,219, forward strand.
GCAGTTGAATCAAAATAATCAACATCAAATAATTCACTTATTTACAGCAGATTAGAGCAACATTACCACTTGAGCTTATTAGCTGTAACTTGATAAAGCAGCATGTCTAATATTGAATAAAGAATTATAGGACATGTATAACATTTATCCATCTAGGATATGATAAGCAGGATAATCATCAACTAGTGATTCTTGTATTTTAGTCTTATGCAAATACGCTACACGGATGATTACATTTTTACAAACATACTTAAGCTCTGAGGAGATGAGGTATACCGCTCATACTCCAACCGACCATTGCTAAATTGGAATTGGTACCATACATAGGTCAATGGAAGAGCTGGATTCCCATGACCTCCTACATCCCGGTCAGTACGGGACCACAATCAGGACTATGTCAACTGCTCAATATAGCTTTCCAGGGTATACTGGCAACTTCGCTATAGAGTTACAATGTCAACTGCACTCTCATCGGCAATCGAGAGATTTAATGTTTATCTCCATCAACCCGACATTGAATATCATTGGGAGATTAGTGATACATCCATCCCAACCATCAGGAGATTTGTCATACATCCATTTCAACACATGAAGGATTGATAGGTTTAATGTTTACCTTCCATCAATCTCTTCACCAGGACGTAGGGATATTTTTGCCCATTTACCCCCACATATTCAAAATATGCGAACTCCAGGAAATCCCATAGGAAAACCTATTTCACCATCACCAACTACTGACGATGATGGATCTATGGTCAGAGCACTACATGAACATATTTCACTTGATTAATTAAGTACATTATCATATTCTTTTAGCATCAGCCACATTCTTAAACATAACTTATTATGACAATGCTATAAAGAAACATGTACTATTTTCATCAATTACTTATTAGTCTTTAAAAGATATTGGGAACTCAGTCCCTCATTTCAATACTAGGAATTCTCATCCCTTCACAATCTCATTACCATAATCATATGGTTTTGGGTATTCAACCCTTACCTCATAATTGAGCATTGTTACCACTTTTCCAGGTAACTATCACCTTCAGGTCATCTGACTAAGGTAAACATGGTACTTGCTATACAAGCATTACTCATGGCACTTGAGGCCCACTAACTCTCTTGTTACCTCTTATCAGGCAACAAGGCATATTATGGCACACAAGGCTCAATAAACAATAATTAATAAAACATCATAGCTCATACCTAGCCATGATCACCATTTCAGAATACCTGCATGGTTAGTGCAGATGATAACAGTAACTTCAATTACATATCAGTACCATGCAGAACAAATATGGATTCACTATTCAAGGGTAACACCACTATTCCCTTACTAGTGGTAGGGTTTCCCATTTCATGTCATTTGGGAACATTCATCCCATTACCTAGATCAAGGTTATGGTTTATCACCATATTGCTCAAGATTAGGGTTTCATAAAACATTACATAGCATCACCCTGGATTTGAGCTCCACATCACATCAAACATCAGGGTTTCTCATAAAATCACCCTAAGTTAGGGTTTCACATTAATTTCACCCCAGAATAGGGTCAACATTCAATAACCCACAATTAGGGTTTACTATTCATCCCAACTAGGGTATCATGTTCCATTACCCATAATTAGGGTTTACTATTCATCCCAACTAGGGTTTCATGTTCCATTACCCATAATTAGGGTTTACTATTCATCCCAACTCGGGTTTCATGTTCCATTACCCATAATTAGGGTTTACTATTCATCCCAATTAGGGTTTCATGTTCCTTTACTCGTAATTAGGGTTTACTATTCATTCCTATTTAGGATTTTGCATCACATTACCCTAAATTAGGTTTACACATGTCATCACCCTGGATTAGGGTTACATCCTTACCCTAGATTAGGGTTTCACTCAGAATTTCCTGGAATTAGGGTTAGGGTTCAATAACCTTATCAAATAGGGTTTATGCTCATGATTAGGATTTCATGATCTCTTTACTAAGGATCATACCCTTAATCAGCACATGAATCATACTCATGTATGAGTTACATTTTATCATTATCTCAACTTGATTAGGTTATATCAACCCTTCAATCAAGTACATACAACTATGATTGACATAGTGTACTAAGTTATTGTTCTTATAAGAAATTAGGGTTTATCCCTTTAAAGGTACTAATCATTTACATACTTTTAGGATTTTAACCTTTGTACCTTCATTGATTACCATCACTATCAATCATTGGATCATTGGAACAACCATTACCTTCAATTTCTAAATGATTGAATCACAATTGACCTTTATTCGATTTTGAAGTTTCATCACCAAACGATTTTGAAACCGTTTGATTCCAAACGGTTTTGAAACCCTTTGATTCCAAATGGTTTTGAAACCGTCTGAACCCAAATAGTTTCAAGACCATTTGGACTCAAATGGTCTCAAGACCGTTTGGGCCAAATCAGTCTCAAAACTGCAAGGGTTCATTAGGTACATTCATCAATTGGTTGAACATGATTTGCTGCATTGAAACCTTCAGTCAATTGAGTTATTGAAGTTAAACAAATATTGGCTCTTGGATCTCCAACCCTAAAATCTCAACCATTGGATCACCAAAAAGTTTTGAAACCGTTTGATCCCAAATGGTCTCAAGACCGTTTGACCCAAAAAGTCTTGAAATCGAATGGATCAATCTATGGGACCTCCAACAAATCGATTAGGGTTGTAATTGGTGGATTGTCCATACATTTAATAAATGAATTGGATCCATTGGATCATCATCCAACATGTACTAGGGTTCAGACCTCAAGTGGTCAACCCATCCAAATGGTCAACACTCTCATGAGTTTTGGGACTCAAATCACCAAACAGTTTGCAAACCGTTTGGTCTCGAAACGGTTTTGTGAAACCGTTTGGACCAAAGGTCCAAAACAGTTTGCAACTCAAATTTGTTGGAAAGTGTGCCTAAGATGATGTCATCATCTTCAAGACTTAGTCCATCAAAAACTACTGCCATTATCATGGTAGTTGCATCAGCTAATCAAAGGAATTGCAAGAAAATCAATTGAACATAATTGATTAAGAAATTGAGTTCAATAACAATGAATAAGGGTTCAAGTTATATAACCCACCTTCAATTGAGCTTCAAAGCTTTGAGATTCACGTCAACAATGATGGAAGAAGCTTTTGCAACTCCCCCAAGGCTCGTCCTGAAGTTTTGGAGTGAAACAATTGGCTACGGTTGAAGATGGAGTGAAGAAAAGAAGAAATTATGCATTGATTTATGATTTCCACCATGAAATCAAGATGAAAGAAGGTCAAGAAGCTTACCAATAGGTTGGGGGTCGTCCTAATGGTCCTTCAAATCTTCCTTGATCGTTTTTCAAGCAAATGGTGGAAGTGAATTCGAAATTATCCTTTCATTCTATGGATAAATGAGCTTATATGTGAATTTTATTAAAAAATTCAATTAAGAGAGAGAAAGTAGGAATTATCTCCTCAATTCCATTTCCACTTGCCCCATTCTCTTACTTATATACTAGGATATCCTCCTTGCCTCTTATTCCTCTCAATTATCCACAATTTAAAGAAAAAAAAATGCAGCACCTTAATCCATTTAATAGTAATATCCATAAGTGAGTGGTTATTTCTTTTTCTTATAATAATGTGAGTGGGTTTTTCACCTCCTTGAGATATTTCGTGGCCCTTGCAAAGAAAAAGGACGTACACACATATATGAATTCAACCATTTCAATTTTGGTTGAAGGTCCTTCAATTATTTTATTTATTTTTGCATTAATTTGAATTAGGGTTTCAATTATGCTTAAATCTTGATTATTTTAATATCAAGATTCTCTCTCCTTCAAAGAGATACAAATGAGATGCCCCTATCATTTTATTTGCTCCACATGATCCCAAGGAACAGTAGGGACCATTTTGAAGTGGTAATTTTGGTATTGAACCCTAGGTTTTTGGTAAATTGCACATTACACCAAAACTAGGTTTTTAATGCACAAACATTGCTTTATCAGCTCTTTCTTGGTATTCAGGATATCACAAGACATAACTCTACATCATCTTCAATCCCATGATGCTTCAACACATGAGGAACATATTATCATGCAAAACTTTCAAATGAACCCCTCAACTTGGGTAATTTGCACTTTAGTCCAAAACAAGTAAAACATTGATTTCAACAATATTCAAAAAGGACTAAAATTGCAATGTAAGTTCCTCTTGAGCCTTAATTACTTTTCAAAAAGATAAGAGTAAGCATATAATCAATTTTATTAAACAAAACACCTAGGGTTAAAACATAACCCAGGTCAGGGATGTTACAGTCAGGTTCGTCGGGCCGTAAGGAAGGTGCCCAACACATGAGATTCCACTCATAAAAGCTGATTTTGAGTTTTGATTCTCCAGTTTCTCACTGGTTGCCGGTATTTTTCCGCAGATGATCAAAGAAAAAGATGCCAAATCATGGTTTGACTATTTTGCCCCTAAATGATCGCTTTTCCATATTTGCGCCCTCATGGGCATAATGGGTTTTTGGCCCGCTATGATTGCCTGTTGACTGTGGGTTTTGTTTTAGGGGATGATGGCCAGTTGGCGGGCTCCTATTGGGCCAGTTGGGCAAGTGCCCCATCTCCTGTATAATTAATTTACTTATGTATTTAAGAAGTTTTGTGATTGTCCAATCTTTGTAAATTACATAACTAATTCATTCGTGATCAGAAAATCATACTAAGATATTCGTTGGAAAGGTTTTCAAACAAGGAACAATATTATGGTGGTTTCGAGTCCAGATTTTAATCTTAATTTCCCTGATTTACTCAAGAGCCATGAAACCCTAAAATTAGCTTGAATAATGATTATTAATACATGTTAATCAATTATACATGGTAATTAGGGTTCACTGAACATCAAGAGAACATTAGGAGTTGCTCCAATCTTTGTAAGTGGTCCATGCACTTTGAACATACTTATTGGATGTTTATAGGTTATTATGTACAATGTTCATGTTATTACGTGCTTTTATTATTCATGCTATGATTCTATTGATCAAAGTTAAAAGTCAATGACTAAATGAAATCCTTTTTACTATTTATGTTCAAGAATCATCATATCATGTTATATTCATGTTTAAGAGCAAGAATAAACAGTATCCAAGAGTAAAGAGTAAAGATAATTAATGAACCTTATATAAGATCCTCGTCATGGGCTTTCCTAGCATACATTGTACTTCGATACAAAATTATGGGCTTACCTAGCATAAAGAGCACCTCAGTGCAAATCATGGGCTTTCCTAGCATATAGAGCACTTTTGTGCAATTCAAGAGGCACTTCGGTGCAAAGAGAAGAGGCACTTCAGTGCAATAATTGAGGATTCTTATATAAGTCAGATAAAAGACAATGCTAAAATGCAGAGTTTATTTTTATGATGTTAAATGTTTTCTTTTCAATGTATATGCTATTTCTCTTTTATAATATGTTCAATTCCACTTACAAATTGTTTTATGCATGGCTGGGGGTGAAATTCCTGTAGGAAAGGAGCAATGTCAAGGACAAAGCTAGCTGAGGACTAGTTGAAGAAGGAGCTCTAGAATATCTGAGACCAGACCTGGTGGGGTTCCAGCTATCAATAGTTTAGAATTTTCCTTTATGCTTATGTGACATGTGTTTTAGCTTAGTGTGTGAGTTTTATGTTCTAAGTTGAGATATGAGAAACTATGTAATGTACCCTGTGTTGGTTTACTTAAACTTTATTTTTAAGCAATGATTATCATTATAGTTGGCCACTAGGTCTTTCTCAAAATCTCATGTAGTTTATATTCCCTTTTGTAGATGGCTCCCAAGAAGAAATCTGATAATGGAAAGGAGCACGTAGATGGAGAGGGAAGTTCTTCCAATGGAGAGAGTGACCATCGTGCTTCTAAAGGGGCTAACCCTAATAGTAACCCTAATGCACCTCTAGAAGTGCTTATCAAGGATCTGACTGATGCTATCACGCGACAATAAGGAAGGCCACATCAACCAAGGAACCATGAGTTGACCTTAGTAGACTTCCTAAAGATCAAGACAGAAACCTTTTCTGGAGAAGCTGAGACTGATGTAGTTGGTCGTGTTGAAGAGTGGCTTCTCAACATTGAGCATTGTTTCTGTGACTTGGTATGTCCCGAGCCTTACAGAGTTTGCTTTGGGAGACACATGTTGAAGAGTGCAACCCGCACTTGGTGGGAGAACTTCACCAATGCTCGAGGACCCAATGTAGAGCCGTTGACCTGGGAGGAGTTCACCACTACCTTCTGGGACCATTGCATCTCTAAAGCTATGATCGAGAATAAGGAGATGTAGTTCAAGCATCTGAGGCAGTATGACTCAATTGTTAGTCAATATGTGATGAAGTTCCTTATGGTGTAGAAGTACGATTATGGTTTAGACGAGACATGTCTGGCAAATAAGTTCATGCGTGGCCTAAAACCTGATTTGGGCTATGCTTTGACAGGACGTGGCATCAGGATAGTGCAGGAGGCACTTGAGTCTGCTCTAGAGTTGGAGGACCGTCCTGGTCGATATTGGAAGAATGGAGCACCCTCAGGAAGCAAGAAAGAGCAAAAGAGCCACAATGACAAGAAGAGAATAATAGAAGACAAACCTGCTCCAAACCCTCATGAAAAGACTCAGTTCACCAAATGTAATAGGTATCATATAGGAGAATGAAGATATGGAACATGAGTTTGTTACTACTGTGGTGGGATGACCATATCAGATCCAACTGCCCCAAGCTCCTATAGAAGAAGGATCCCCAAGTCAACCCTGAGCCTAAGGAGAAAACACAAGCCAGGATCTTCACCATGGTGGATGATGATAGAGATGATTAGAATGAACAAGGTATGATTTAGTTTTGAAATCTCTTTGATAAAGTATAATTGTTTTTATCTTACCCTAGATGTGAGTATGTGTGTAAGATCTCATGGAAGTTTTAAGGTGTTAAAATGTTCATGTAAAGGATAAGGAAAACCCTAAGGTGGGTAGACTAGTAGAATTTTGAGGACGAAATTCATTTAAGACGGGTAGTATTGTAACACCTTAACTTTTCATAACTAATGAAAAATGTCAAATTTCAAAATATTAATGCTTCATTTAAAATACATGACAACTTAGAGACCCATAATAATGAATAAATCATGTTTATCAATAATCTTTCGTCATCACATTAAATGAAGCATGATTTCATCAAAAGTAACCCTAATTAGCACATTAGTAGTATATAGGGGTTTAAAAGTGAAATTGACCCTTTTGATAATCATAATTTGACCTAACAATTTTTATGTGAACTTGAAACAGTAATATATAGCTTTATACAAAATATAAATCTCTAAATATATATACATGGGTTTGGATAATTAATATAAGTTTTAACTTGGAAAGGAGATAACATACAATAGAGAATTTTAAAATTGAAAAATAACCTTATTTTTGGAATCCTTGTTCTCAACTTAGTGAACTGTACAATTTTGGTTGGGTTTGAACTTCCTTTGATGCTTCAATTTGAATTGATAAGAAATTACTTAAATACATTCATATTTTCCTAAATAATCTAGTCCTTGCCTAATAGGACTTTTGTCACGGACCTTTTTTTAGCAATTAAATGTCACGTTGTGATTATATGGACCTCAGATCTGATTGAGTGGATGAGATCTTAACCCTGATCTACGGGTTCATCCGTTGGTGCTTGGGCCATCTCTCCCACCCGTCCAAGTCCTACTCGGACTGGAACAATGGCAGCTGGCTTCTGCCCTCCCGATCTCACTCTCTACTGGGTCCTAGCGCAAACCGACCTTGTATTCATTATCAACGATCCTTCCCGAACCTTTCGACCCCTTATACGCTAGGGATTGAAGCCTTAGAGTCCCCAGTCATCTAGACCGCCCCATGATTCCCCTGTTTCTTCCTCTACATGCAATGCTACCCTTCTCTAACGGAGAAACCTATATATAACCCACCGAAATCGATCCCTAGGCACGGAGAAACTCAACACCACTCTTACCAAACCCTGGTTTTCTCCCTTCACTTTCAACCAAAAGGTATTGTTGTTGTGGCCCCACCGATGCATCGACACGACAAACTCATCCACCTCCGCACTGGGAACCGAAGAGTATAGACCCCTCGCCCATCCGGGAAGCTTTATAGCCCTCCAATTCAACTCAAAGCAAGGTATTTTGTTTCCCCCCCTTTTATGTTTGGACTGAATCCTGAATCAATTACAATCGTCATCACCTCCTGTTCGTTCATGCTTACCTTCTTGGCCATCATTGTGTGCCTACAGTTTTGTTTTAGTTACCCTCAAGTGTAATCGTTTTGCCGTTTCCGGTACCCGTGAAGCTTTCTTCATCTGAGTTCCATAGCTCAAGTAGTGAACCTTCTGTTTTGGGTATCCGATCTTGTTGGGACCCAAGTTTGGGCTCGTCAGGTTCGTCAGGCCATAAAGAAGGTGACCAACACCTGAGATTCCAACAATAAAAGCTGATTTTGAGTTTTGATTATCCAGTTTCTCACTGGTTGCCAGTATTTTTCCACTGATGATCAAAGGCAAAGACGCCGGATCATGGTTTGACTATTTTGCCCCTAAACAATCACTTTTCCAGAGTTGCGCCCTAATGGGCATAATGGGTTTTTGGCCCGCTTTGACTGCCTGTTGTCTGTGGGTTTTGTTTTAGGGGACGATGGCCAGTTGGCGGGGATCCTATTGGGCAAGTTGGGCAAGTGCCCCATCTCATGTATAATTAATTTACTTGTGTATTTAAGAAGTTTTGTGATTGGCCAATCTTTTTAAATTACATAACTAATTCATACATGATCATAAAATTATGCAAAGATATTCGTTGGAAAGGTTTTCAAACAAGGAACAATATTATGTTGGTTTCAAATATAGATTTTAATTTTAATTTCCCTGATTTACTCAAGAGCCATGAAACTCTAAAATTAGCTTGAATAATGATTATTAATACATGTTAATCAATTATATAGGGTAATTAGGGTTCCCTGAACATCAAGATAACATTAGGAGTTGCTCCAATCTCTGTAAGTGGTCCATGCACTTTGAACATACTTATTGGATGTTTTTAGGTTATTATGTACAATGTTCATGTTATTAAGTGCTTTTATTATTCATGCTATGACTCTATTGATCAAAGTTAAAAGTCAATGACTAAATGAAATCCTTTTTACTATTTATGTTCAAGAATCATCATATCATGTTATATTCATGTTTAAGAGCAAGATTAAAGAGTATCCAAGAGTAAAGAGTAAAGATAATTAATGAAACTTATATAAGATCCTCATCATGGCCTTTCCTAGCATACAGTGTACTTTGGTACAAAATTATGGGCTTACCTAGCATAAAGAGCACCTCGGTGCAAATCATGGGCTTTCCTAGAATACAAAGAACTTTTGTGCAATTCAAGAGGCACTTCGGTGCAAAGAGAAGAGGCACTTTGGTGCAACAATTGAGGATTCTTATATAAGTCAGATAAAAGACAATGCTAAAATGAAGAGTTTATTTTCATGATGTTAAATGTTTTCTTTTCAATGTATATGTTATTTCTCTTTTATAATATGTTCAATTCCACTTACAAATTGTTTTATGCATGGCTAGGGGCGCGATGCCCACAGGAAAGGAGCAACGTTAAGGATAAAGCTAGCTGAGTACCAGTTGAAGAAGGAGCTCTAGAACATCTGAGACCAGACCTGGTGGGGTGCCATCTATCAATAGTTTAGATTTTTCCTTTATGCTTATATGACATGCGTTTTAGCTTAGTGTGTGAGTTTTATGTTACAAGTTGAGATATGAGAAACTATGTAATGTACCCTGTGTTGGTTTACTTAAACTTTATTTTTATGCAATGATTATCATTTTGTGACATTCCCAATGAGATGATGCTTCCGCTTAGTGAATTAAATATTTTATAAAATTGGGATGTTACAATATGGTATCAGAGCTAAAAATATAGTTGGCCACCAGGCCTTTCTCAAAATCTCATGTAGTTTATGTTCCCTTTTGTAGATGGCTCCCAAGAAGAAATCTGATAAGGGCAAGGAGCACGTAGATGGAGAGGGAAGCTCTTCCAATGGAGAGAGTGACCATCATGCTTCTGAAGGGGCTAACCCTAATGGTAACCCTAATGCACCTCTAGAAGTGCTTATCAAGGCTCTGACTGATGCTATCACGGGACAACAAGGAAGGCCACATCAACCAAGGAACCAGGAGTTGACCTTAGTAGACTTCCTGAAGATCAAGCCAGAAACCTTTTTTGGAGAAGCTGACACTGATGTAGTTGGTCATACTGAAGAGTGGCTTCTCAACATTGAGTATTGTTTCTGTGACTTGGGATGTCCTGAGCCTTCCAGAGTTCGCTTTGGGACACACATGTTGAAGAGTGTAGCCCACACTTGGTGGGATAACTTCACCAATGCTCGAGGACCCAATGCTGAGCCGTTGACCTGGGAGGAGTTCACCACTACCTTCCAGAACCATTACATCTCTAAAGCTATGATCGAGAAGAAGGAGATGGAGTTCAAGCGTCTAAGGCAGTATGAATCAACTGTTAGTCAATATGCGATGAAGTTTCGTATGTTGTAGAAGTATGATTATGGTTTGGACGAGACACGTCTGGCAAAGAAGTTCATGTATGGCCTAAAACGTGATTTGGGCTATGCTTTGACTGGAGGTCACATTAGGACAGTGTAGGAGGCATTCGAGTCTGCTCTAGAGTTGGAGGACCATCCTGGATGATACTGGAAGAATGGAGCACCCTCAGGAAGAAAGAAAGAGCATAAGAGCCATAATGACAAGAATAGAAAAATAGAAGACAAACCTGCTCCAAACCCTCATGAAAAGACTCAGTGCACCAAATGTAATAAGTATCATGTAGGAGAATGTAGATATGGAACAAGAGTTTGTTAGTACTGTGGTGGGCTGACCATATCAGATCCAACTTCCCCAAGCTCCTATAAAAGAAGGACCCCCAAGTCAACCCTGATCCTAAGGAGAAAAGATAAGCCAGGATCTTCACCATGGTGGATGATGATGGAGATGATGAGAATGAAAAGGTATGATTTAGTTTTGAAATCCCTTTGATAGAGTATAGTTGTTTTCATCTTACCGTAGATGTGAGTATGTGTGTAAGATCTCATGGCAGTTTTAAGTTTTTAGAATGTTCATGTTAAGGATAAGGAAACCCCTACGGTGGGTAGACTAGTAGAATTTTGAGGACGAAATTCAAGAGACTCGAGAAATTATTTAGTTAAAGTATATGGGAGTGTGTATGATCTGATATAAACTATCATGGAACCGTTTACCCCAATCCCAATTATCTGCCTAGACAGTGGTAAAAGGATTGAAGCACCCGTCCCTGAGTGGCCCAATAGGATTTCACACATTGGCATATACAATAAGAAATAATAACTCATAAAATAGGATATTTAAAGAATAAAATAACCCAAAAAAGGATATTTTTTCCAATTTATCCTTTTCATCATCGTATATCGAGTGTAGAAGCGATCTAGTCAATGTTTCATTTGGTTTGCCTAACATCAATAAAATCTTGACACAATCAATGCAATTGCACGATACGTTATAAAAAATAAGTAAAGTAGTTTATAGAAAAATAGTACACTTGGTGTGACTTATGTTCAAGAGGTATAACAAGTGATTTTCCAAAACCAATATTTATTCGACAAGATGTTTATTTTGAACAATTCAATTTTCATTACGAATTCCCATTATGCTGATTCAAGAAGCATGCTTATATATTTTGTGTGGCTCCATCACCCCAACGAGATGGGGCAGATCACCAAGCTCCTTCTCTCTAATTGAGGTAGGAGGTTGATCGACATGTATAATATTCGAGATCATTTGACATATACAAGTTCCACCCTCTGAATGAGGAGGTCAGTTGTACTCAATATCCACATTATCAACATCATAATACATGCAGTCATAAAAGGTAATGTCATTTATGTTTTCATGTTTTTATCAAAATATCATATAGGAAAAATGGAAGTCTAATAAATAGGGAATAGTAGATCAACCAAGTATATAGAAAAGTATACAATCAATAGATACATAAAAAGTATCTTCAATAAATCAGGGAGGAGATATAATAGCGTACATTTCACTGAAGATTAGAGTACTAATCTCAACAAGTAATAGGTCAACCCTTCGATTTAGATCCTAAATCAACAACATTGGATCAAGGGTCAAGATCATAATGTTTATAATATCATATTTCAACATTTAAGATTAGAGTTACACTTTTCCTATGTCAACCTTAGGGTTAGGTCATCCACTTATAATCAATAATATTTCAAGATGTCTAACCTGATATCAAATGTCAAGTATATTTTCAAGTGTGAATGACCTACCTAGGTTTTCTAGGATCATATGTGTTAACCCTAATTTTATGATCATTATCCAAGTCATTATCATCATCATGATGAATTAGAATCATTGGTGTTCAATACTAGATAAAGTTTCAATTGATATACAAGTAAGGTCAGAGATCAAATATTAGGTCACATGATCAAGGGTTTCACAAGATTTAGATCCATCATCATAATATTAATGTTAATCCTTATTTCAAGGTGCATGATTCATATTCTAGGGTACATGAGTCAAAAGATCAGATCTAAATTCTTATTTAGTCATGTTTGGTTTCAAGGTGATCATTAGAGTCAGATATTAGGGTTTCCAAGGATTAAACACCATTATTGAATCATTAGACAAATTATATCAATAAGAGATAAAATCTAGGATACTAGTAAAATCCATAAGGAATTAGGCTTCAAAAGCATTTTTGAAATATTCACTAGATTTGTTTTGATCAAAATTGACTATTTATTCGTAATTTTGGAGTTAGAAATCAAAAGTTATCATTTTTTGCAAAATTTGTCCATTTATTGGATTTTATGACCAGAGAGGAGGTAAAATATGTTAACATAGAAAAAGGACGACCGTTGGGTTACACAATCAAATGGCTAAGATTGTGTCATGCAAGCACATACATTGTTGTTTTAGGCTCTAGTTCAAATCCTAATTTGTCGGGATCAAGGCTTGATTTGGACTCGGGTCTCGGCCAGTTCAGATTGGGTTTGACTTCCTCTGGACCGGTCGGTCCTCGACTTACCCCTTTCGTTCAGTACTCCATGTGAGCTTTGGAAACTAGGCAGAGGAAGCTCATCGGCATTGGGGGGGGCTTAGGGGTAGGAGGTGTCAGTGAGTGTAGCGAAGGTGTCGTTCAGGATCGTCGGGACCGCACAAAGTGAATGGCGGTGTCTATTGGAGGCAAGAGACTGTGGTTGCAAAATGCCCAAAAGGGTTGTGCGGTAGTGCTGCACTGACAATAGAAATAGGGCAAGGAAAAATAGGGCGTCAGGAAGGCCAAGAAGGAGAGAAGAACGAGACTCCAAGCATGATGTGGTGGTGGCAAGCCTTAGGTTCCTATTTATAGTGCTAGAGGTGATCTATAAGGTTAGTTTGAGTTTTGAACGTGGCCATGGTTGCTAGAGTGAGATGGGAAGGTGAGAGGTAAGATTTTGATGGTGAGAGGACCATTAAAGGGGGGTCAAACTAGAGCTCATTGAGTGCAAAATCATGAGGGAAGTAAACCGGCTTGGTTAGAATTCTGAATTGAGGTCAAAGTGTGAAAATTGATCATTATGGCGCTCTTGTCTCCTCTCCACATATTGCAGAAGTTAGAAGATGACCTAATGGTCATTGGATCAGGGTGGGATTTATTGAGGTTATAAGGGCCAATATGCACCCCCTCCTCATCTCACAGATTGCTGACATGGAAAAGACCAATTAAAATGGCAAATAAGGGATTTTCAACACATTAAATTCAATTATTTATAGAATATTGTAGGAATGTCCAAATGGGATGAAATTAGGATTATAGCTTGAAAAAAATGTGGAGGATATTAAAAAAAAGTTTGAGAACTAGATGATGAAGTTTGATTGAAAAAATACTTCTTTGGATAAAGTGTTGGTTTAACATAATGTGTGGTGTGATAATGTGTATAAAATTCACAATGATCACCATATTTCAAATTTGAGTGTCAATAGTGATCAAGGAGATAAGGAAAAGTATATTGGGGTCACGAGTGAACATAAAGGGGGTAAAGTTGGAATTAATTCATAATTATGCCAAAATTCACTTTGTCACATGATTGTTCAAGGTTGTCTTAATGATACGGGGTCTCCCCCTTGTCTCTGAGAAAACAAGACATGCAACCACACACCACAACTTCCCCTCTATTTTTCACTTGTGATGATGGATTTATTCCTTTCTTCTCATTTTGATCTTGTTACTACTATGATGAGCGAGTAGTAGCTTCACTAGTGTGGAGATAGTATTCCCACTTCCCATGTTTTCTCTTTTCTCTTGCATCTAATCTTGTATGAACCATGCTACATTTTGAATCAATAATTGATTACATTACTTATGTGTTTGGTTGACATATTCACATGTTTACTAGGATTTGGATGCAAACAATTTTGAAGCCAAGATAAAAAATATTGTTTATTTCTTACTGAATCTATAATGAGAACTTTAGACATGTGTTTCATCAGATGATGAGTATTTGATCTCTAGGCAACACAACAACATTCCTAGGGTAATGCATATCTGGGCTAGATCTAATTCCAAAAGGTTTGGATCTACCTGGCCTTACTGTTCTCTATTAAGTTTTGTATATGAACTCATAAGAGAGAGAAAATAGGTAGAGGTGGAGAAACCCAACCACCCTAGTCTTTCCATCCATTGATATATCTAGACTTTTATTTAATATATTTATGTTTCACTTTTTTATGAGATAATGAGGAAATATGATGAATGTCTAAAGAATGACAATACTCAATGATGTATGACTTCAAGTATGTGACTTGAATAATGATATCATACAAATGCTAAGAGTATGTAAATTCTTATTATGTCCCTAGTCAACTGTTACTGTGGAAGTCAGATAGACATCAATAACACTTAAGAGAGTGTGGGTTGGTTGATGACATAATCTCATTAGTCATGATATGGTATATCAAACCAAGCACACATATATTGGTTAGAGAACAATGTATCATACAGACCCACCTTGAGAGTGACACATGGAAATGATCATTGGTGGTCATAGCCATCTCTCACAGTGAAGAAGGAAATTGTGATTATTAGACTTAAAGTCATTACACTCATCACATGTCATTCAGTATACTTTGACATCATCAAACATAACCCTGAATAAGGATTTCCATAAAGGTGATGATTGAGTAGCTATGACACACAGGGACTGACTATGAGTGATGTAGATGGGATTTGTTCCTCCTATTGGAGTTTGATATCCTGGCCACTTGATAAGCGAGACTGAGAAATGCATGCACATACACATATAAATCAATATATGATATTAAGGTTGCATATATCTCATACAATCTGCTCTTGGTTCAAGGAACATGGATTGAACATTGAGAGGATGATGATTCTATGCCTCGAGTTCATTCTGGATATCAAAGACAAAGGAATTATACAATCACCATAACACCTTATATAGATTGTAGGTTGAAGTTGATCTCCAACTTATCATTCACTTGGGTAGCACTGATGTGTGACTAGGCACCACTCTTTGCTTGTGATGTCAAAATCTAGTTATGGACATTCACTGCCAACATGATATGGGATCTATAGGGTCACACACATAGGAACTCATCCAGAAGAGGAGTTCAATCATGAATGATGATTGGATTGTAGTGTTTAGGTATTCAATTCAAGAAAAAAATCAGCTGATTGAACTACCAACAAATCAACTCAAGTGTTGAGACAAACGTTTGGAGTGTTAGGTTGATTAGACATTGAATTGGATGAGTTCTCCATGAATTGGGGCACTAACCGATTGGCTCACTGAGTGAATCGATCAACTTAGGTTGGGTTAGATGACCGATTCACCTAGTGAACCGATCAGCTCAGTCATGCCAACCAAAGGTTCTGGTAGCTTTCCCAAATTCGTGAGAAAAGTTGATCATTTCACTTGTTCAATTCGATTGGCACAAGAATTAATGTTGTGCACTGATTGGAAATAAATTTACTAATCATAGGTGAATGGAAAACATGGCGAAATGACTCATTCGGGCTATGAACCAATCGGCTTGCATGTGAACTGACCAGTTAGTGATTCATAGGTTGCAAAATTTCAAGATCTTTTGATCCCTTCTACTCCCAAACTGTTTGGAACCCAGACCCTTACCTCCTATAAATATAGGGGTATTGGGGGCTTCCCAGAACACAACTCAATTTCCTTTAACAAGTTGTCCTCTCTGGTTGTGATAACCAATAGAGAGCCTGAGAAAGTCCTACCCACTAAAGGGAAGGATAGCAAGGAAGAAACAATTGTGGAGAGGAGGTTGGTGACTAGTGCATCAACATGAGGGACAAATCTTTCCCGTGTGTTCTACTAGAACGAAATGAATTCTAGTTGGTCTAAGTGGACTTCTCTAGAGGCGAGGAGGCATTTTCCTATTACTAAGAGGGCAACATCAACTTGCAGTCTGTGATGAAACCACATGAACCATTGCAGACACTATTCCAGTCTGTTGTTCATAGTGAAGACTAGGAGCTGCACAACCACTTTCCAAAAGCAACTAGAAAATAGTTGCACTGCAAGGAGTTGTAGTCGTTGGACTTTGCTCCAGGACTAGATTTAAACTCATGAAACCATCTTTCCCATTTCATAGTTACTAACGTGATCTTACTGTTATGTGGAATACAAATAGATTAATTTTCCCCCTGCCTATTCTGTGCCTGTATTTCCCTATAGTGGCATCAGAGCCACGTCAATTTATTATGTTTTGGAATAATCGATATGATCGGATTTTTAGTTTTCATATTTTACTTATTGCATATGATGCGAATACTTAAACTGTTTCATACACGTATCCGATCAAGCACCACACAATCCCAAACTTATATATATATATATATATATATATATATATATATATATATATATATATATATATATATATATATATATATATATATATATATATATATATATATATATATGCAATGTACACGTGTTGTCCTAAAAGTAGTTTCGATGGTGGATGTGTAGCATGGTTATGGATAATAACCCAATATCTATCTGTGGTTGGATTGTTTGATTTTATTCCTATTATATCTCAGTTTGAATACTGAGCCTCTACCTCATTCTTCCCAGTGTAAAGTTAATTCTTTCCTACCTTTGTTCTCCTCAAACATAATTCGATATTTCTCTCTACCATGTAATAAGTATAATAGTAAT
Source organism: Alisma plantago-aquatica (assembly GCA_963693085.1). Taxonomy (NCBI): domain Eukaryota; kingdom Viridiplantae; phylum Streptophyta; class Magnoliopsida; order Alismatales; family Alismataceae; genus Alisma; species Alisma plantago-aquatica. Next base: position 403,308,552 of record OY856409.1, read on the forward strand.
AGGATAGTTTCCTTTCTTGAAACAACAAAGATGACGATCTATGTCAGGCAATCTGACCATTTCACGTAACGAGCTGATCAGATGGAGGACCATGAAGGGATGACCATAGAAGCAAACTAACCAACTGGTGGACCAACCGATAGTCAGAAGGTGTCCAAACATCAGTTGGCTAGGAGGCCAATGAATCATTTTAGAAGACCAATCGACAGACCAAGAGGCGAGATGACCGATTCAAGGGTTGAACCGATCAACCCGAGTTAAAAAGCATAGATCTATATCAATAGAAGGTTCATACATGTGATGTGATGATTGTCCTAGGTGGTAGTAATCCCTTGTGGCTCTAAGGAATAACAATAGACGTGGCCATAACAGTTGCTTTTTGTTTTATATTTCCTGCTTATGTTGTGGGATATATAATGTATATGATGCGTACTATATATGTGGTGATTGGATACATTATATATATATGATATCTATAAAATCCCTCAATCAAACATATGAAGTATACGATTCTTTCGATTAGATGCACACATAAAAAGTTTGATTGACCAAGCATAAGTTACATCAAAGCATGGTGCGCCGTCTATCTCCTAGAAGTGTGATAGTATATATATAGGTTCGTCCAAAGCATGGTGCATATCTATCGTGTTGGCTTTTGGTTTAGGCTTAACTGTGAGGTCTTAATGATATTAAGCACCAAAAGCATGAAAATAATTATGGCAAAGAGTTGCATATATTATGTATCCAAGAATTGCATATGATGCGATTGAAAAATATTGTCTACCTTGATAATTTACTATGTATGTTGGCGTATTGACTGGGTAATAGTTGAATTATTTTAGATCTTGGCTCATTAGAAAATTGCTTGCTGCAATTTTCCAAATTGATAATTGAGTACTTGTCAGTTTGATCAAAATAATGAGAGCGATAGTTAATTAAAGACATAATCAATATTGTCAAAGTTTTTCAAATCAAATCAAATCAAATCAATAATGAATTTTTGAAAAAATTTCAAACTCTTTTGTAGAATCAAATGGAAATGAACAATAATCACTTTTCTCTATGATCGGTTGTTGAGAAGGACAAGATAAATGGGAACAACTTCCACAACCAGTTCAGGACATTGAGAATTGTTCTCACACAGGAGTGCAAACTCTATGTCCTAGAAATGCTAGGGCCAGATGAACCCCTTTCCAATGCACCAAGGGCGGACAAGGATGCTTACAAGAAGCATACTGAATATGAAATCAATGTCAAGTGTCTGATGCTATGCTCCATAAACTATGAGTTGTAGAGGCAACATGAGAACATGGATGTGACTGAGATGGTCACACATCTCAAGAACATGTTCCAAGATCAGGCAAGACAAGAGAGATACGATGTCTCCAAGGTGTTGTTCAAGTGCAACATGGTAGAAAGAGATCTAGTAGGTCCTCATGTACTCAAGCTCATTGAGTATGTGGAGACTCTGGCTAGACTGGGATTCCCCTTGGGTCAAGGGTTGGCCATTGACGTGATTCTGTAGTCCCTACAAGAATTATACATTTAGTTTGTCATGAACTACGACATGAATGAATTTGACAAGTCATCAAAAAAGTTGTTGGGCATGTTGAGAACAACTGAGGCACAAATGAAGAAAGACAAGCCCAAGTATGCAATGATGATCAATAAAGACAAAGGGGAAGTCTAAAGGCAAAGATAAGAAGAGTTCTTAAGCTGGACAGAAGCTGAAGTCCTTAGATCTCAAGGTAAAGGGTGTAGTAAAGAAGAGATGTGATTGTCACCATTGACATTCGGCTGGAAATTGGAAAAGAAATTCCCCACTCTAGTTAGAGGAATTAAAGAAGAAGGAGGAAGGCACTGAGGCCTCCACTTCAAGTATAAGCATTATGAGATAAATTTGTTTACTTCTTTATCTTGGTATGTGATACTAGATAAAGATCTGCCATAAATGATGTGTAAGATCTGACAAGAAGTAAAGCCTTTATGAAAGGACAAAGATGGACAAGGAGGGCAAGAGTTGCTAAATATTTATTTTATATTTAAATTTATCTTAGCCCAACAGTCATGTAATAGAGTTGGCTGAACTGCTATTTCATTATGCCAATAAATATAAACATTTACTTTACACATCTTGTATGACAAGGATAGTAAATTAATAAAGTGTGTTGTTGATGTTTCGATTTCAAAATATGTGATCTTGTATGGAAATGCCCAAACACCTTGTATGAATGAATCTTAAGATGAATGTTTATGACATTAATAACAAAGGATTATAATTGATAACTCAAACAATTTTAGCAAAGTCATATAATGCACATATGTAAGAAGTACATTACTAGAATCCATATTGATGGTTATCTTGACTCTTTTGGTTATTGAACCAAAAAGAGACATGCAAATCTTAGCAATATGACACAAAACCCTTCACTAGAGGTAGTGGGAGGATTATCATTCTATTTGATCTTATACATATTGATGTATGAAGATCTTATGGAATTAATGCTAAAGATGATTCGTAATACTTCAATATATTAACTGACAATTCAGTTGATATGTGGGTTTGTATTTGGTGAAATACAAATGTAAATCTCTTGGAAGTGTTCACGAAGATTATAAATGAATCATAAATTTGATAAAAGTATTAACAAACTTTGATATGATCAAATGTTGAGATACTTCACATTAATAGTTTGAGGACCTTCTAGAAAGGACTTTGATGATATATCATAAAGTCAAATCCATATGAACATGATGATGTTATAGGATGAAGGAATTACATCATGATGGGTCATGATATGATTTTCATAGTAATCTAATCTTCTAATTTCCTCATAGATGTATAGTTTTCACCTAAACAATGCACCATCAAAATGGTTTAAAAGACATCATATATGGCATGAAATGGGAATGTCCCAATATGTCTTAAGAATAGAAACCTATGCAAAGAAAGTAGTTTATGGAAAAAAAAGTTTATCCACAAACCATGACTATTGAATAGTGCTATTAATCCCAATCCATAAAAAAATGTTTGTTTATAGAATAAGTGAATTTCAAAAGAATGAGTGGGAGCAAAAGTAGAACTTGAAATGTTCGATGTCAACAAAGAGGTATAATGAGAACTAAAGAGAATCACAAGTTTTTGTGGAATCTCAAGTTCACCATGTAACACAGAACCTCACAGTTCTAGTAAAAAACATCTGAAATAGGAGGATTATGAATCCAACAACTCAGATGGGTTGGTCATAAGATAATGAGTCAATAAATAAACTAGAAGCTATTGATAACCATAATATGAGAAATGGCTCAAACCCATTATGGAGTCCATGTACACTAATAAAGTATGACCTTGGCAGTACCACCTAAAGGGGGTAAAACCCATAAGGTGAATTTGGGTTTTCATTGGAAGACCAACATGGATAACGTAAAAGGATAGATTGGTTGCGAAGGTTTTCAAATTAGTTCAAGTTGTTGAGCTGAAAGAACTCCTTTACCAATTGTCATGCTTATTGTTGTAGACATAAAAGACTATGATATTTGGCATATCAAGGTTAAAACTGGATTCCTTAAAAAGAATATGTGAGAGGATGTGTAAGTGACACAAATAAAATGTTTTATAACTTCATTAATTCAAATAAAGTCTATAAGCTACATAGTTCAAACAAGGAACTCAAAGATAAGATCTTTTGACTTGACAAGATAGTCAAAGAGTTTGACTTGAATCAAGATAAAAGATGAAATTTTTGTTTATAAAAGATTTAGTGGGAGAATATATAAATATTCCACACATGATGAGGAATAACATCTCAATATTGTGAGTATTGAGAATTAGTATGGAAAACACCTTTAGAAATGAAGGATTAGGTGAAACATCCTATGTGATAGGAACTGAGATCTATGGGATATATTTTGAAAGTTTCATGACCTAAATATGAGCACATATGATAGCAAGATTCTGAACGAGTTTAGCAGGAAGGATTCATTGAGAGAGAATCTGGATTAGTCTCTCATGAACCCTATAGTCCAATTCTTGCAAAGAATGGAAAGATATGAGTGACATGCCATATGCTATAGCTACAGATCCATCATGAATGCTATAAATCTACTTATCCCATATAATCTTGTATGTATTGGACATGCCAAGATGATATTAATTTCCAATAAGGGTTATTGGAATGTCATTTAAAGACATGCATTAGTACTTGTGAAGTACTTAAGGATAAGTTTCTAGTTAATAGAAATAAGGAAGAGCTGGGTGTAAAGGGTTACACAGATGCAAGCTTCCAGAATGACAAAAGTGATCACAATGAAATATGTTGTGAGTTAGAAGGGTTCCGAACTAGTCCATTAATTCTATTCTACAACAGAAGCCAAATATCCCAGTGTTGTGAACATAATATTGGATACTATATGGATCTAGAAGTTCATATAAGATGAACTTGAAGATGTTCCAAATAATTGATGACTCAGTAGAGATACTGTGACAATGATGGAGCTACTTGTTAGGCAAGGAATATCAAATGCCATAAAATGGTAGTTTCATTTCACAACAAAGAGATGAGAAACATGCAATATACTAACCAAAGAAAAATGTTGCTAACCCACTGGATTATAGCAGAAGCATGATGGACATGTTTAGATCACTAAGAATGAGATTCATTAGTGATTGTCTCTAAAGCAAGTGGGAGTCTGTTGGTATAGTATGCCCATAGATCCAATCATATGATGATCGACATGGCATATAACATAAAGGATTTGATCAATAAGAATAAAGACAAGATTCCAATTCATTTTGTTTCACTTAGTTATGAGAAAATAAGGAAATATTATGAATGTCTAAAGAATGACAATACTCAATGATGTATGCCTTCAAGTACGTGACTTGAACAATGAGATCATACAGATGTTAAGAGTATGTACATTCTTTATGTCCCTAGTTGGATGTTACTATGAAAGGCAGATAGACATCGATAACACTCAACACTAGAGTGTGTGTTGGTTGATGACAAAATCTCATTAATCATGATATGGTATATCAAACTAAGCACATAGATACTTGTTAGAGAATAGTGTATCAGATAGACCCACCTTGAGAGTGACACATGGAAACCATCATTGGTGGCCATAGTAATCTCTCATAGGAAGGTGGTGATTGTGATTCTTAGACCTGAAGTCACTACACTCATCACATGTCCTTCAGTATACTTCAACTTCATTAAACATAACCCTAAATAAGGATTTCCATAAAGGTGATGATTGGGTAGCTATGACACATGGGGACTGACTGTGAGTGATGTAGATGGGATTTGTCCCTCATATTGAGGTTTGATATCCTAGCTAATTGATGAGTGAGACTGAGAAAGGAATGTGCTATACATATGAATCAATATATAATACTCATGTCACATATATCTCATACAATCTTCTCTTGATTCAAGGAACATGGATTGAACATTGAGAGGATGACAATTCCATGCCTCAAGTTCATTCCAAATATTAGAGACAAAGGAATTATACAATCACTACAACACCTTAAACAGATTGTAGGTTAAAATTGTTCTCCAACTTTCCATTCACTTGGGTAGCATTAATGTGCGACTAGGCACCACTCTTTGCTTGTGATGTCATAAGTTAGTTATGGACATTCACTTCCAACATGATATGGGACATATAGGGTCACACACATATGAACTCATCTAGAAGAATATTGTAATCATGGATGATTATTGGATTGATTGCTAAAGTGTTTAGATATTCAATTCAAGCAACAAATTAGCTGATTGAGCTCCCAACCAATTGGCTCAAGTGTAGAGAGAGCCATTTGGAGTGTCATGTTGATTCTAAAATTGAATTGGCTGAGTTCTACATGAATTGAGACACCAACCAATCATATCACTGAGTGAACCGATCATCTCAGGTTGGGTGAGATGACCAGTTCACCTAGTGAATCGATTGGCTCAGTCATGCCAACCGAAGGTTCTGGTAGCTTTCCTGAATTCGTGAGAAAGTTGATCATTTTACTTGTTCAATTTGATTGGTACGAGAATTAATATTGTGCATTGATTAGAAACAAATTTGCTAATTCATATGCAATTGGGAAACATGGCAAAACAATTGGTTCAGGCTGCAAACCGATCGGCTCGCATGTGAGCCAACCAGTTCAGTTGCCAACTGGACGGTTTGTGATTCGTAGGTTGCAACAATTCATGATCTTCTGGTCCCTTCCACTCCACCCAGATTTGGAACCCAAACCCTAACCCCTCCTATAAATAGAGTAGTACTGGGGGCTTCCCAGAACACAACTCAATTGCCTTTGATAATTGTTTTCCTCTATGGTTGTAGTAACCAATAGAAAGAGTGAGAATGTCCTACCCACTAAAGGGAGGGATAGAAAGGGAGAATCAATTGTAGGAGAGCAGGTCGGTGATTAGTTCACCAATGGGAGTGACACCTACTTCTTGTTTGTTTTACTATAATGAAAGGAGTTCTAGGTTATCTGTGTGGACTTATCTAGACGTGAGGAGACCTTTTCCCGTCGCTTGGAGGGCATCATCAACTTATAGTCCATGGTGAGACTGCAGGAGACATTACAAACACTATTCCAATCTACTGTGCGTGGTGAAGACTAGGAGTTGCACAGATGTCATCAAAGAGCAAATAGAAGATAGTTGCATTGTAATGAGTTGTAGTCACTGGACTTGCTCTAGGACCAGGTATAAACTCGTTAAGCCATCTTTTATATTTTATAGTTATTTACACAATCTTGCTGTTGTGGGAAATATAGATAGACTAAATTTTTTTGTTTCTGCTGCCTACTCTTTGCCCATATTTCCCTACAATTAATGTGTACTCCAGTTACATAAATATAGGGATTTCATCCCTAGAGATTTTGTTTTGTGATTAAATCTTGTGTTCATCCTTTTGTGGGACTCTTAGTCATCTTCTATTAAGCACATATACTTAGAACTTGTAAACATATTAATATGTATTCATTTATTGTTAAAAAAAGTTCTATAGAAATTGGTGATAATATTAATAATCTTTCATATACCATAGTCATAGAAAAACCCTTAAATAGTGTTTGTCTTTTTTTGCAATGGTTGGCTTTGTGGTGGTGGTAGTTTGAAAATCTTTTTACCATTTCAAAATACATTACTCCTCAGTCTAGAGTTCCAAGACATTTCATGTAAAGGTAGTTGTTTTTTAGTTTCACTAGATAAAGATTTTTGCACTCTTGATTATGATAAATCAGATGGCTTTAGCTACTTTTAAGAAGCTTTGCATCAATCATTTTCACTTTCTTATTTTTAAGTAACCTAAAGTATCTACTTGATTTACAAATCTTATTGTCATACCAAGATATTAGTACACTCATTTCCTCCTTAGTGGTTTCATTCCATGCTTTCTCAATCATCACATTTATTTTTCATTTGACAGCCTAAGTTTCTCAAACCCGAATAACTTCCACACCCAATTTGTCTAGAAATTTTGATCAATGCGAATAAGAAGAAGAAAATAGACCCAAGTAAATACATGTTGTAAGCTTATTGGATAGAATACACTTTTATTCATTTTCTAGTGCTTGATGGAGTCACCCACAAATGAAGGCTTCATCAATTACACCTCATTCCCATGCAAATCGATCTCCCCAACTATACATGTCATGTAGATGAATCTACCCACCGTATCTCTAAATCTTGTAGTGTATTGTGTAACCATCTATTTGGTACTCAATATTTATGTTGTGTATAATGTCTCATTGAAGTTTCCAACCACAAAAGTTGGAGTAATTTTATCTATGCAGAGCTTCACCATTAGATTCTAAAAGTGTTGATTTGGTTAGTTTCTAACTATCCATGAGTTCTTCCAAAGGTTCAAGGATCTTCGTTTTCTCTCTAACTATAGCTGAGATGTGGTATCTAGATGATTATATGTAATCAATATTAATTTTTCTCCACCATAGACCCATGACTCCTAACCTACAAAGACTACGGTAGAGCCTATAATAAAAACCATAGTAGTTTCTAATCTTGTGATTAGGTAGCATTGTCTTTGTCAAAAGACAATGCTCAAACATTCATGAAAACACTACATATGTAACATTTTATATTGTCAGGGTTGCCAACTCCTTAATAGCTCCATGTAAGGAGTTCATTTCTCTTAGTTGTGTTCTGGATGAAAAACAACCTCTACTTGAAAGCTTATTCCTCCAATAATTTATCAAAAGGCATTTTATCCACTTTCCCTTTCGCTTCTTCAAAAATTGATGTATACAATTTATGAACAATCTCCATCTTCACTTTTCAGAAGGATATTAGAATTGCTTCATTTTTAGGGTCTTACTTCTGTTCTTAGTCATTATCTATTTCTTGTCCATTGAGTGTTTTAGTCTAGGTCTTTCTTTATATTCTATACAATTTGAAAATCTAATGGGGTAATCCCATACGTGGTGCATCTTTTGTTCCTTCTACTGGGATCTTCTTGTTTTATTCTTACAAGAGATCCCCTCCTAAGGGTATTGGAATTTATTATATTCTAAGATATTTTCATTTTATGAAATACCATTTCACAAAGGACAATTTGGGGTATTTCAGTTAAATCCTTTGTAGTTTTCATCTAGTGGAGCATGCATAAGAAGATAGAAGGCTACACAGTGGTCATCTCTATCGATGGGTAGGATTATTGTGCACTTGGGTTACATAAAATCTAGGGATTCGTCCCAAGAGAGTTTGTTGTGTGATAAATTCCATATTTGTTCTTCTAAGAGTCTTTATCATATTTTGTTTAACACATCTACCTAGAACATACAAAACATATTAATTAGCACCCATTTATTATGTGAAAAACAACATTTTATAGAAACTGATGATGGTATTAATAATTTACATATACCTTAGTCTAAGAAAACCTTTATTTGTGTTTGTCTTTTTGTAGTTCTTAACTTTGTGGTAGAAGTAGAAGGAATTCATTTCACCATTTCAAAATTCATTAGTCCTTGGTCTATATGGCCAACACAATTCATGTAAAGCCAATTTTTTTGAATTTTACTAGCTAGAGTTTTTATACTCTTGATTATGATAGATTCAGATGGAATTAGCTATTTTTAAGAAACTTTGCATTTGTCCTTTTCACCTTTTTTTTCTTTATGTAACCCAATTTGTCTATTTCTCATTTACAAATCCTATTGGAACAACTAAATGTTCTTACACTCATTTCCTCCTCAGTGTCTCCATTCCATGCTTCCTCAATCATCACATGTATTTCTCATTTAATTGCCATAGTTTCACATGTATTTCTCATTTAATTACCATAGTTTCTCAAACCTAAAATTTTACACACCTAATTTTTCTAAAAATATCCATCAATGTTAATATGAAGAAGAGAACAGACCTAGGTAAATACATGTTGTAAGCTTATGGGACTAGAACACACTTCTGTTCATTTTCTAGTGCTTGATTGAGTCGTTTGTAGATGAAGGTTTCATCAATTATGCCTCATTCCCATGTAAATAGATATCCTTAGCTACCCATGTCAAGTGTATGGATCTTATCCATCATATCTCTAAATTGTGGTGTATCATGCAACCATATGATTGGAACTCGATATAGATAAAATTCTCCCATCATAGTCACATATTCTATTGTTTATGCAGGATCTAGGGGCTTTTTTAGATTCAATGATGGATTTGTGTTGTCTGTACTCTTTATCTTTCTGGTAATCATATCTTGAGTTTCTAGGCAATTGGAGAACTTTGAGTTCAAGGCTGATGAAACTTTAGCATTCTAACTAGATTATCCCCAAAACCCCACATACATTGGAACATTCTCTTAATAGATTCATTTTCTATAAGAGTTCCTATTCACTTTGTATCTCTTGTTATTGATAGAATCCTTATATTTAGCAAGAGTGGATATTGATGTTAAATATTTTCTCTTAGCTCCACATGATTGACGTGGGATTTTATCGCACTAACAAACTCACTCGGGGTTGAAATCCCCAAGCTTTTACCAAAACCAAAGTGCAATAATACCACCCGCAAGCATACGAGTCTTATCACAGTATAGTTAAGGATCGAACCCAAAGGACAACATTTTTAAGAATCTTTGTCAGTCGAACCTAACTCAAGTAAAAATAATATTTAAAATGGTTGGTTGATTTGAGGTTAACTAAACTAGTTGCAAGAAAGTAAAAGCCGAATTAAAGTTGAGTTTAGATCAATGATATGGAATCACTGGGATGGTATCATGTTTCATCATCTCTACATACGCAAACACATTCCAACGCAAACTATCCATGCAAGATAAAACAATCCAAATAGAGCTGATGTAGAATCCCCCATATAGGCGTTAGGTTCGCGTAAGCATCACCTTAGGTATCTGATATCTCATCACCAACTGGATCACTTACTTACATCTCCGAAGATACAACAATCCAATGAAGGTTGTGAGCCCCTATACAGGCGTTAGGCACACAGAAGCGTCACCGAAGGCTAGATGGCTCGTCCCCTCGCGGATCATGCACTTACGACCTCGAAGAAATCCCATTCTATTTCTAGTTTGGGAGTCAACCGCATTAATCGATAAGAAAGCAGGCGATTAATATACGAGCAAACATGGACGATTAACAAGAAGATACAAAATCCAACTAAGGCTGTGAACCCCCTATAGAGGCGTTAGGCACACAGAAGCATCACCGAAGGCTAGATGGCTCGTCCCCTCACGGATCATGCACTTACGACCTCAAGGAATCCCATTCTATTTCTAGTTTGGGAGTCAACCGCATTAATCGATAAACAACCATGCGATTAATATACGAGCAAATATCCACGATTAACAAGAAGATACAAAATCCAACTAAGGTTGTGAACCCCCTATACAGGCGTTAGGCACACAGAAGCGTCACCGAAGGCTAGATGGCTCATCCCCTCGCGGATCATGTATTTACGACCTCAAGGAATCCCGTTCTATTTGTATTTTGGGAGTCAACTTGTTAAATGACATTCAATCCTACATATAGAAGTTCTCACAACATAGGAAGTACAAAGATGAAAGAAAGTAAAAAATCAAACTACGAACATAATGGTTAACATGAAGTGAAAATTTATATACATTGCCATGGAAAGTTTAACAAAAGAACATGATTGCATGGGCAACAGGGCTAGTCTCCACACCCCAGCGAAAAGGTACTACTCGCTCATGATGCGAGAAATAAGAAGAATGAGAAAGAGAGAGAAATCCTCTATGAACTTGGTGCAGAAGGTAGTCGCAGCTCGGTGAAGAAGATACGACCTTCTACGTCATGTTGGAGCAGATGTGGACGTGAACGGGAGTTGCCAAGATAGACCGAACAGTCTCCCTCGCTCCGTCTTCCTTCTCTCCTCAGCCTCCTTGGTTGCAACATGGGCAGTAGGTGGAATGGGACTGGTGTGGATAACACTGGATTTGGATAGGACCTGTGTACAGGCAGCCTGTTGGCATCTCAGAACCGATGCCAAGTGAGGACCCTTGCGGTCCTATTTATAGGCTTAGATGGGGTCTTCACATATTCTGCATGAACTTTCTCCAAACGGTCTTGGGACTTAATGGCTCCAAATGGTCTTGGGACGGAGTGGCTCCAAACGGTCTTAGGACCGAATGGCTCCAAACGGTCTTAGGACCGAATGGCTCCAAACGGTCTTGGGACCGAATGGCTCCAAACAGTCTTGGGACCAAATGGCTCCAAACAGTCTTGGGACCGAATGGCTCTAAATGGTCTTGGGACCGAATGGCTCCAAACGGTCTTGGGACCGTATGTATCCAAACGGTCTTGGGACCAAATGGCTCCAAACGATCTATGCTTGCGTGTCCCAAACGGTCTTTATCCAAACAGTCTTGGATCTTCATTGTCCGAACGGTCTTGAGGACCAATGGTCATCGAATGGTTTTCATTGTTCAAATGGTTTGGCGATGCAAATGGTCTATGTGTTGAAGTTCAATCGGTATGTGTGATCTCCTCCAATCAGTATGCGATCGATCAACACCTCACGGTCTCAAGACCGTGAGGGCTTCTCTACGGTGAGCGCGGAGTGGGAGCGGCGGCGTTGCAGGTAGCGTTTAGGGTTGCTGGATGTAGAAGGAGGCGGAGGTGTAGGCGTCAACGTTGTTGACGGTGGAGGAAGGGAGAGCAAGAGGAGGGAAGCATGCCCAATGCTATTGAGTTGCGCAAATGGTTTTGAACAGGTTGCTCAACTGATCTTGAAGACCGTATGGAGTTAGAAACCGATTGGATGAGACCGAACGGTCAAGGCCGAATGGTGAGTGAAAGGTGGGTCCCAATTGAATGTTCAACCTCATCAAGACCTGCATAAAATCAACATAAATTCAGTTGAAATCATGATAAATGGACCAATTAAGTAGTTTTGCACATTTTGATATTTAGAAACTGAAATTGGGCGTATTGAGTCAAAAAGGGGTCCAAGATAGCGACTGAAAAATCATGATGAATATGAATTCATCAAAACACCCCTAACTTAAACGTTGCTCCTCCTCGAGTAATACAAAATCTGAAACAGTCGCCAAATGATTACTTTCAATTCGTGTGATTGCTTCATCTTCAAATTACAAATATTTTCTTCCTTCTTCAATATGACTCGATATCTCAACCTCCTGAGACCACTAAACACATCTTACCATATCTTCGTCCTTGAGTTCATTTTCCAATATCACTTCCTCCTCACTTTTTCCAACAACGAGCATGTCAAAGAGTTTTGCAAGAGTCCAACGACAGCCGCAGAAAAACAAGTGTGCATTTGATCTGACACTGGTGTTTTTCAGGATAGGGTAGGCAATCATTGTGCCATTAGGTAGAAAAGGGAGTCAAAGGTGGTATGAAAGGAAGAAGAAAATCTCTCCTCTATTTGACTCGAGATTTTTATTTTATGAAGTGCAATTTCATTTATTGCATTTTTTGTGCGAATCTCTCCTCTATTCGACTCGAGATTGCATTTCTTTTTGTGTGTGCTTAGGCATCTTTTTGTTTGCAAATCTCTCCTCTATTCGACTCGAGATTGCATTTTTATTGGTACACCCCTATTTATCTGTTAGGGGTATGGAAGAAGTGGAAATAGAGGGAAGTGGCGTGCCACCACGAATTTAGGGTTTGGCGCAAATTTGGTTATTTTTTATTCTTTTTTATGGATGGAGGGGTACAAAGATGATGGAAGAGTGTAGAAGACAGTTCAGATCAGAATGCAACTTGATTTACAATTCCGTGCACCAGGTCGTTCTCTTTATCGTACTCTGCTCAAATAATGGCTTGATGAGGATCTGGTGGGGATTCCATGTTATTGTTCCACTACCCAGTTAGGAAGCACGACGTGTTTGATCCCTATTAGTTTGACGGACACTTGTCATATTTGTATAAGTATCATGATGTTAGGAGTCATAAGCTTCATAAAATGATTTCAATCAAAAGGCTTGTTTCAAAAAGTAGTCCTTTTGAGGATTTGCTTCGAATAAGGAGGATAAAATGATTCAAAATGCATAGAAGGTTAGTTAGTGACTTTTAATGAAACTAGGAAGTGTAAAAAATTCATCAAGTATCTGTTCAAATTTCTTTGAAAAACTTAAAAAATTTGAAAATTTTATTGAAAATTTTGGTCAAAAATGCGACGATACTTAGATGGGTGAAGGTGGAAGGTAAGATATGTACCACGCACCATCCACCCCGAACTTAGAGATTTACTCATCCTGAGCAAACCCTAAATCCAAGATGGAGGGGAAAATTCATGCCCGATTGACCACCAAATGTGGTTGCGTTCCAATCAACGCGAATCCTCTTATGTGAAAATCTCAAGGGTAAAGGGATGTTAGATCTTAAAATAGTACCACGCAATGTGAATTTTATTTAATGAAAAATTAACTAGAAGGTAAAAACAAAATTGAAGAAATATTCTAAATTGAAAAGAAAAGTAAAACAAATTTATTGATCGGGTTGCCTCCCGAAAAGCGCCTTTGTTTTACGTCGATGGCTCGACTGAATCCTTCAGCTTCATGGTGGATCCTTTGGATTGGTGAGTTCCAGCATTGTTTTGGTGCCTATGTCAATCGGGGTGAGATATCTCTTCAAGCGGTGACCATTTGTCGTAAATTTGCCTGACTTTTCACTCCATAAAGAAAAAGCACCATGTGGGGAGATGCTTTTGACAATGTAAGGTCCAGACCAGTGAGAACGGAGTTTTCCTAGGAATAACTTTAGTTTTGAGTTGAATAGCAGAACTTGGTCTCCCAGTTGTATGCCTTTTCTTTTTAGATGTCCATCGTGCCAAAGTTTTGTGCGTTATTTGTAGATTCGTGTATTCTCATAAGCTGTCATCCTGAGTTCATCTAACTCTTGGAGTTGCAAAATTCTGGCTTGGTTTGCTTCTTTCATATCAAAGTTCAGTTGTTTAATTGCCCACCATGCCTTGTGTTACAGTTCTACTGGTAGGTGGCAAGCTTTTCCATATATTAATCGAAAAGGTGTAGTCCCGAGGGGAGTTTTATAAGCAGTTCGATAGGCCCATAGAGCATCGTTGATTTTCACTGACCAATCCTTTCAATTGCGGCCTACAGTTTTTTTCTAGAATAGCCTTGAGTTGGCGGTTAGAAACCTCTACCTGTCCACTCATTTGTGGATGGTAGGGTGAGGCTACTTTATGAGTTACACCATATTTTCTCAGCAAAGCTTCAAAGCTTCTTAAAGGAAAATGGGAACCTCCGTCGGATATCACCGTGTGTGGGACACCAAAATGGGGAAAAATAATATCTTTGAATAATTTGATGATGGGTTTGGAATCACTAGTGATAGTTGGTATAGCTTCAACCCATTTTGAGACATAATCAACCGCTACTAGGACGTAAGAAAATCCGTAAGAAGATGGGAATGGCCCCATGTAGTCCACACCCCAAACATCAAATATCTCAATTTCTTGCCACAACTTAAGTGGCATCTCATCTCTCTTCGTAATGTTACATGTTCTTTGACATTTTTCACATGATAGAACAAAGTCGTAGGAGTCCTTGGATATGGTTGACCAAAAGAATCCACATTGCAAAACCTTTATCGCAGTGTTCTTAGAACTCATGTGGCCTCCAACTGGGCAAGAGTGGCAGTGCTCTAGAATGAGTTTGGTTTCTTCCTCAGCAATACATCATCTGTAAAGACCATCAACACATAGCTTAAAAAGATATGGCTCATCCCAGTGATATTGTTTCACATCATGTATAAATGTCTTCAGTGCATTTCCAGTGCATTGAGGATGGATAACCCCAGCAGCAAGGTAGTTCACAAAATTTGAGTACCACGGTATAGCTTTTGAGACCTTCATTATTTGACCATCCGTCAGGGATTCATTGATCAAAATCTTCTCAGTATCTATAGTGTGGATGCGACTGAGGTGGTCTGCTACAACATTCTATGTACCCTTTTTATCTCTTATCTCTAAATCAAATTCTTGTAATAGGAGGATCCATCTAATCAACCTAGGTTTTACATCTCTCTTTGCCAGAGTGTAACGAATGGCAGCATGGTCTATGTAGACAATGACCTTTGAACCAATTCAGTAGGATCTAAACTTGTCAAAGGCATACACGACTACTATAAGTTCTTTCTCGATAGTTTCATAATTTCTCTGGGCTTCATCGAGAGTTTTCGATGCATAATAGATCACATAATGTTTCTTTTCTATATATTGCCCTAAAACAACGCCCACAGCATAGTCACTGGCATCACACACAATTTCAAAAGGATGGTCCCAGTCAGGAGCTCTAATGATGGGGGTGGTTGTAAGGGCATGCTTCAGTGTGTTGAAGCTTTTGACACATTCTTCATTGAAATTGAAATCAATATCCTTTAGTAATAGATTTGTCATTGGCTTGGTTATCTTTGAAAAATCCTTTATGAACCTTCTGTAAAATCCTACATGACCTAGGAAAGCACAAACTTCTTTTACATTTGCTGGAATAGCCAGTTTAGAAATCACTTCAATCTTGGCTTTATCTACTTCAGTTCCTCTATTGCTGACCCTATGGACGAGGACAATGCCTTCCTTTACCATAAAATGGCGCTTTTCCCAATTCAGCACAAGATGTGCTTCTTCACAACGTTTGAGGACTAGGGAGAGGTGCTTTAGACATGAATCGAATGAATCTCCATATATAGAAAAATCATCCATGAAAACCTCTATAATTGTTTCAGTAAGACCAGCAAATATGGCAGCCATGCAATGTTGGAAATTTGCAGGTGCATTGTAGAGGCCAAACGACATTCTTTTAAATGCCTATGTTCCGAATGGGCAGGTAAAAGTAGTTTTCTCTTGGTCATCTGGATGTATAGGTATTTGATAGAATCCAGAGTAACTGTCAAGATAACAAAAATATTCTTGGTGAGCCAACCTTTCTAGGACTTGATCAAGGAAAGGCATTGGAAAATGATCTTTTCGAGTTGCCTTGTTTAGTTTTCTATAATCTATGCACATCCTCCACCGTGTGACTATTCAAGTGGGGATGAGTTCATTGTTTTCATTCAGTATAACAGTTGTTCCACCTTTCTTCAGGACTACATGCACTGGGCTCACCCATGGCGAATCTGATATCAGATAGATTATTCCAGCTGTGAGAAGTTTAATGACCTCACGACGGACCACTTCCTTCATATTTGGATTCAATTTCCATTGATTCTCAATAGTAGGCTTGTGATCTTTCATCATGGGGATCTTGTGCATACACAACACTTGACTGACCCCAGTGAGATCACTCATTTTATAGACGATGGCTTTCTTTCTTTCCCTTAATTCCTTCAGGAGGTTATTTTCTTGTTCAAATGTTAGATCTGAATTTATAATAACTGGGAAAACCTTGAGATCATCTAGAAACACGTACTTCAGACCTTCGGATAGGGGCTTCATTTCGGGAGCCTCTGGTTTTTCGCATGTTTCTTCTATAGTTTCCATAGCTTTGAGTTCTTCACTAGTGGCTTCAACATCTTCTTTAGCGGAGTCGAGGGATTCGATGCAATCTTTTACTTGTTCGTCAATTGGTTCATCAACTGATGGTTTCGTTAGAGAAACTTCTAACAGATCGTCTGATTCAAGATGCTCTTGAGTCAGAAGTGACATTTTCTCAATGCAGTCAATCAGATATACTTCTTCTTGCATACTTGGTCTTCTCATACTTTCAAAAACCTTGAATTCGAGAGTTTCTTTGCCTAATCTGAGCAGTAAGGTACCATCTTCAAAATTGATCAGGGATCTTACAGTGGCAAGGAATGGATGACCAAAGATGAGATGATATATGGCATCTTCTTTTATGTCCAAAATGACAAAGTCACATGGGACATATGTGTCCTTGCCTACCTTGACCGGGACATCTTCGAGGATTCCTAATAGACATTTTATCAAATTGTATGCAAGTTGTATAGTCAGGCCAGTAGGAAGCAATTTTGCAAACCCTAGTCTTTTTCATAGGCTAAGTGGCATAATAGAGATGCTTGCTCCGAGATCTGCCAAACCTTTCTTACATGATGAGTCACCAATGTGACATGAAATTCCAAAGGATCCTGAGTCTTTTTGTTTCTTGGGCATCTTGCTCAATATGATATCAGATGTAGTTGTCTCCAGTTTTACTGTCTCATACTCTTTAGTTATATACTTCCCGGTGAAGAGTGACTTTAAGTACTTTGTCCATGCTGATATCTCATCCAGAGCATCTAAAAAGGGTATATCAACATGAAGCTTCTTCATAGCTTCTTTAAACTTATTGAATCTGATATCAAGCTTTGTTTTCCTTAGATGAGCTGGAAAAGGTATACGAGGTTTGTACACAGGGATATCAGGTTCTGGGGTTTCAGTTTCTTCGTCTTCTTGGGCAGGCTTCTCAAAATTTCCTTTTTCTGACTTATCATCTTTTGATTGAGTCTCTTGTGTTGTTGAGTCTTGAGCACTCACATGTTTATCCTCATCTGTAATAACCACATGTGTCTTTTTGGGGGGATCTGAATAGTCTTTCCCTGACCTAGTGGTGACTACCTTCAACTGTTCAGGATGCTTAGGATTGTTCTTGGGTTGGCCAGCAAAGACTCTAGCAGGTGGTTTTATGCTAGCTGCGAGTTGAGCTAGTTGAGATTCAATAGACATCTGCTGAGCTTGTTGGTTAGCTATCATAGTTTCCTGAGTTTGAACATCTTTTCAATGGCTGATAGCTTGTCATCAGGTGATACAGGATTTGCTTGTTGTTGATAAGGAACTTGGTTGAGACTCTGGTACTGGGAATTGTTTTGATAATTATTGAAGTTCCTATTCTGAAAGTTTCCCTTGAAATTTCCTTGATTTCCAAAATTCTATTGTTGATTGTACTGGAACCCTGGTGGGCCTCATGGATGATTGTTCAAACCAAATTGATGTGAGTTTATTGCTCCAAAGGGGTTTCCATATTAAAAACCTGGATGATTCTTATTTTGATTCGGGTTGTAATAACTTTGACCAGGGATGGTATTATCATCGTTAAGATTTTCCATTTGGTCATTATCGCCTTGGCCACATACGTTGCTCAGAACAACATCGTAAAGAACATTGTATGATAAAGTGGAATGATTGGTGCTCTTACATGCTTCACATAATAGGGAAGCGGACTTGACCTGTTCTGGTTGTTGGGTGGGTGAATGTCCTCTTCCAATAGCAGCAAGAGATGATTCGATATGGTCTTGCTTGGCAACTAAAAGCTTCAAGTTTTCAGCGATAGACTTGTACTCGGGAGTAGCTTCGGCCATAGCTACTTTCAAAACTCCTTTACCTATAGATCTACCCCAATTTTCTTGAATTTCTGCTCCCAGGGTGACGACTCTCCGTGCACTGTCATAACTTTGACGCATGATGTTTCCTCCAGATGAGGAATCTAAGAATCTCTTAATATCATCATCCACACCCCTATAGAAAATCTCAATGAGTTGGTTCTTGGGAATTCCATGGTGTGGGCACTTGTGTAGAAGCTCTTTGTATCTATCCCAAGCTTCAACGAGGGTTTCTCTAGGTACTTGAGTGAAATTTGTTATCTGCCCTCTAATTTCATAGGTAAGAGATGGAGGGTAGAATTTTTCTAGAAACACATTTTGGAGTTGTTCCCAAGTGGTGATGTGTATTTCACTTTGCAACGAATTGTACCAACTTATAGCTCTATCAGTGAGGGAATACTTGAAGAGACGGAGTCAAATAGCATCATCTGTGACTCCATTTTATTTTGTCATGGCACATAGATCAATAAATCTCAGAAGATGTTCTTGGCTATCTTCTCCTTGATTGCCATAGAAAAGGTTATTCTAAAGTAGGGTGATCCAATGCGCTCTTATCTCGAAATTAGGAGCATTGATGGAAGGGGGTTGTACTGGATGATGAACATTCATAGCTTTTGGGATTGAGAACTCTCTAATATCTTTTTGTAATTTAGCTGCTTGCGCTGCTAGGATTTCCTATTGAACCACAGCTCTAGATTCTTGCATGATCCTCTCTCTTTGTGCATTGATGGCTTGAGCCACCCTTCGGGCTACTTCCTCTTCCTGAGCCATCCTTGCTTGATTTTCTCTGATCTGACGATGAAAAGTTCTATCTATCTCAGGATCAAAGCTCCCTGTTAGTCTGGGGCTGTCCGAACGATGCATGCACTATGCCTTGGATTGTACCTGAAAATAGAAAGAATTTTAAAAGTGAGAACCACAGAGTAAAGTCACTTCAAGTAGATAATCGATTGTTTCAAAAGAAAAAAAAGCAAAATCCTAAATTAGTCTCAAAGGAACTAGATTTGACTAACTGATTTCATTGTCCCCGACAACGGTGCCAGAATTTGATGTGGGATTTTATCGCACTAACAAACTCACTCGGGGTTGAAATCCCCAAGCATTTACCAAAACCAAAGTGCAATAATACCACCTGCAAGTGGACGAGTCTTATCGCAGTATAGTTAAGGGTCGAACCCAAAGGACAACGTTTTTAAGAATCTTTGTCAGTTGAACCTAACTCAAGTAAAACTAATATTTAAAACACTTGGTTGATTTGAGGTTAACTAAACTAGTTGCAAGAAAGTAAAAGCTGAATTAAAGTTGAGTTTAGATCAATGATATGGAATCACTGGGATGGTATCGGGTTTCACCACCGCTACACATGCAAACACATTCCAACACAAACTATCCAGGCAAGATAAAACGATCCAAATAGAGCTGTTGTAGAACCCCCCATATAGGCATTAGGTTCGCGTAAGCATCACCTTAGGTATCAGATATCTCATCACCAACCGGATCGCTTACTTACGGCTCTGAAGATATAGAAATCCAACGAAGGTTGTGGCCCCCCTATACAGGCATTAGGCACACAGAAGCATCACCGAAGGATAGATGGCTCATCCCCTCACAGATCATGCACTTACGACCTCGAATAAATCCCATTCTATTTCTAGTTTGGGAGTCAACCACATTAATTGATAAGCAAGCGGACGATTAATATATGAGAAAACATCAATGATTAACAAGAAGATACAAAATCCAACTAAGGATGTGAACCCCCTATATAGGCGTTAGGCACACAGAAGCATCACCGAAGGCTAGAGGGCTCATCCCCTCACGGATCATGCACTTACGACCTCAAGGAATCCCATTCTATTTCTAGTTTGGGTGTCAACCACATTAATCGATAAGCAAGCAGACGATTAATATATGAGAAAACATCGACGATTAACAAGAAGATACAAAATCCAACTAAGGCTGTGAACCCCTTATACAGGCGTTAGGCACACAAAAGTGTCACCGAAGGCTAGATGGCTCGTCCCCTCACGGATCACGCACTTACGACCTCAAGGAATCCGATTCTATTTCTAGTTTGGGAGTCAAATTGTTAAACGACATTCAATACTACATATAGAAGTTCTCACAACATAGGAAGAACAAAGATGAAAGCAAGTAAAAAATCAAATTACGAACATAATGGCTAACACAAAGTGAAAAGTTATATACATTGTCATGGAAAGTTTAACAAAAGAACACAATTGCATGGGCAGCGGGGCTAGTCCCCACACCCCAGCGAAAAGGTACTACTTTCTCATGATGCGAGAAATAAGAAGAATGAGAAATAGAGAGAAATCCACCATGAACAAGGTGCAGAAGGTAGTCGCAGCTCGGTGAAGAAGATACAACCTTCTACGTCGTGTTGGAGCAGATCTAGATGCGAACAGGAGTTGCCAAGACAGACCGGACAATCTCTATCGCTCCGTCTTCCTTCTCTCCTCAGCCTCCTTGGTTGCAACACAGGAAGTAGGTGGAATGGGACTGGCATGGACGATACTGGATTTGGATTGGACCTATGTACATGCAGCCTGTCGACGTCCCAGAACTGATGCCAAGTGAGTACCATTGCGGTCCTATTTATAGGATTAGACGGGGTCTTCACATTTTCTGCATGAACTTGCTCCAAACGGTCTAGGGACCGAATGGCTCCAAATGGTCTTGGGACCGAATGGCTCCAAATGGTCTTGGGACCGAATGGCTCCAAATGGTCTTGGGACCGTATGACTCCAAACGGTCTTGGGACCGAATGGCTCCAAACGGTCTCTGCTTGCATGTCCCAAATGGTCTTCATCCAAATGGTCTTGGATCTTCATTGTCCGAACGGTCTTGAAGACCGATGGCCATCGAACGGTTTTCATTGTTCAAATGGTTTGGTGATGCAAATGGTCTCTATGTCGAAGTTCAACCGGTCTGTGTGATCTCCTCCAATCGGTATGCGATCGATCAACACCTCACGGTCTCAAGACCATGAGGGCTTCTCTGCAGTGAGTGCGGAGTGGGAGCGGGGGCATTGCATGTAGCATTTAGGGTTGCTGGAGGTAGAAGGAGGCGGAGGTGTAGGCTTTGATGCTGTTGATGGCGGAGGAAGGGAGAGCAAGAGGACGGAAGCATGCCCAATGCTTCTGAGTTGCCCAAATGGTTTTGAGTAGGTTGCTCAACCGATCTGGAAGACCGTATGGAGTTAGAAACCGATTGGATGAGACCGAACGGTCAAGATCGAATGGTGAGTGAAAGGTGGGTCCCAACTGAATGTTCAACCTCATCAAGACCTGCATCAAATCAACATAAATTCAGTTGAAATCATGATAAATGGACCAATTAAGTAGTTTTGCACATTTTGATATTTAGAAACTGAAATTGGGTGTATTGAGTCAAAAAGGGGTCCAAGATAGAGACTGAAAAATCATGATGAATATGCATTCATCAATGATGTAGGATTTTTGAGTGATGTAGACTTGTTTTCTAAACTTCTCAATTGGCTGACAGTTCATGTGATTGCTACCTGCTCTTTTGGATGATGCGCATATTCACATCACCCATCACTTCTATCAATTGTCATCATTTTACATGCTTTCCATACAATCTATCTTGTCGTGGCCAACTAATCCACATCAATAGAAATAAATTTGTAGACATACATAACTTGTTTCTACTAATGTAATCTCACCTTCCCTACTTTTGAATTGTTAATTTGTGCTTAGGGATTTTGTTAGGTTCAAATGGATTTCAAATCAACCAAACTAGTTCTAGTTGAGGTTGTCTTTCACAACCTCTATTATTGTTCATTTAATTGATGTTATTAACCTCAAATATTCTCCTAATATATATCCAAGAGTGATATCATTCATACTTATCTAAAATGTGCTTTCTTCTATTATGATTTCGTATGGTTTCTGAACAATCTCTAGATTGTTTGTTAATCATAACTAGACACCATTTGCCTTTAGTTTGTCTTTCTAGTTTTAAAACTACATGATTATCATGCTATTTGCAATAAGTTTGAAGTCAACTTTTGGAGATAGATGTTAAAATTGTTTCATTATTGGTTTCACTTCTTGGAAATTAGATGTTTATCTTGTAAGGAGTTTTGCCACCTACTAGAGTTCATATGAGTCCCATTTTTTGGTTTTTTGATTACATAAACTAAAAAATTATCACCTTATAGGTTTGTGCTTGTGTATTATGTGAATATTTTGTCCAACATCTTCTGTTGATTACTTCCTCGTGTTGTCTTCTCCTTGGTAGATGATGACACCAATGAGATATCATGTGCTTGAAGAGGAAATGATTTTGGAATAGATGGTGGTAGGGGAAAGATGAGAAGCGGAGAATCTAGTATCAATGTGTGAAAAGGTAAATATGAAAACAAGAAATGGACTAGAAGGCTCGAATCGCATAGAGGTCTCAGATGGATTCACCCTAGCTACAAACTCTATATCACCTTTAATAAGACAACACCATGGTAGTTTCTAAAGATAATTTACATGGGGAAGGGAGTTTAATACCTCTTCATGATCTGCTAAATGGAATTAATTGTTCACAATATACCTTTATCTTCTAATTTTTTTAGAACTTGATTATATAGATTTAGATTTTATAGTGATATGATAATGTTTCAATTGAAATTCATTGTAAACCATAACTTATATTTTGTTATTTGATGTAAACAAGCTCCACATTGATAGATAATAAGATACATGTTGTCATATGGATCTAGAATTAAGTTCAAGTGGTACCCTAATTCCATATATTATGCAATGGTGTGCTTCTCTCCCTTTTATGTGACCTAATTTCCCCTCATTCTTTTTGTAAGTTTAATACCCTAGAAAGATGATATATTTTCTTATCTTATCATCTTATCTCAAAAATATTAACACATGAGGAAAAATAAAGTACAACTAATTATTAGCTTGCACTTTTGTTAAGTTGTTTTAAAATATGACCATATGAATTTTGGATCCTTAATTTGAGAATCCTTCAAGACATTTGTAAATGTAATTTTAAATTAAAAATGGCATATTTGACACCCTCAACTAAATATGTAAATGTTGGGTACTAATTTGGTTTCTTTTAAAGGCATTAGTTGTCCACACACTTCTCGCTCATATTTGATAACATATGCATTATTTAGAAGAAAAAATTAAGATCATGTTTTCATGCAGTCAATGCATTTTTCTATTCATTTAATGGATTTAAGTAATCTACCTAGCTAGTTTTTTTTTTATATATTTGTATCGAGTTTCCCTTATAAATCATATTGAGAAATTTTTTTTTGATTAAAAGCTTAACCCATGAGTATATATATGTATGTATGTATAAATATGTATATATACATACATACATATATATGTGTGTGTATTTATACATATATACATTTATATATATGTATATATATCTATATACATACATACATATATATATATATATGTGTGTATATATACATATATAAGGGATCTATGAAGTATCTCTGAGTTTAATTTACATACATCTAGCTAGGATCTATGTTTATTGAGAAGGATATGTGAGTACCTTCATGATCTTGTATTTATGTTGTGAAGACCCCCTGTGTGGCCTAGGAAAGGCCAAGAAAAGTTTCTTTTCCAATTACAAAAGTGTGTATATTTCTTTGTGCATAATTTCAATTTAAAGTTTGTTAATAAGAACAATATATTATATCATCACCTTAAATTTCATTATGTGAATGTCTTTTATATTATTCAATGTTACTCGCATATGACATCTTATATAAAATTTTATATACTTTTATTCTCATCCAATTATTTACATAAATGAATGAAGCATTGGGAATCATTTGAACCTTTATACATGATTTGTGGCCAAGTCTAAGAACTTACCTTTGAGAATGAAGATAGAAAGTAAAAAAATAGGTTGAATTTTGTGTCAAAGAGAAGAGAGAAACTTCACCTCCAAGTGAAAAACCACGTCTATAATGATACATGGTATGTGCAACATCAAAATAACATGGAGATTCAACATTATATGACAAATTATGCCCCTCCAATGATGCATTGTGTTTAGTTATAGTGATTTTGACCTCTATCACAATAACTAGGCAACAAAACATGTCCTACAACCCTCAACTACTTGAACAAAAACATGACATGAAGATCCATTGGCATGCCACATCCTCTAATCCATTTAAAATCTAAGAGTTATTGTAATATGTCATTGTGCGTCATTTATATAACATACCAAATCACAATGTGTCAAAAAGACATTATAAAAGCCATGAGACACTTCAAATTGAGGGTATTTGGATTTAATTCTTTTGCTACTTTTGTATATTGGGGGATCATAGTTTAATCCCAAAAGTTTGCAAGGGAAAGAGGACGAGTACAAAAAAAGAACAAATAGAGGAAGAATAAGAAGACTTGGATCTACCTTGCAGTGATGACCCTATCACATTATTCTCTTTCTCATCACGTTTTGTACTTTTTCTTGTTTTTCTTTCATTTTACCAGACATTTTTTTAATATAAGGACAATATTCACTTCTCACATGATTATGCGTGTTTCTATTTTGTATATAGAGTGTACTATTTTAGTTTAATGAGCATTTCGTAGGATATAAACTCATGTTTGAATCATTTTTTCCCTTAAATTAATGCCACTTTTTTTGTCCAGTTTGTGTTATCATTGTTCCTTCAATTGTTTCTTAGGCCACTCCATGAATTTTAGTGACAATATCATTGTTTGAAAAATTGGTGACATTCCAAGATATTAAATTTAGGAATTATTCTATATGGTAAGGAGAATGGGAGGACAATTAACATGATAAGTTATTTATATCAAATTGATGCTTTCTGAGAATGGTTTAGTGAGATTTAAGACAAGATTAAATGCATATGACACTATCAGCTGAGAACATTAATATACTCTTTGTACAGCCATGTCATTATAACTTTTGAATTAAGGTTCTATTTTTTAGGGGAATGATGGAGAAGGTAGGAAAAGGGGATATATTCAAACTGTTTGGTTAGATAAAGTGAAAGGAAGGGAGGGGAGTGGAGGGGAACAAAGGTGACATATTGATGTGTATGTCATATCACTTCTCTTCCCGTCAAATCAAAGTGGAGACAAGGGGAATGGAAAAGGCTTGGTGGGAAACTTAATCATAATCTTACAAGGATCATAGAGAGTGGAGAAGAAACATGGGAGAAATTCAAAACTTCAATGTAAAATTAATATAACATTAGAAATTGTGAAAACATTTTAGTAGTTAACATATATGAAAGTTTGATATATGAAAAAAAGTTGTCTATAATTTTGGCGGAACTTAAAATCATAATGAAGGATTTAACTAGGCATATAGAAATAGTTAAACAAATTAAATGATTAGAGACTTAAGGAGAATTTGAAAGTATGGATCAAACTCGAATACTTAAATATAAATTTAGTAAAAGTTATAGAAACACGAAGAGTAAACTCGTATATTACAGATTGAGAAATAATTATGTACTCTAATTTTTACTACAGATACATTTTTTATTGTAAATTTGTTAAACATAGATTATAATACTTGCACACCACCCAATTGATAAGAAAATATTTTTACTGCAAAATTTCTTAAAAGATCTTCTTCCCTTTACTTTCCTTCCCTTCACAATACTTAAAAACCCAAAATAAGTGTCCCTTCCCCTCTTTGCCTCTCCCCAACCTTTGACTTAAGGTCCTATTGGTTAAGAGGGAAATGATGGAGAAGGGAGGACAATGGGAAATGTTTCAAATTGTTTGGTTAGAAAAGTGATGGGGAAGGGAGGGAGTGGAGGGGAACGAAGGTGATACATTGATGTGTATGTCCTATCACTTCTCTCCCTACCAAATTACAGTGGATACAAAGGGAAGGAGAAAGGCTTGTCGGGAAACTTAATTGAAATATTACAAGGACTATAGAGAGTGGAGCAAAAACATGGAGGAAATTTGAACTTCAAGGTAAAATAAATTTAACAATAGATATTAAGAACTAGTTTTAGTAGTTAACATGGATGAAAGTTTAATATATAAATAAAAATGTTCTATAGTTTTGAGGGAACTTAAAAACATAATGGAGGATTTAATTAGGAATATAGAAATATAAAAAAAAACTAAAAACTTAGAGAGAATATGGAAGTATGGAAGAAACTCAAATATATTCAAAATACAAATTTAGTAAAAATTTCAGAAACACGAAGAGTAATAGTTGTATATCACACAATGAGAAAAAATGATGTACTCTAATTTTTACTACACATACATATAAATCCATTAAACATAGAGGATAATACATGCATGCCGCCAATCTAAAGTCTTCTTTTCAAGATCGTGTGACTCGAGGTGGGGGAGAATGAAGGTAGTAGCGGGTATTATGAGGGGGAGGTTTCCTGCTAAGTACCTAGGTGTCCCTATCTCTAGTGGTAAAGGTAGAGGCAAAGACTATGGTAGTTTGGTGGATGAGATGAGATCCAGGATCGACAAGTGGGCTGGTCTTCACATTTCTATGGCGGGGAGATTAGTCTTGTGTAACTCGGTTCTGGGTGCTAAGACCAGGTTCTGGTGTAGACAGGCTGAGCTTCTTGGGTTCATTTTGGTTAAGCTTAGAAGCTTGACGAGTAGCTTCCTGTGGGGTGGGAAGATGCATGGGATTGCTTGGGATATTATAAACAAAGATCAATCTCATGGTGGTTTGGGAGTGGTTGATCTGGTCGGTTTGGCTGTGATTGCTACTGCCCAACGTATCCACAAGTTTATCACCCAACATGACTCTATTTGGACGGTGTGGATGAAGGATAGATATGGCTGCTCCTTGGACATAGTGGCTATGGTATGCGGCTCCGTTGTTTGGAAAAGAATTCTGATAAGTTGGCTTGAAGTGAACTATGCTTACCAGGTAAGGAGTGATGGTGTTTGGGACTGCTTGGTTGTCAAGCCTTGAGATCTTAAGATATGCGGCCCACCGGTGCCTTGGGCCAATATCGTTTGGAACAAATGTCAGTTGCCGAAATGGGGGTGCACCTTGTATAGGGCTATTCTTGGGCGTCTCCCTACGTTCAACAGACTAGATGCTTGGGGTCTTAATGTCGACTCTAAATGTGTGCTTTGTGGTGACGCCACTAAAACACATGTACACCTCTTCTTTCTTTGTATATTTTCTAGGTACATCTGGTGCAGATGGTCCCTCAAAAATGGTTGGGGCGGTAACCCTCCCAGTTGTTTGGATGATGGGCTGAAGTGGATAAGGCAGATAACTAACAGGAGCGCCTCTATGTGAGCTTTTGGTGGTATGGGTATTGCTGCTATCGTCTATTGTATCTGGTTTGAGAGAAATACCAGAATCCACGGTGGTCGGGCTACTGATATGTTTGGTGTTTTTGAGTCCCTTGCTGGTATACTTGTTGCTAATATAAGGGCTAAACCTGGTGTTTATAAAGGTTTAGACCCGGTCACCAGTACACAGTGGGGTTTTTGTAGTTACCTATCCCGCTGTACAATATAGGTTCACCTATACGCCTTTTTTGAGATAGTAATATTTTACCTGATCAAAAAAAAATATGTAGTCTAGTTTTATTAACATATATTTTTACACCCAAATATCTTAAAAAGTCTTCTTCCCTACACATATATTGTATTGTAAATTTGTTAAACATAGAGGATTATACTTGCATGACACCCAATTGACAAGAAATGATGTAGTCCAATTTTATGACACAAATATTATTACTGCAAAATTTCTCAAAAGTTTTCTTCCCTCCACTTTCCTTCCATTCACAATATAAAAAATCCAAAATAAGTATCCCTTCCCATCTTCTACTCTCCCTCCACTCCACATCATTAAACATATACCAAGCATAGAGTAAGAGATAAGTAGAAAAGTTAGATTCTAGATGTCTAGAAACCTAGTCATTATGGTATATCATTACTTGCTTCCCAAATTCATTACTTTATCATTTTCCATTTAACAAAATTATCGTGTGATCATAAGGATTCCCAAAATATCAAATTAGACCGTTAATTGGTTAATTCCCATAACTAATTTTTATCCACATAGAAATGAGTTTCCATTGTTGTATCCTTTCGATTGTGGCTTGTAAAAATACGATAACTACAATTCCAAACACATGAATTGTTTTCACATAATTTGATTTAAACATTGGTGTATGATGGTTCTACATGAGTAGGAAAGTTCTTATTCATTATCAACTAGAGTGAGGTTCAAGTTGAATGCTTAATGGTATATTTTTGATACTAACGTCCCTTTCCAGTTCAAGGCACTATAATTGATCGAGCATTCTTCAAAAGAGAATGTGTTATATTACTTAGAAAATAATGTAATAATTATCTCTCCTTCAAAGTTCATTAGGGAATATTTTTGGTCCATCTAGAAAAAAAGTGTATATTAGTTCAATTGGTCATGAAGTTGTATGAAATGTAACTCAAGGAAACAACTTCAAGACCTACAATACTCATTTTGATTGCTTATTGATTTAAAAAGGCCATGATACCCAATTCATCACACTCCTCTTGAGTTCTACTGGTCCCAATTGATGCTATCATTCACTACTAGAGGTTCTTAGGATTCCATAAGACTATGAAATTGACTAATTAAGAAATAAAAAATATAAACATGAGTAAATCTAA
This sequence comes from Alisma plantago-aquatica, assembly GCA_963693085.1. NCBI lineage: Eukaryota > Viridiplantae > Streptophyta > Magnoliopsida > Alismatales > Alismataceae > Alisma > Alisma plantago-aquatica. Next base: position 403,338,029 of record OY856409.1, read on the forward strand.
TAGTTATACACAAAATTAATAGTTCAAGTGTCTCCTTACTTAATACGTATGGTAGATATCATATTGGAACACAACATATGCCAACTATATAAATCAAGTCAATATCACCTCATATCTAATTCTAATAAGTGAATTCATAATCAAATTGGTGATGTGTCTCACAAATACATATAACTTCCCAATTTAGATTCACCCTTGATAAATGAACCAAAAGAAAGAGAAATCCTAGATAAAAATTAAGCAAGGAAATAAACTAAGTAATAAAATCTTTTTTTAATACTATACCTCCTTTTCATTCACGCATAATCAAGAATACAAGAACATAGACTAAAACTAAACATAAGCAAAAAAATCTAACACTACACTAAGAAGTTGATTGGCTTAAACCAACAAAGGAAATCACTAACAAAAATTAACTAGCTCTATCAAAACAATTCACTCTCAATAAGGAAATAGGATCAATGCAACAAGAACAGAGTCTAGACTAAGTAACACTGCCATCAAGGAGACGATTTAGGTTTCAACAAGTAATGATAGTAGTGGGATGTTTAGGGGGTGTGAAACCATCAATCATGTACATGAGCCAGCATATACATCCAACAATTAAATGGCAAAACAAAACAACAAGGAGTAATGTAAATTATGGATCTTATCCTATTAGTTGGCCACATGTTTCATGGTGGTGTGTAGGTGAACTTGTCCCTGCCACTTCTCATCCAACCTTACAAGGAACTTTTGACTAAGGACTAGATAAAAATTGATAGAGATTTTCCAAGTCTAGGTTTGAAGGTGTGATTCTCCTAATACACTTAGTGGCATGTAGTTATTTAAGGTATATAAAGAGGGTATTATGCCTCCTATTATTCCCTATCCAACCTATTAGCATGCTCCTTGCTAAGTTCATATTGAGGAACATACTTAGTTTCTTAGATATCTCACCTAGGGATATTGTATTGGAAGGATAATGGGGAAGGATGAGAAACTAGCTAAGGTTCTGCTAGGGAACATTGGAGTGTCCCCACTGAAAAGCTAGAAATCACCTCTTTTTCTATGCCTTAGCTGATTCCATAACTAAAAAAAACCATAGCAAGAGGTAAGAAAGGAGAAAAGAAATAACAAAGCAATGAACAGTGAATGTAAAGTATCATGCATAAATATTCCCCAACATGGTATCATAGTTACATAATTTGCCCCCAAATGGTCCACAAAGGGGTCTTATCTACTCATAGTCAAATAAATTACAAAAGAAGAGGGAGAAGAAGATAGAAAATCTATGGACATGGATGGAGAAGCTTCACTCTTCAACAATAGCTAGCTCAGGCTCCTCCCAATGGCATGGAAAGTGGAAGTGTAATGGTCAAAACCCTAGAAAGCTAGGATTTTTGACCAGAAGGTGATGAATGGGAGAGAGATTTGTGTAGGTAGGAGGTAGGGGGCCAAGCCCAAGGGAGCTAAACTTGGACTCCCAATCACCACTAGTGCTTATAAAGTGGCATGGGGGGTCCAAGGCTAAGTGAGGGTAAAGTGTTAAAAATGATAGTGGAATGCATTAGGGTTAGGAGGGTAGCACGACAATGGTGATCAACATGTCTATGGCGGGTATGATAGGGAATGATCATGGTAGTGGAGAGCGATTGTGGTGGAGGGGGTAAAACTTCAGAGTGAAAATGAGTTTTTTAAAATGTGGTGGCACAACTGTCGTGGGTATGACATGGTTCTTACTTCACTAACAAACTCACCCAGGGTTGAAATCCCTATATTTTTACCAAAACCTTATGTAATAATACCACCCGCAAGTGGATGGGTCTTATCACAGTATAGTTAAGGATCAAATCCCAAGGGACAACATTTTTAAGAATCTTTTCTAGTTGGATCTAGCTCAATTAAGACTAATATTTTGAATAGAGATTAGTTTGGGTTTAATTAAACTAATTGCAAGGAAAGTAAAGAGTAGGATTAAAAGTTGATTAAAGATTAATGATGGGAGTCGTTGGGATGGACCCAAGTTTCACCACCGCTACACATGCAAACATATCCAAACACGCACATCCATGCTAGATATAACCATCCTGATGGAGCTACTGCAAACCCTCCATACGGACGTTAGGTTCACATAAGCATCACCTTAGGCATCAGATGTCTTGTTGCCATCCAGATCACACACTTACGTCTCTAAAGATACATATATCCAACTAAAGTTATGGGCCCCCCATATGGGCATTAGGCACACAGAAGCATCACCGTGGGCTAGATGTCTCGTCACCTCACGAATCACACACGAATTCAGGGAAATCCATCAGACGTTCTTGTCAGGGCGTCAACCGTCTACGCATTGAAGTTCTCATAGAATAGGAAATAAAAGATCATGCAAGGCAGGTGATCAATCCACAAAGCATGCATTAAACGATTACCAACAAAATGAAGAGTTGTATACAAGCCATCACATGTTTAGTAAATGAACATGTAAGTAAGGGAAGCAGGGCTAGTCCCCACACCCTAGCGAAAGGAAACTACTCGCTCATGGTGAGAGAAACAAAAAGAACAAGAGAGAGGGAAGATTCTGCCATGGTCATGGTGAAGAAGATGATCGCAGCTCGGTGGAGAGACAATCTTATACACAATGTCGGGGCAGATCTAGACGAGGAGGGAAGAGCACCACGGCAGACGAGGCTGATCTTCTTTCTCCACCTTCCTTCTCTTCTCGTGCTCCTTATTAGTAATAGGAGGAGTAGCTCGTGGATGCGTCATCGTATGCAAGGCATTGGGGATGTTGATGGATGGCTCTAGATCTGGGTTTCCACCTCAGATCTGGATGAACGTAGGTGCAAGAACTTCACAGGGGTTGGCTCTTAGCTATGGAGACCGTACTCCCTAGGCTGGGCATAGAGCGGCAGCCTAGCGGCGTCTGGAGTCGATCCTTTGACAAGACATGTGGGTGGCCTATTTATATGCACACTCCATCGACTTACTTCCGCGATTGTGGTACTAGTCGCGATCAAGGTTGTATACCGCGGTCGCGAAGTGGTGCCTATCACGGTCGAAGTCAGGTTGTGGAGGAGCACTGACCGTAGTCATGATTAGCATTGATCACAGTCACGGTCCTCCGGTCACAGTCTCCCCTGTCGGTCACGGTGATCACTTATGGGTCCGCGGTCTCCATATAAGTTGAGGTGTAGGCGTCTTCTAGCACCCCGATCGTGGTCGCGGTCCAGTTTAGGTCACAGTTGCAGTCTGTATACCATGGTCGTGGTGGTCATCTTCTTGGCCGCAGTCACAGTCGTCCTAAAACAAACCCACCCCCATGGGGGGGGGTGGTATTGCTGAGGGTCGAGTGGCCTGTGTTGATGAATCCTCTGACTTAAGAGGATGCATTCTGATGAATGATCTGGCCATCAAAAAAGGGTACAAATTATCAAAAGTTTCTTGGACCACCATCTCCTACACCTCCTACACTGGCACACATAGCGCGATGTTCAATCCTGCAATCACTAGTACATAAATGGATTATAACATCACATTTACAGGCATCGATTGTATCCAAGAAACTGACGCCTAAACCCTACAACGTCGATTAAATACAAAAACCGACATCTATCTATGAAGAGCGGCCAGAAATGGGTATCACTTTTTATTTAGCATTAGTTCCTCAATAAGAAACCGACGCCTAAAATCGACCGCCAAATCCAAATTTTTTAGTGAAAAAAATTACCTTCAAAATTTAACATACAATGGCAGTTGTTAACAAATCAACCGACGACTAAAGGTTTTTTGTGAGACAGAAATTTGGGCCACTTCTACTGTCGGTTATCTTGCAATAACTGATGTCAATGTATTTTCACACGCTGTCCCCATGAAACTTTTCACCCCCCTTTGGCGTCGGTTTTTCTACGGTAACCGATGACTATGGTCATAGTTCGAGAACATTTTTTTTTGTCGGTGTATGCAGATAGATGTTAGTTTTTCTAGTTGGAACCGACGACTATCATTGAACATATGTGTTAGTTTTTGTGTGATAACTGATGCCTAAAGTTTTAAGTGTCGGTTGTTTTGAATAACCAACACCTATTATTAACTAAATAGCACCCGCGCGAGCCAAACACTTCCCTTTTCTCTATTTCATTCCCGACTTCAACTGTTCCCCATCCTCTGGCGATTCCAGCTGCCGTTGCTCCACTACTCACTGCTGCTCCACCACTCGCCTACTACCATCCTCCGCTGCTCGCCTACTTCCGCCCCCTGCTTCTATCTTTTCCTCCTCCATCACTGACCTAAGCAAGTAAGCTATACCCCTCCTTTTCTAAGCTTAACCCCTCCTTATTTTCTTGTATACCCGTCCTCCGCCGCCGACATGAGTGGTACAACTACTCACCCTCACCCAGGCATTCACCTAGGGTCCCAAACCCAGGCGCCCAGCCTAGTTAGGCCTCTAGGCGGCCTGGGTAGATGCTTGGGCGGCACCAAGGAACGCCTAGGCTGCTGCTGGACATTGTTTTTTAAATTTTTAATTAAGTTATTTACTGATTTTTGTTTATTTATGTCTTGATTTTGTTATTATTTAATCATCTACTTATTTAACTTTATTTATCAATTGATATGTATTTATTCATCTACTGTTTGTATTTATTTATGTACTGATTCAGGAATTAATTGATCATCTACTGATTTATATTAGTTTATCAATAGATTTGTATTTATTCATCTACTTATTTGCATTTTATTGTCTACTATTTTTTATTTAGTTATCTACTCATTTGAATTTATTTGTGTATTGATTTTGAAATTATATAATCATCTAGTAATGTAACTTTATCACAGTCTCATTATGAACCATTAGATCTAGATCTTAGGGTATCTCTACCATCCTAACTATGAAATTGGTAACTTGTTTCCTTGTTGAGTATATTGAGAATCCTAATCACCCTTCTTGATTAATGATGAACTCTAATACACTCACGTGACATGCTTGGAATGTAAATGATGAACTTTGCCCTAGATTGCCAATCATGTTTCTAAAGACATCAATAATCACCCTAACTTGAAGAGCTAGGATATGAATGATAAAACTAGGATTGTAGGTATAACAATGAAAATATACATGTATTTGTTGGCCTAGAAACCCATCCAAGATTTACACATTAGGAGTAAATCTTGGATAGTCCTCGGTTTGGGACTGTTCTTGAACACCTAATGTCACTTAGGATGTAAGTGTATAATGTGTATTTGGTTTTCAAGAAAATTTCGATGGCATTTCCCCGTTTGTTCTCTAAGTACATATGTACTTGGAGAACAGCGGGGAAATGCTGCCAAAATTTTCTTGAAAACCCAATACACATTATACACTTAATAGTGAGATTAAGTTTTCCAGAATGGGATAGGTGGTACACATTTATTATATATAAGACCTTAAACCCTAAACTTTTAACCATAAACCCTAATATTTTAACCCTAAACCCTAATCTTGTTCTAATATATACATGTTTTCTCTTTGATCATAGAATGGATAGATCATGGATGTCCGTTTCAAATCGTTGCACCCCAGAGTTTATTTGTGGTCTTGATCAGTTTATTCGATTTGCTAAGGAACATAGGAAACAACCTGGAGATAGGTTCTACTGTCCATGTAGGCATTGCGGTAACAACTTGAAAGTCAACACTGGTGACGAAATCAAAAGTCATGTCATGTGCAACATGATTGTACAAGGCTATACAGAATGGCACTGGCATGGAGAGATTTCAAACCTAAAATTAGTGAATGTCGATAACAGTGCTTTTGTGGAAGAATGAATTGCCTCTGATGACATAGATGTGAACGAACCAGTTCCAGTAGACATCATTGAAAAGATGTTGGATAGTTGTGGGGTAGAGCACACCGATCCACCTCCCATGTTTAGAAACATTATGTATGATGCTGAGATACCATTATACACAAGTTGTAAGTTTACGAAGCTTAGCACTGTGTTGAGATTGTATAAGCTGAAAGCTAACAATAGATGGAGTGACAAAAGCTTCACGTCATTGTTGTCTTTGTTGAAAGAAATTTCTGCCTGAAGGAAATGAGATACCAATCTCAACATACCAGTTAAATAAATTGTTGTGCCTAATAGGAATGGAGGCCAAGAAGATACACGCATGCCCGAATGATTGTGTATTATTTCAAAAGGACTATGTGGATTTGAAAGATTGTCCCAAATGTGGCGCGTCAAGGTATAAATTGACGACTTTGAGGGAGTCTAAAACTGGTTCTCCTGCCAAGGTGATGTGGTATCTACCTATAATACCATGGTTTCAAAGTTTGTTTTCCAATCTGATAGATGTGAAGAATTTGAGGTGGCATGCATATGTTAAGAAAAATAATGATGGGATCCTACGACATGCGTCTGATTCCCCACAGTGGAAGAAGATTGATTTATTGTACCCTAAATTCGGTGAAGAAGTTAGGAATCCAAGACTTGGGCTTTGTACAGATGGGATGAATCCATACGGGAAATTGAGCAGCCAACATAGCACTTGACCAGTTATGCTTATTATATACAATCTTCCTCCCTAGTTGTGTATGAAAAATAAGTATGTTATGCTGTCTTTGTTGATATCGGGCCCAAAACAACCTGGAAATGATATCGACTTTTATCTTGAACCTCTGATTGATGACTTGAAGAAACTCTGGGGTGAAGGTGTGATGACCTATGATGCTTCATGAAGAGAGACATTTTGTTTGCACACTATGTTGTTTTGCACTGTGAATGACTTTCCAGCATATGGGAATTTGTCTGGATATAGTGTCAAAGGATCTAAAGCGTGTCCTATATGTGAAGAGAACACTGATTCAATATGACTAAAACACAGAGGAAAGACTGTATATCTTAGTAATCAAAGGTTTCTTCCAAAATTCCATCTGTATCGTAGGTTGCGCAATGCATTCAATGGACGGAATGAGGAACAGAGTGCATCTAAACCTATACCAGGGGAGGATGTTTATGAAAGAGTAAAAGATTTTACCAATGAATTTGGTAAGAGATCACAATGTATGATGGCCACATAGAGTGACAAATCTTTATTGAAGAAGAAGTCAATATTTTGGGATCTTCCTTGTTGGAGTTCTTTGGCAGTCATACATTGTATCGATGTCATGCACGTTGAGAAAAATATCTATGATAACATCATCGGTACTCTGTTGAATATACCAGGTAAGAATAAAGATGGGATGAAATCCAAAATGGACCTACATGAAATGGGAATAAGGACAGAATTAACAGAAGTAGTTAGTAGCGATCAGAGACATACTTACCTCCCTCTTGTTACACGTTGTCGAGAAAGGAGAAGAAAGCTTTTTGTGTATTCTTGGTACATGTTAAGCTGCCATAGGGTTACTCATCCAAGATCCGTACATTGGTATTAATGAAAGATCTGAAGTTGATAGGTCTTAAATCTCATGATTGTCATACTCTAATGTAACAAATATTGCCTGTGGAAATTCGATCTATATTGCCAAAGCATGTAAGGTTTGCAATCACAAGACTTTGTTTCTTTTTCAATAGTCTGTGCAGCAAAGTTATTGACCATGATACTCTCGATAAATTGCAAAGAGAAGTTGTTGTTACCCTATGTCAGCTTGAGATGTATTTTCCTCCTTCGTTCTTTGATATCATGGTACATCTTGTTGTCCACTTGATTAGGGATGTGAAAATGTTGGGACCAGTTTTCTTGCATTGGATATATCCCTTTAAATGATACATGAGCATTTTTAAAGGTGATGTTCGAAACCGTTATTGATTTGAAGGGAGTATTATTGAGGGTTATGTGGTGAGAGAGGTTGTGGATTTTTGCAATGACTTTCTGAGTGGTAATGATGCTCCTGTTAATGACAAGAATATTGAAGAGAATTTTGGCAAAGGAATTTTGGGATCACAGATGAAAGTAATCAACCATGAGCAGTTGGAACAAGGTCACTTGTATATTTTACACAACATCGACGAAGTGACTTTTTATATCGAGGAACATACCAATTTTATCAAGAGACAATATCCTTGAGCCAATTCAATGTGGCTTGCTAGAGAGCATAACAAGACATTTATTAAGTGGTTTGAAGATAAAGTCTTACATCAAGTATCTCAAACACCAGATAATATTACTGAAACTATCAAATGCCTCTCCTTTAAACCAAAATTAAATGTTATGCCTTATGAAGGGTTTGACATAAATGGATTCTCATATTACACAAAGCGTCAAGATGATAAGAGTGTCATCCAAAATAGTGGGGCCACCGTTCAAGTGTCTTCATTGTTTTTTGCAAGTGCAAAGGATAAGAGTCCACGTGAAGCTAAAATGTCATATTATAGTGTCATTGAGGACATATAGGAGTTTGACTATGTAGATTTCAGAATTCCACTCTTTAAATGTAATTGGGTTGATAACACCACAAGAGTTATAGTGGATGAATTGGATTTCACATTAGTGAACTTTGAAAAGATTGGTGAGAAGGGTGAACCATTCATATTGGCATCACAGGCGAAACAAGTATTTTATATCGATGATCCTGCAAATGATAAATGGTCAGTTGTTCTTCATGGTAAAAGACAGTTCATTGAAGACCCTATAGATGAAGAACAATACTATAATATGTATGATGACTCCAGTCAATTCTCAGATGGGTTGCCAACACCACCAAATATTGAAGCTAATGATGACTTGTATGTGTGCGAAAATCACAATAAAGGATTGTTAATTGATAAAAGAGCGCAATATTAGAGGCATATATGTTTATATTTTTTATATGTTTTATTTTTCTAAATGTGAACTTTACAATGTGAAATTTATAATGTGAATGTGAACTTTCAGATGGCTAAGCATTCTCCTGATGACCGTGTTGATGATTATCTTGAGGGTGAGGATGTTAATGAGCCACCTCACAATGTAAGTTTTAAAAATATATCCCTGATGTTTCTATCTATATGTTCATTTATAGTTATATCCTGTAAGGTGTTTTTTGTCAAATTTAAGGTTGGTGATGTACCCCCTGAAGAAATTGGGGCACTTGATGAACAACAAAAAAAATTGAGAAAGTGAGGGGCATCACAATGATGAACAAGTTACTACAACAAAGGGGCAATGGACCCAAACTGGCTGTAGATTTCGATCATGTAGGAAATCCAGTTGGAGTGAATCACAACTCATTTATTTCATATCTTGGGGTTCTTACTCACAACTGTTGTAGTCCTAACATAGAATCCTGGTATAAAGTTCCTAAGGGGAAGAAAGACTTAGTATGGAAGGAACTATGCATGAGTTATTATTATTTGCAATTCTATTTTTGTAGATTACTAATTTTTTGGATACTAGTCAATAGAAATTATATTTTGTAGAGTATATTTGATCTGGATGAAAAGATACATCATAAATGCGTGATGCAATGCTATGGGAGGGTCCTAAGGAACTATAGGAAAAATCTCACCTGAGATTACATACGCGATGCTGAGAAGAGGTTCTTGATTGATTTCCAATTCTAGACATTGATCACTTTTTGACTAACTCTACACTAATAATTATTGTTTGAATTCTCTTTAAAAAATAAATTTAGGAAGAAGGCATCCCCTGAGCAATGGAACTACCTGGATCCCAAAGACTGGGAGGAGTTTGTTACCCAAAGAAAAATGATGAATTCAAAGTATTAAGCACCACTCCCAATTTAATTAATATACATTCTTATGTATTCACCTATTCAAGATTAACCTTTAGTGTTACTAACCAAATCAATGTGTTTACTAACAAGGCTATTAGTGATGATCAAAGAGCAAGGTGTGCACTGAATGTGCATGACCACACAATGGGTCCAAGGGGCTATCCAGACATTCACCAAAAATTGTAGGCTAAGTCTATTGCTCAGTCTACTGCTACTTAGGAGACTACATAGTCCTCTACTATTGGTCCCATACCTCTACCTCACCATGCTATGTGGATAGCTGGGAGGAAAAACAAGAAGGGAGATATAACGAAGCCTGCAACTGCTGAGGCGGATGCAAAAATGGTAAAATTCAATTCTTAGAGCAATCGATCGATATTGATTATTGTTTTGTTTACTTACCAATTTCTGTTGATGGCGATTAGTGGGAGCTGCACGAGCATAGGAAGAAAGGAAAGTTCATCCCTGAGGGCGCAAGGGATGGATTGACATTTTCTCTAGGTAACCCAGAGCATCCTGGACGTGTTAGGAGTGCATGCACTGGTGTGGGCATCAAAGCATTCTTTGGGCCATCACAACGCTAACCAGTCCCAAAAGTGGGACTTTCAAAAGCTGAGGTAACTTATTTTTTTTAGAATGTTATTGCGAAAGGGAATTCAATAATCAGAAGCTAGCATTTTGTTTGTCCATGTATAGGTAGATCAGTTAATTGATAGGAGAGTCGAGTAAGAACTTGATAGGAGAGTCGAGGAAACACATGATAAGAGACTCAATGAAGTAATTAGCAAGTGGCAGGCATCTCAGACTACCACTCAGACAGGACCTGTGGCGGGTCACTCTTCTCCTAATGTAGAGGATGGGAGTAATCCTATAGGCCCACCACCTAGCACGTCCGTTGTAAGTATTTTGATTACATATATAGTAGCTAGTCTTTTCAAGATGATATATGTATATATATATATATATATTTATATATATATATATATATATATAGCTCTTCCAGGGGAGATGTTTCATGGGACTCGAGTACCAGCTGGTGCGGTTTGTGTGAGCCCGATACTTATACTCCCCGATTGGAGGGATCTTCTACTGCGATATGCCCACCCAGATTCTGAAACGCTTAGTGAGGCAGAAGGAAGAGTGATAATGTGGCCCAAAGAGGATGTTGTCTATACTAATATTATATGGTAAATTTACATAACGTTAATTTGTTAGTGTGTATATATGAGTTAATTGATCTAAAATTATATATACAGGTAAAAAGGAATACACCTACTACATCTCAGCCTCCACCTCCACCTCCTAAAGTACCAAGTTGGTTTCTAAGGGATCTACACACCTTGTTCGGTCCTAATTGTAGGGGTATGGCAGTATGGATAGGCGAACATGATTCAAATTGCCCTATAAATGATACTATTCTGGAGGATATTGCAGGTCAATCATACGATAACAATCTATTTATAAAAATTTTGCATACATATTAATGCATACATAATACAAGTTTTGCATACACATTAATGCATACGTATTAATGCATGTCAATCATACTATAACAAGCTATTTATACAAGATATTTTGGAGTTGTTTCATTATGATTGACTGAACACATCTATGATAGAGTTGTGGATATGGTGAGATCTTTTTTATACATCCATATACCTTGTTTTATATACAATGATCTGGTTTCTTATATATTAGTGCATACGTAATACATGTTTTGCATCCACTCACACACGATATGTACATATTTTGCATTTTCCCATGTGGGATTTTTGGTTCCATGTTTGATTAGTCTTATAGATACAGACCCTTCTTCAGTTACTTCATACTGCTTTGCTGCTTTTGAATATTTTGGTAAAAATAAGAAGATGGTGATAATAGCTCCATTCAATGTCAAGTAAGTTTACTTTACTTATAATTTGGACTTAAGAAAATTACATTTTTATTGTGGATTTTGAGTTATTAATTTTTATCTTTCTTACATGTAGTGGTAGGCATTAGGAGTTACTAGTTATTGTCCCCAAGATGTTCAATGTCTATTATCTAGATCCTGCGAGGAAGGAATTAAATATATTATATGGACACACAATGAAAATGCCATTATTCCTGTGAGAAATATTTCATATTTTTATATCTGTTAACATCTATTATTACATTAATATTTAATTATGCAATTTAATGTGTTACATTAACATGTAGGGCTTTGCAAGAGTTCAAAAAAACTGGAGGAAAAGTCCCCAGAAAAAAGAATGAACCACTAATTTGGGAGAATGTGAAAGTAATTTCCCAACTTCAATGTATATATTATTTATGTGAACTGTTCTTATTTGTATTTTTGAATATTTTGTATGTTTCAATTTATAGTGTTCTACACAAGATAACGACTGGGCATGTGCCTACTTGTGATGCGATTTATGGGCCTAATCATCAAACATGCCTTAATGGAAATCGATACTATATATAAGGTATTATATATAGTCTCATTAGATAATATGAAATATATCAATCTTATTATATATTATTAATTATATATATACATCATTCTCTTTGTAGGTATTTATAACTGACTTCAGTACAGGTGGAAAGTTATTAGATGAACATACTCCCTGTACAAGGGAGGAATTAGATGTTGTAAGAGAAGAATGGTCAAAAGCCCTACAAGTAGTGGGAATTTTTAAATATAATTGGGGTTCTGATGACAATGATGATGATGATGATGAATAAAGAATGATATTTCTAAACTTTGTTCTCATAATTGTTTTTGTGTGAATGTGAATGACTTTTTCTGAATTGTCATATGTGTGAATGTGAATGACCTTTTTTTTATCAATACATGAATATTTCTACATGTGTCTGAATGTGAAAAGAGATGAAATGAATGGAACTGAATGTGAATGTAAATGACTTTGCAGGTTTCTACATGTATTTGATCAATACATGGGTCTGAATGTGAAGTACTTTGTAGGTTTGTGGCCTGTTGTTGGCTGATATCAATGCATCTTGCTGACCAACTATAGAGTAGGCATGCAAACTGATAAGAAAAAAAATCAGAACATAGGCGTCGATTATTTTTATAACACTGACACCAAAGACATACAGCATCGATTATTAGCAAAAAATCGACGTCTTTATGCCCTCACTGGCTTGGTTGCGGGAACGGTAATGGCGTCAGTTTTTGTTTAATTACCGACGTCTTTAACCATGATATAGTGTCAATTTTCTTTAATAACTGACACCTATAGTTCCCTTACTGGTGCATTTTTGGTGGCAGGAAGGGTTATGACGTTAGGTTTTCTTTAATAACTGATGCCTATAGTTTCCTTGCTGGTGTGTTTTTGGTGGTGGGAAGGGTTATGGTGTCGGTTAGAAACTGACGCTATAAGTGTCGACTTTTAGTGGTGCCCACTTGGGTGTCGCTTGGAAACTGACGCTAAAGGCTCTAAATAACCGACGCCAAAGGCCTTTTCTGTATTAGTGAATAGGCAAATAGATTTGATAAAAACTCTAAATAATGATATGGAACTGAGGAAATTTGTATATGAGCATATTCAAGAAGTGAATATTAGCATTTAGTGCAAAACTAGACCAAAAGTGGTGACTAAAACTAAGATGAATATGCATTCATCAGGGTACCACGGTCGTGATGGAGTGAATGTAGCACAACTATGGTGGATACCTCAAATTTCATGGTTGGGAGGATGAGGAGTCATGGCCTTGACCACAATTGTCTTACTGCTTTGCTGCCACAATCATTTTGGTTGAAACAACCATGGTGGCTGTATATTGGTACCACCAATTTGCCTAGAATGTCTGTGGTGTCTTGACTTCTTTGGTCTTGATGATTATGTGTCCATAGTAGAACTTTGGGTCTCATAGAATGGTTGTGGTAATGTTCCATGACAGTTTTGTGGGCTTTCCATGCACTTGAGTGTTGAACTTGTCTATCCATAGTGCTATTTTCTCAACTTTGTTCCTTAGTCCCTTGGGGTGGATTGGAGTTTACTTTGATGATTCCTTGGGGATCCTCCATGCATGTTCACATTTGGATCTCCTCCTTCCATCAACTAGTACCTAAGTACATGTAAAAACATGCAAAAAGCATCCATAAGTGTGTTTGACAATACACCAATTATTGGGAATATGACATGCAGTATGAAACATTTAGATCTGAACAGGGAGATAAAACACACCAGCTGGGTCAAATCTAGGGCTTCATCACTGCACAAATCTTAAAACATACATTTCCTCAAGTATCATATAATTAAATCTCTTTTCAATTCATAAGGAAATGATAAATGCACTCACACACATGCTTGACTAGAGGAGTTTGACGTTGATTATGTACATGCAATCTTCCTCTATTTCTTCTTCCATAATGGATCAAGTAAAATCAAATCCTATATCACATGACTTCTCATATTGGGTCAAAAAGTCATATAAGTGATATGCCATGACAAGTCTCCATTTAAACCCATTTCATATGTACATTTGCCCATGACAACTAGGAATTTAGTTTAACTTGCATACATTCTCTTCTATTATTAAATCCACCCTACTTGGCCCACTTAGTAATCATTGTGGGTATGGGAGCTAGGTTTGATGTTTCTTAGCCCAATAGTTATGCAAAAGGAAGAGAGGATTGTCAAAGGAGATTAGGATTATATTACATAGGATCACCGATCCTTTCCTTATTTAATTTAGACACTCTTTCATAGGAGCATCTTTAATTTTCATTTTTCATTTTTGTTTTTCTTTTGCACCTTTTTATATCTAGGGCATATGGTGGTAGGAGTGAAATATAGAGAAATAAGGGTTGAAAACCCCAATATTTTCAAGGATGTCCAAGGATGACTCTTTTTGTTCTTTTTCTAACATCTTTTCATGATGTAGTGATATAAGGAGTGGTTGAAAAATAATGGATCTAGAAGGGATTTAAATAATGTGGATTTCCACATAGGAGTTTCTGCACACAAGCTAGTCCAGCAATCTTCAAAAATCAAAGAAAAATTCTAATGAATGAGCACTTATGTCAAAACACATTCTTTTAAGAAGAAATGATCAAACCCTAAGCATCTAGGTCTTTCTTTAATTTCCTTTTACCCATTCAATCTAAAAGAAGACAAGTGTGAAGCATGCATAAATTCAAGCATGTACTCTACAGTAAAAAAACATATAAGGGAGGGTGAGTTACATTCATGAAGGGTCATTTCATATAGTTCTGATACAATGAGATAGAGATTAAGATAGACATATTTAGGGAATATATTTCAATCTTGGGAAAAATTAGAAAAATGGTGCCTAACGCCCCTATTCACATCAAGATCTAACTAGAAAGTAGGAAACAAAGTGGAAGTAAATCCTAACTAAAAACACAAAGAATTTTCAAAAACTACATGTGATGATATGCAATGGGTGGCTTAACAAGAAAGTTAATTTTTTTGAAAATTATAGAAAAATGCAAGAAAATAAGCTACTTGACATGAAAGAATGCAAATATTCAAAAAGAAAATGTTTGAGGAGTAAAATAGACAAGTGTAGGGGACAATTAAGAAATTGATCATATAATAAAAAATTTAGTACAATGTAAGAAAGCAAACATGGGCCTACTTCCCTACCACCCCATTCTTTTAAATCATGTTGTCCTCAACATGAAACAAAGGTTTAGGATAGTAGGGTAATGATCATATATCTATGGTGGATAAACATCAAGAGGGGTAGGATCTAAGTCACTCAAGTGGGGTGGCCCGGGATCACTACAACTGTTTTGTTAAGAACATTCGTTCTAGATAGCTTTCCTATGGTCTTGGTGAGGAGAAAAGCTGTGACAATCAGTTCAGTATATTTGTCTTCTTTTCACCTTGGATTTTGTCATGATTTTTCCACTCCTTGGATTATTCTTCATTGTAAGTTCGTATCTAAGATGAATAAAAGCAACAAAAGCACTAAGTGTGATATATGTGTGTGTTTTTTGTTATAAAGTATGGAAGTAAAAGTATAACAAAAACAATGTCAGGTATGAGGTCAAACTCTAACAAACCAATGTGGCTTGCCTCCCACCAATGCTAAGTTTGTTTCATTCATTCAGGCATGTTATTCTTCTTCTGAATCATCCATTAACAAAGCTAATGGTTAAACTCAAGATTTAAAGGGCCTTCCCAATGCCATTTGAATATTTTTCCTCAATCCTATGGTCATGGGGTTCCTCATAAAATTCCTCTTCAAACTAATTTTTCTTCTCTTGCTGAGGTGATAATGTGTTGAAGATGTTGAGGGTCAACCTCAAATTCATGAAGGTAACCCTCACCATGGAGGTGCACACATGAATATCAACATCGACTACAACTAAAAAGGAACTTCCCAATATGATGTGGATATTTGTGTCCTCAAGATCCATAATAAGAATATGAAGTCCACTAGGAACACAACCTATATTATAGTGTCAATAATCACAAGAAAATCATCATCTTTTCCCTTGGGACTTTGATATAATTATTGGAAAATGTAGAGCACAATTTTCTAGATTCAATTCACTCAATACCAATTCAAGATACACACTATAGGGCATAAGATTCACATTAGAACTGAGGTAGTCAAATAATTTTCAATGAGACGACCACCAATGTGGAAGGGAATTAGAGGTATGCATGGTCCTTTATCTTTAGTGGGAGGACATGTTTAAAAATATAGCTCACTTGCTTGATGAGTTTCACTCTCTTGGGCAATCTCCCCTTTATCTTTCTCTTGAAGGTGCACTTATCCTTAAAAAAATTACATACCCTAGAATTTGATTAGTTGCATCAAGAAATGGGATATTGACCTTCACTTGGATAAAGACCTCAAGAATATTGACATTATTCTTTTCCCACCTCTTTGATGAGGGCTCATCTAAAGCATCAAGGAATGGATGCTCATTTCCACTTTCTTTTATTGAATTGCTAGGAAGATCTTAAATATCACTTAAGGGACTCTTGGAATCACAATCACGGTAGAGGGAACAGAATCACTCCCAAATGGATTAGTGATTGGAACACTTGCAACCAAAAAATCAAAAGAAGGCATCATAATAGATTTTCTTTTCATCATGGTATCATTTTTATCTATCACCATAATATTAACATACTTCTCCAAAATTGATTTATCAATAATTCCTTGGCTAACATGATCTGCGTCCCTTTTGCTTTTGGTTTCCTCAAGACCTTTGCAACTCCTTATGTTTGTCACCAAAGTCACTTGCTCATGGGGAGTATGGGGATCTTGTGATACTTGTAGTGGTGGTGGAGGTTTTTTTTGTTGTTGATAGTGAGATGGAGGTTCAAGGATGTATTGTTGTTGTGGAGGTGGTTGTTGGATATAGGGTTTTTATGGTGGTTGTTGAGGTGGAGAAGGGCATTGGTAATTAAACGGTGGTAGTAACGGTGGAGGATCATATGGCTAGGGGGACCTTGTTATTGTTCCACATGTTGTACTTGTATTGGTGGTATACTGTAGGAGCTTTGGTGGCTTCTATTTGTCCATTTGTATTGTTCTCCTCATTTTTTTGGTAAGGAAGTCATCCCTTCTCATGACATGCAAGAGATAAGGATAGGTAATATAGCCTTTGTCCAAGTCTATCTATCTTTTCTCCATATGTATACATATCTTTCTTCACTTCATCTAGACTCCTTAGCCTACCAAGAACTTCTTTCTCAAACATTGAGCTATATTTTTGGCCTTGATGTTGCCTTTATTTCCCATGTACATTATCACTTTGTTGTCTCCATTAGAATTTAGTGTGATTTCTCCACTTAGGAGTGTCATATTGGGACACTGGAACTTGGTTGTTTTGATTTCTAAAAATATTGCATAGCTTTAATGTCTTCCTCAAAAGTGTCAATAGCTTGCATGAAATTTCATAAAGTGGTTCCACCTTTGTTCTTCATTGTATTAATTATTTTTAGAGAGAACCATCATAAATTGTGGATTGGGGTCATTGGAATGTGGTGGTGTGTCTGTCATAGAAGATCCATTCTGATTTCTACCATATTCATTGATCTCACTAGAAGCTTGATGTCTTGAGTTTTTTTGCCAAGTGTTATAATGTCCAAGAATATTTAGGAGGTTTCTCCATGGAGTGACACCACATGAAGATACCACCATAGTTTGGCACAAGGGGGATAATTTGGAATAGAACACTTGTACCAATTTCAATAGGGGGATCTCATGGTAGGGAAATCTCTAAGTAATTTTTGAAATATCTCCCAACTATCATGGAAGTGCACATGGATAATTTGAACCAAATCTCAAAATGTATTTCCTTATGAGTGTCAACTTGGAAATAGAGTAGAACTTATTCAATAATGCATTTTTCATATCCTTCCAAGTCATGATAGCAATCCTTGAGTTGTACCATTCTTTACATTTATACTTCAAGGAGAATGCAAACATCGACATACGAATGGGATGAATGCTTGTTAGTGATGCGCGTAAGGTTGAACATATCCAAATGAATGAGTCCTCATGATGGTATTGGTTATCCTCATCAATTCCATAATAGTTAATAAGTATTGTAGATAATGCTGGTAGTATAGAGAAAGCTTGCCCCAATATTGCACCAAACATTACAACAATTAGAGAAGTTTATGGTCCTAGAAAGAAGTAGTCTTGTTCCTACAAGGTGGAGGTGGAGCACCCATTTCTTTAGTGTCATAATTTTTATCCTCAAGGGGTGGTCCATTTGGGATAGCCATCCCTTGATCCACTTGATCCCATCTATGCCATTTTATCCTACCTTTGATGATGATGATCCAAACCCCCTAACTAGGGGTTGGGTCCACCAAAGAAAGATAAGACTAACCATAATTTTAATCACTAATTAAAAACAAACTTTTTTTAATAAATACAAATAATGAAACATCATGTTAACTTAAAAATAACATATGATTTAGTCATAAGCATCATATATTCTCAACTGAGTTTTACTCTTAAGTGATCAACTAAAAGAAACCAGTTATTGCTTTACCATACATCAAATCCATCTTATTATAAAAATATTATCAACCCTAACTCTCTCATTCGCAAGGCCATATGAAGGATAAGAGACTATATAACTAAACTTGATACTCATCTCAAGACCTCAGTTGATTTACTCCTAATGAAATCTAACTTCTAACTCCCACTATTGTTGTAAACCCGTTCTGAAAAACTATTTTAGTAGATTGTAAGGGCTACTAGCTTAGTGCACAGAAAATCAACAAGAAACCATGTGAATCTAGATGTATATTGCTAATATAATTAAATATAGAAGAATAAACACCATGTAAATTAAAAAATTATTAACCATATAACATGGTATTACTTTTGACAATAAGTGGAATAAATAAATAAACTAAATCCATTCATTAAATATTTCATTCCTTTTTTTATATTATTGAACAACATGAGGTGCCCCACGACATGTGGAAGTGCCACATCAAGATCTTACCATATAAGACTTACAGTAGATTTGGGACTCTAAGTCTATTAAATTAGACCCCTGGCATACAAAAAGGCTCACCACATATGGCTGTGATGACTAATCAACTAGATGGATAAGCTAGACTACTCCTCTAAACCTAAGTACTCAGATAGAGAGTCAAATCATCTAGCTTGACTACCTCCATTATTGGTTCCACAAGGACTGACCTATAGAGTGATATCTGAACTAACTAAATTGTACTTGGTACTAATGTTGGGTACCTTACTAATCAAGGAGACTGCCCTCACTAGGCTAAATTCATGATACCTCTCTAGTATGCCCCGACTACCTCAGCTTGGACTCTGCTAGTCACTAGGCACATTTCATCCTTCATGGTGTAGACCTCTGTGATGAATTCTACAGTATTCATGGCATCTAGTTTCTAGTTCATTTTTAGTTTTACTGATAGACATACTGTTGTATCATTTTTAGGTTAACTCTTTACTTAAGGCTTCTATTTATATTATTGAACACTGAACATAATCTAAATAACTGGAATCAATTAAGTATTCTACCCAAACTAATAAACTGAGCAGGCCAATAATACCAGAAAAAAATTCTTTAGAGTTCATAAGTGTCTAACTAGAAACAAGCATCAAATATATCATAAATTCATAATATGATTTAATATTATAGAAATCAGGGCAAATCTAGGGTTTCAAAGTTTCTAATTCAACCATCAATATGCACTACAACTTTATAGAAAATAAAAAAAAGATCTGAAAACACATATGTGGAATCACCAATATTTTAAAATAATTAGTAAGTCAACTGAAATCTCAAGCTTGCACTCAATAAATTAAACAATATAAATTTCATAAAAAATAATATATATCCCTTATATTTTTTGAATTAATTTATATAAGAATCAAAATGTAAAGGTTTCCATTCACCCACACTCAATCTAGCTTACTGATCTCGAGTTAGATTTAGATAGACTCAGATTACAATTTACCAAGCTTGCATTCAAGCTCCAAACCTCAAAAGCTAGTTTTGAATAGTTTGACGTTGGATCAATAGACCTAAATGAAGCATGTTGGATGTAGAAGATAATGTAGTCAGATGATTTGGTTTTTACTACACTCACAAATTCACCTAAGGGTTGAGACCCCTAAGGTTTTACCAAAACAACATGAAATAATACCACCGGCAAGCAGACAGGTCTTATCATAGTATAGTTAAGGATTGAATCCCAACATATAATGTTTTTAAGAACCTTGCTAATCATATCTAGTTGAACCAAGAACAATATTTAGAATACAGATTTGATTTGAGTTGATTTAAACTAATTGCAAGGAAAGTAAATGAGCAAAATTAAAATAGGGTGTAGATTAATGGTGGAAGTCACAAGAGTGGAATTGGTTTTCATAATCACTACTTATGCAAACATATCCATAACACATCCAGCCAAGATAGAACCATCTAAAAGGAGTAAAAGAAAAATTCATCCGTTAGGCATGAGAAATTGTAAAGTTTCTATGAGCTTGATGTCTTGTTATTCATGGGTCATGTATTTACTACTCCAAAGATATGCCTTTGGGATCTCATTCACACATCTACCGTGTTCATTGACATTCAAATACTAAGCATAGAATTTCTTACAAAAAAGGATTATAATAGACCATATAAAGTAGGTGATCAATCCACAAAACATGCATGAAGCAATTAACATTGAAAAGGAGAGTTATACACAAGTCATGGAATGTTGAAATATAGACATACAAACATGTAAAGGGAGGCTATTACTCACATCCCAACGAGATGGACTACTCACTCTTTATAATAGAAACAAGGTTAAGGAAGAAGATGCAAGATTCATTCATGTTCACTGTGGAGAAGAAGTCCTAAGCTCTGTGGAATAGCAGTCTTCTATGTAATGAAGAGGTTGACTCAGTGGAGGGACATGTAAGACACCTAGGACAAGCTTGAGTGTCCCCACCTTCACTCCTTCCTTCTTCCTCTTGGATCGCTCTGTCAATGAAGAGGAATCATTGATTGATTTGTGTCGATGAAGAAGTTTCAACCACCTCAGTTGATGGTCGATGGATGTATTGGTGGAGATGAAGTGATGAAGCAACCACAATCTAATGGTGCCCCAAGGGAAACTGATGGAGTGTTGATCAATGATATTCTTGGTTGGTTTCACAATGAAAACCTATCAACATAGATGGGTGGTAGCGACCCACTCTCTAATGATTGAAATGGTTAGGTATTTCATAGCCTTGGAGTGTAGAGGTAGCAACTTAGTCAACCTGCCATTTCATTGTTCTGTGGCTTGTGAGAGTGTAAATGATCCATCGAGCACCGGAAATTAAGGCCATTGGGCACCAAAAATCAGAATCTCATTGGTCGCTAGAATGCTACAAAATCCGTTAGGCATCAAGGCAAGGGATCCGTTGAGTACTGGGAATTCAATTCCCGCCAGGCATGTGGTGTTGCGATCTCATCGAGCACCAGGTGTTGCGACCTTATCAGGAACCGGGGATGACACCTTAGTGGGCACCAGGTTTGCAAAGCTGCATCTCAAGTGGAGTTTGGTAAGAGAAAGGTGTAAAAAAGTATTTAGGGAGGTTATTTTAGTAATGTCAAAATAAAGGAGATTTATAAGGATAAAACAAGTGTAGCTTGTGATATGAAGGAAGAACATGCACTTAACATCTACACAATTGGATTTTATCACAAGGTTAAGAAAGATGTTTGATAGGTGTTACATAGGATTTTGGTCAAGTCAAAAATAAAAATAAGAAAAATTATACGATGGAAACCAACTTACCAAGTCAGGTCTCTAAAGCAAAACCATTAGTTTTCCTATTATTCTTGTTTTCCCCTAAAGTCACTCTAGAAATATCCCTTCGAATTTTCCTTTTCAAAGACTTAGGGCTCAGGGTATATAGTGGATTTAAAAATGAATACAACAAATTTTTTTATTAGATTCTGATATGTGTAGAAAAGTTATGATCATTTTTGTGATTGGTTCTGTCAGACGACAATAGAATCCAAAAATGTCAATTTGTGAGTCTACCAAATGATTTTTTGTTGAGTTTACAAAACCTTTAGTTGTTGAGTCTGTTGAATTGTTGATTATTGAGTCTGTCAAACCATTAGTTGTTGAGTCTATCAAACCATCAGTTGTTAAATCTGTCAAACCATTGGTTGACAAGTCTGTCAAACTATTGATTTTTTAGTCCATTGAATTGCCATTTTTTGAGTCTGCCAAAACATTATTTGTAGAGTCTATTGAACCATAAGTTGAGTTTGCTAAACCATCAGTTGTTAATCAAGGTATTTCTATGTAAAAACAAAAAGTACCATATCTCTATCCTTTTAGCTCTGATTTGGTTCAATGTTTTTGGATTGGATTCATAACTGAATTATATACAATTCTATAACTCAATTTTTTTTAAAAAAATATCCATTTTCTTAATTAATTAATTTCTTAAATATTCTGAATCTCTTTCTATCAACATGTGTTTGTTATTAAGATATTGTATAAGGTCCAAACCTTAATGTAATCATAAAACATATTTTCTTTAACTTATCAAAGAACCTATTTAAGCTAAGATAAAAGATAAACCAACCAATTAATAATGCAACATGTTTATTAAAGGTGTAATTAACACCATGATAATCTCAAATCCTCCAATTACTAGTAAAGTAAGGTATAGGTTGTAACAATTGCCCCCTCTTAAATAAATTTTGCCTTGAAATTCCAAGAAAAGGAAAGGATTCTTGTTACACATATCCTACTCTAACTCCTATGCGACTTCATATACACCATGATTCCTCCAATGTACCTTTACTAGTGGTATCTCCCTCTTTTTACGCTTTCAATTATACGGTCTAGTATAGTTCAAAATAGGAGATATCTTCCCTTCATTGTATTGGTTCTGGGTCTATGATCTTTTATGTAAATGGATGACACTTATTCAACATGGATACATGAATCACATCATGTAAGTTGTTTAGCTTAGGAGGCAACACAAGTGGTACTTGTCCAATCCACTGAATGATTGGATAGGGACTCATGTATCTAGGAGTTAGTTTTCTTGCTTTAAAAATCTCAATACACATTTCCATAGTGACACATTCAAATTAACTTGATCCCAAAACTCAACTTAAAGTGGTCTACATAGCTTTTCTATATGTTCTATGCAACTTTCAACCGGTCTAATTAAAAATATATTTTATATTGTTTCTTCCATCAACATTGGACCAAGAATCTTCCTCTCACCAACTTCTTACCTACAAATATGAGATCTACAATTTATCCCCATATACAACTTCATAAGATGCCATGTCTAAAGTAGAATGATAACTATTGTTATAGGCATATAAAACTAAGGTGGTTATCCCAATTGCCACTAAAGTATAGTACACATGCTCTTAGCATGTCCTCTAGGGTTTGAATTCTCTTCTCTAACTATCCATCTATCTAATGATGAAATACAATGCTAAATTTCAAACCTATTCCCAAGGCACAATGTAGTTGATTTCAGAATATAGATGTGAAATTGGGGTCTCTGTTGATATAATAGTGGTTGGTATGCCATGTAATCTAACTATCTCATCTATGTAGACCTTTTCTAGTTTGGGTTCATCCCAAGTTTTCTCGACTAGAAGAAAATGGGAAGATTTTGTTAGTCTATCCTCAATCACCCATATAGACTCAATATCATGTTGTCGTCTGGGTAACCCTACCACAAAGTCCATAGTAATATGTTGCTACTTCCACATAGGAATAGGGAGTAGTTACAGGCACACACTAGATTCTAGTGTTCAATCTGAACTTGTTGGCACACACCACACATGGGTACATACTTTGCTACATCTCTCTTCATACATGGACACCAATACAACTCCTTTTGGTTGTTGTAGATCTTGGAACTACTTGCATGCATCACATACACAAAAGAGGAAGCCTCCTCAAGGATTTTCTTCCTTAACTCAATGTCATTTGGCACACACAATCTGTTTTCCTGATACAACAACCCATCATCTAAATATTTGAAATGTACCCTCTTACCTTATATCATATCATGCATAATCTATCACAATTCACTGTTGCTCTATTGAAGCTCTTTGATCTGATTATAGGATGTAGGTCTAAAAAGCATCTCTATAATAATCCCATCTTGTTCAAACACACTCAAATCTAGTTTTTTCTCCCTCATTTTGACCAATAAGTCTATTTTCACACATGTCATAGAAAACATTTCTATACATGATGTGGACATCCTACATAGAGCATCTTATACAATATTGGCCTTTTCAAGGTGATAATATATTATGACATCATCCTCTAACTATCAACATTGTCACATATTGAAATCCTTTTATGTAAAAATGTACATTAAACTCTTATGATTAGTAAAGACCTAACACTACTCACTAGAGAGATATAGATGATATGTGTTTAAGGCATCTACTAATGCAGCCAAGTCAAGATCATGTGTTGGATAATTCTCTTCCTTCTTCTTGATCTATTTGGAAGCATAGGACATCACCTTACCTTCCTACATAAGAACACATCCTAAATCTCTCCTAGATGCATCATGCAATACCACATATTCCTTATTTCCCTCTGATAAATTCAAAATTGGTGCTATAATTGATTTCTTCTATAATGTTTAAAAGTTTTCTCTCATGTTTCAAACCAAACAAAAGGCACATGCTTCCTTGTTAAATATTTAAGAGGTTCTTCCAATACACTAAAGTTATGTATAAATATCCTATAATATATATATAACCCTAGAAAACTTGTGATCTTAGTAGGAGTTATGGGTTGCTACCAATAAAGAACATATTTCACTTTCTTAGGGTATACACATACTCGTTCTCCTGATTTGACATGTCCAAAAGAGGATACTTTAGACAACTAAAACTCACATTTACTAAACTTAGCATATAACCAATATTTTTCTAACAAGTACGAGACTATCCTTGGATCTTGTTCATATTGTTCTGCATCTCTAGAATATATAAGGATATCGTCCATAAACACTACTACAAACTGATATAGATACAGTTCCAAAACTCTGTTCATCATGTTCATAGAAGTTGTGGGGGCATGTGTCAGTCCAAAAGACATAACTACAAACTCATAATGTCCATATTTGTTCTAAAGGCTGACTTAGGTACATATGATGCCTTTATCCTTAATTGATTTTAATGTTTTAAATAGTGTTGTTATGTGGTGCATATGCGGCTACATATGCGGTGCAACTCTCTTTCCAAACCACATATGCATATGCGGCTTAGTATTCAGTCATGGCTACATGTGCGATCATGTATGGGGCGTGAGCAAGGTATACACGGCAATTTTTATTAGAAGTTATGTAGGCTTTTTTTCTTCAAATTAATATGTTATAATTTAATTTAAACTACTTATTTACCCACACACCCACATGTACATATGTATATGTTTTAACAACATTCAATATCTATATATATCTATGTATATTGTAGTAATACATCAATGGAATAGTTACATATAATACACAAACATCATCAAATGTGTAATATTCTACTTTACATATATTGCATTTTGATATATACATACACACATATATGATATATATTGACATCTACATACATATTTCTTCATATATGCATATATCATATATAGATTTATAGGTTAATATGTATATATATACATATAGCACACATAAATATTTCAAATATGCTATTTATGTATACACATATATGTGTACTTATGTATATTATACATCTATATTTGTATGGGCATTTATAAATATACATACTTTTGTGCACTACAAATGAAATATATAATTTATATGCTTAATATCTATTTTTATGGTATATATATTTAATTTATTAGAAGAATCCAAAAAATGTATATAATCCTGCATACCATAAGTACTCTTTAAGGTGACCTCTTCACACGCATAATACATACCACCATTTAAAAGTATGACTGGTAATAGCCTAACTAGAGATCTATTTTTGAAAAGATTGTTGCTCGACGTAGCTGATCAAATAAATTATCAATCCTAAGCAAAGGATATTTGTTCTTAAATAGTTATCTTATTCAACTTCCTATAGCCTATGCACAACTACACAATATCATCCTTATTTTTGTCACAAAAGCCACTAGAGATCCCCAATGTGACATACTAGGCTGAATGAAGTACTTGTCCAATAACTTCTATAATTGAGTTTTTAATTTTTTTAACTTAACATGTGTTATTCTATAGGATGGTAATGGTATTGGGTGACTTCTAGGTATAATTCGTATCTCAAAGTCAACATCTCTCTTAGGAGGTAAACCTGGTAACTTATGAAAATATTATAAAAACACATAAAATATTGGAATATCATCTAGATTAACTATTCTTTTCTTTTCCTTTGCATCTACCACATACACTAGAAAGGCCTCACAACCTTTTCTCATCATCTTATTAGATACAATAGATGCTACTATGCATGTGGGTAATACCTTCCTATCTTCAGTGAAGACATAAGAAAACATGTTGAAAAATATCTTCTTTCTTCTAACAATCTAATCAGACATGGTACATCACAAGGAAATCCCTAGTTAAAATTTCTAGAAAAGAATTAATGTCTAAGGGTATGAGATTAAACACATAGGTATACCCACTAAAATTGAAAATACATCCATGAAATGTTTTTGTCAAAACTATTGTTTTACATAATGGCATTCTTAACAACAATTCAAAAGACTAATCAACTAACTATTGATCTATGAATAAATGAATGTGTCACACCAAGATCTATCAAGACTGTAATTGAAATACTATTTAAAAACAACATCTCACATGTAACAACTCTAGGATAGACTACTACTTCTGATTGAGTCATAGAAAAGAAATGTCATGTAGCTCTCCCACTGCCACAATGTCCTAACTATCTAGTGCTACCACTAGGTTCTCCTCCTTGATAGTCTGAAGCCACTAAAGAACTTGCTCCTCTAGCTATAGCCATCCTCATGGAGTTTGAAATTGAGATTGTAAGCTCTTTGCTGGTGTGATATGAAGCTTTGGGCAATCTATCTGAAATTGCCCCATCTGTCCACAATAATGACATCCTTGAAATTTGTCTCCCGAACATTGAACAAAGTGTTGTTCTACCATTCCTATCTCTATGGACCTTCCATTGATGTTGATGACCCTAGAGTCCTTGATGAATGTGTTAAGTATTTGATTTTCCAAGGCTAGATCTTCCCCTATTATGATAAGATACAACATCACTTGAACTAGATCCTTGTCTTCCAAGACCTTATCCTATTTTGGAAAAGAACTCATCACTTCCTTTGTATCCACCACTACTTTATCCTCTACTAAAATCTCCATATCTTTTTATACCCTTAGAATGTTTATAATCATTAACTAACACTTCAATACATATATTTACGTCCACCAAACTCTTCAGGGTTTTCTCTATCCCTTTTATCAACCAAGGAGATGTTGTGTCTAATATTTGGTCTTTAACCCACTTAAAACCTCTTGTATATTTGTATGTCATATGGTACAAGTTGTGCATAAAGGTTGACCAATCTCATAAAATATAAATCATACTCACCAATAGTCACAATCACATTCACATGTGAAAATCTCTCCAGCTATCTAATTTTATCATTTAGGAAGGTAAGAGGGGAATACTTCAAATGAAACTCATCAACAAATCCATATATGTCATCAACATATATCTTCTTTTATCTTCTACTATAAGACACCATTTTTTTTAGAGTAAACAAATCCATTCATTACTCAAGACAAACGGCATCTACAAGTAGAGAAGAACAACCACAAGAACAAGCAACAGTCAGGTACACAGACTTAGAACCACTACCACTCATATTGGAACGAGAATAAACCACTTCTGCATAGATCTCTCTTCTTCGAGGCTGACTTAAGGAACTTTTATGAGAGATGCCTTCAACTTGAGCATTAGGCAGCGGTGTAAGGGATGAACCAAACTAGTGTTCCATACGATTGTTATCTCTACCATCCATGTCAACAGCTTGAGCAGCAAACGAACCTAAGGCAGAACGAGACCTGCTAGAGATCATGATACTCTCATGACAGGAGAGAGAAACAACCCCCTAAAGGACAGACAAACACCGAAGAACGGTGACAAGAAGGCAGAGAACCTGCCTAGAACCCAAAAACACACACACAAAAGGGAAATCAAACAGAGAGAAAAGAAAGAACGCTAAACAGGGGGGCAAACGCCAGTCTTCGGCAGGTACACGCCAGACACCGTAGACTCGGCCGCCTCCACACCGCCACCAAGCAAAAGCTACGCCAAAGGAAAAGCCTCTGCATGGAAGCCACCGCCCCTTCACCCTGTGACTCCCGGATCAGAGGACCGGGAGACCCGACCCCGACGGCCAGAAAGGGGAAAGGCAGAAGGCGATGGAGAGGAGAGAAGCCAGACAGATAAGGAGCGCGATCTGCAGATCGGACAGACATCGACGGAAGCCCAGGGGGAGAGGGTGGCCACGCACCGGCAGCCGACCTCCTCCCCCGAGTCGGAGGATCGAGCGCCTGGAACCCTAGATCGCCTTCGTGATCGCCAGAGCGGAATGAGCGGAACGAGCGGCTAGTACTGTGTTCTCTAAGCCACCATAATCATGCATCTTATTTAAGTATACATATAACATGGTTAATCTACATGTCCTCTGATAATTCCATAAAGCAGAAAACCTTTTCTAGCTATCAGAGCCACACATTTTCTACAACTAGATCTGTTGTTCCAAAAAATTCAATCCCACCGAGCTTAGTTGCCATCTCATAGTATCTAATTAGGTCCTTTCTAGAAGACAAAGACATCCTATCCATCTTATATTTCTCTTTTGCATCCAGAAAGATATGATACATCCTAGTTTCCTCATCACTGTTCTATCCACCCTTAGCCATCACTTGAGAGTGAGGGCCATAGTGGCTCTTAGCTTGTTCCTCACTGTGACCATGTCCTCTTCCTACTATATGCATATTCAAAATAATAATACATATGGTATAAGATTGCAATTCAAAGATGAATATATCCTATTCCTACTGGTCTTTTACCACCATTATCTGAAACCTACGCTTGACTACCAAGAGTTGATGGTGACCCAAATCCTCTAACCATGATTTAGGCCCACCAAAGAGGGCTAAGACTAACATCCACTTTTAATCACTAATTTTAAACAACCTAATTTTTTGAAATTATTAGAACTAATAAAACATCATGTTAACTTAAAATATAACATATGATATAAGAATAAGCATCACATGTTCACAAAAAATATTTATTCTTACATCATGATCAACCAATAGAAACTAATTCTTACTTTAACATACATCAAATACATCTTTTTATAAAACTGCTCCTAATCCTCACTCCCTCATTCGTAGACCAGAGGAAGGATAAGAATCCATCTAACTAAGATAGATACTCCTCTCAAGACCTTAGTTTATATGCTCATGATAAAAGCTATCTTTTGAATCCTTTTATTGAGTTGGGCCCATTTATGAAAAATGTTATTAGTTCATTGTATGAGCTATTGGCTCACTGCATAGAAAATTAACAAAAACTATGATAATTTAGATGTATATTATTAACATAATAAATACAAAAGTACACAAAAATAACTATTAATAACTATAAGTCATGCAACATGGAAGTACTTCAACCAATACATGTAATATATAAATAAATAAAGTAAAATCATTCATTAAATGTGTTAATTCCACATGTGGTGTACGACATCATGTGGAAGTATCATAAAAATCTATAATCTCACTATATAAGACTTAGAGTACACCCAAGACTCCAAGTCTATCAAACTAGCTCCCCAACTTTCAATGGTGCTCTCTAAGTCAAGCCTTGGCAGCTAATCAACTGTCTGGGCAAACTAGATTTCTCATCTAAACCTAGGTACTTAGGAAGAGAGTCAAAACACCTGATGTAACTATCTGCACTAGTGGTTCCACAAGGTCTGACCTACTGAGCATTATTTGAATTAACTAGAATGTACTAGGTACCATTGGAGTCTCTGGTTGATGTTGGGTATCTTAATAATTAAGGAGATAATCCTCACTGGGCTAATCACATGTACCTCTCTGGTACACTATGCCTACCTCATCCTAGACTCTACCAGTCAGTAGGAACATTATCTTCTTCATGGTATAGAACTCAGTGATGGATTCTATGGTATTTAGGGTATCTACTAGTTGATTCTTTAGTGTCACTGATAACATCTCATTTATGCACTTTTTGCATATGTTTTATGCTTCTCCTAGCATACCTTTTATAGACATTTCTACTTATTTTAATACTTTATGCCAAAAATCTCAATTGCACATATCTTTCACCTTTGTAGGGTTATGCCAAGACATGGTCATGGTTAACACCACGACCGCGGTCGAATCCCCTTATCACCATCTCTACGCCCCGCGAACAAGGTCCTGCCGCAATCAGGACTTCCCCTCGGCCACAACCTACAACTTGAACACCACAATCACAGTGGGTGTCTCGACCGAGATCAAGCCACAACTGAGGTCATGCCTCGACCGTGGCTCACATCCAAGCCTCGACTGTGGCTTCCGTCCAAGTCACAATCGAGGCCCTACCGTGACCATGGGCCAGATGGTTAAGTCAGTGGGCAACACCTATAATAGGCCACCCTCGTTTGGAGTGTGAGACTTTGTGTACTTAACACCCACTGACCTTGTCCCTGTGGTTCAACCCCAAATATTACATTGGACCCCATATAATAGTTGCGGGGGCTTGTGTGTCTGGTTATAATCTTAAAAGTCTGACTACTCTAGATCCACTCCATTTTGGACGCGTGATTTAGGGCAGTCATCTTTTTCACGCCATTGTCGGGGAAAAGGCAAAAAGGCACTACTAAGAATTTGAGTCCACTCTCTATACTCATGTTCCTCAAGCTTAGTGATAAGCTTGACGACATAGAAACCTTAAATCTACTACCCTACAATTGCATAGAATAATTCATTTTAATATGTCCAATTTCCTAACTCGACTGTGTGGTCTATTCAGGGAACCCAGAGGGAAGCATATCCTTTCATTTTTTCACCTTAACCTCAAGTCACCATGCCGCCTCGTGTAGACGGTAGTCTTACTGGGGACGATCGGAATGCAAGAGTTCAACATGACCCACCACCGCATGAGACGGATGAAGATAGATATGACTATCACTTAGATGGTCATCATCATGAGGAAGAATGATGTGAGGAAGAACGATGTCACCATCACTGTAGAAGGAACCATCACAATCATCACGAGAATGAACATGAACGTGATGACCGGAACAGTGAGAGTGAAGATGATGAACAAGGAAAAACTCATAGAGAGTTGGCAACAAGTAGAGCCAATGAATCTAGATGCCCAATTCTCATCCCGCACTTCAATGAAATGAACTTTGAATTAAAACTGGATGTAATCTCGATGATCCAGAACAAACCATTCTGTGGAAATTCAAGGAGAAAAAATCCATACTATATTTTTAATGCCTTCAAAAACATATACAATACCATTAAGATGAGGGGAGTTCCTCAAGAAGTGATATATTGCAAAGGATTCAATGTCTCCCTTGAAGATAAAGCTCTATCCTGGTACCTCAACTTGCCCCACCAGTCTATAGATGGATGGAGACCCCTTGCAGATGCCTTTGTCACTAAATTTTATCCTACTGAGAGAACAATCTGTAATATGCAAAAGATCACTTCTTTCATGCCAAAACTGGGAGAGAACCTTCATGAGGCGTGGGAACTCTTTCAAGAATACCATAGAGATTGCCCTCACTACAACTACCATAAGTGATTCCTAGTGACCACCTTTTATAATGGGCTTACTCCCACCAAAAGAACTTTGTTGAATGCAGCTACCAGAAGTGATTTTCTTGTAAGAAACCAAGCAGAACCATGAAGATAATTGATAACATGGCGGCACTGCAAGAATGCATGAATTATGACAGAAATGAATGAGGATCAGTTAAGAAGGTAGGATCTAAAGGATCATCAATCGAAGACAAGGCCTTGGAAACTATTACAACCCAGATTCAGAAAAGAACCACCGATGTCAAATAGTTAAAAGACACTGGGGGCATGGGCAAGAAACACAGAGAAAGTTAGAAAATGCATTACATGTGGAGGAGGGTATGGAGTTGAAAATTTTATATATACACGGCCAGAGGAGAGTGAAGAAAGTGAAAGTGAAGAAGAAACAAAGAATGTCTCTTATGTTAATGTCAAACGACATGATTATCCTAGGTTTAACTATGATAATAAAGAATCTATGGAAAATGCTCATCAACTGAGTAATTCCTCTAAATCTCCTCTAGGATTTGAGAAGAAAGGAGGGCTGACTCAATACACTAGAACTACTAACTATAAGATGAACAAAAGTAGCTACCAGAGTCAAAATAAAAATGTGAGTTGACAAAGCCAAGGACAAGGTTAAGGGCCGAGCCAAGCCAAAGATAGCAACCAAACTGACATGATTGCTTAACTATTCGACTTCACAAAAAGGCAAGCTTCGGTAAATGATCAACTTGATCAAAGTGCTATCACCAATTTAGGAGTGATAACTACAATACAAACTCAAATGGCAGACATGAAAACTCACCAAAGGTAGATTGATCAACAACTTACACAACTAGATGAACTTATTAAAAACCCTTCGGGGAAGATCCCATCAAATATGGACACTGTAAAAATGGTCACTCTCCGATCAGGGAGAATGTTGGAAGATCCTAACACTAATAACACCAAAGAAGAAGGAAGCCATAGTAATCAACAATCTGAGAATGAGATTTGATCCAACCCTATTCTAGGGTTGTATCTTGTGTCATTTTGTACTTTTATCACATTCAAATGCACTAGAATTACATGTTATTCTCCCCAATATGATTATCATTGCAAATATGCTTATGGATGGTCTTTGCATTGTTTTTCAGGTACTTGGACCATGCTTAGATGGAAGAGAGAGAAGGAGGGACCCAGAGAAGGCCCCAAAGTCTCCCTCAACCTACCTCCAGTGGCCAAGAGTCATCCCCGAGAAAAGACATCCGAAAATGACAAAGTTAGAAGAGAAATCAAGAAGTCGAACCTCACCACGGACGTGGCCACAATGCCACGGTCGTGGCTTTTTTGCCAAACCAACAGGTTGCAACAGGGAAATCCATAGATCGCCCACGACCGTGGCCTCCCAGCCACGACCGTGGCCACTGAAGACAACACGGCCGTGGCACCCTGCCATGGTCGTGGGAATTAATTTGCAAGAAGTCAGGTTGCAACAGGGAATTGGCCTCACTGACTACGACCGTGGCCAAGTCTCCACGACGGTGGCCGATGCTGATCAAGATGCCCATGGCCCCTCCCCACGGTCAGCTCCAACCCCTCCAAAACGGACGTGTTACCCAACACGGTCGTAGTGCATGCTACCCACCACGACAGTGGCACTCCACCACGGCCGTGGCCACCACCATCTCACCACTTCCTTCACCCCAAGACCATGTTCACCACCTCACAGTCATCCCCCACTACCCTCACCACGGCCGTGGTACACCCACCACGACTGTGGTGATCACCTACCCTATACAACTTTCCACTATTTTTCCTATTTTGCCCCCACTTAGCCCTAGCTCCTATATAAGCACTAGTTGCTTCTAGGGCTCCAGAGAGAGCACCCCCTAGCCGCAATCTAGCTTCTCTCTTACATCCATTACCCCCATCCACCTTCTTCCTTGCATTCAACCCCATTTCCACCCACTTTCCACTCATTTCCACCATAGAACCCTAGATTCTCTAGGTTTCTATCCATCCATTCCACCATTTTCATGCACCCTTGCATCCTTGGAGGGAGGAGGATGTCTACAACAAGCTTGGAGGTGAAGAAGGAGGCTTCTACATCAAGTTTCATGGAGTCCCTACTTCTTCTACCCGTTTCTTTTCCTATTTTCATGATTATGTCTAGCTAAGCCCCCTTGTGGTGGGCTGTTTGGGATTAAAATGTTACTTTGATACCATGTTGGGGGATAAATTCTTGTAATGAACTTGATTCATATTTATGATGATTACTTCTTTCTTCCATCTATTTTCCTATCTTATTGCATGTGGTTTGTGCTTCTTGTATGAATTGCTTGTTTTGAGGTTTTTGATGACACTTCATTTCTAGGAGGAATTGGGGTGTATGTGGCAATCTTAGGAATGGCTCCTAGGTCCAATTAGTGGATCCCTAGCTAGCCCCCTTTGTTCCTACATACACATCCCTCCCCATACAAATGAGTGTGAGATTTAAGTGGCTAGTGTAAGTGAGAGTGATGCAATTGCCTAGGGCCTTCTAAAGGCTAGAGTGGCTAGTGGCATGAGGTTAAACCCCTTCATCTCCACTCC
Source organism: Alisma plantago-aquatica (assembly GCA_963693085.1). Lineage (NCBI taxonomy): Eukaryota > Viridiplantae > Streptophyta > Magnoliopsida > Alismatales > Alismataceae > Alisma > Alisma plantago-aquatica. The sequence goes on from OY856409.1 coordinate 403,372,581, forward strand.
CATCTCTACCCTCAACCCTCAATTGTCCACTATCACTTACCCTAGAAACCTAGATTTTGCCAATCTCACTAGAACTACACCTAACCCTAGTCTTCTACTAGTAGTATAGGGTATGTTCTAATGGCATTGCCCTTGTTGTTTGGTTTAGTAATCTAGATATGAATTGAGCACCATGCATGTTTAATGAACTCCCCCAACTAAAATCAAAGTTACATTCCCCAAATGGCCCACCCACCTTAATCACCTTGCTTAAAACCCTAATCTCTTAGTCTGCTTGTTAATGCTAGCTTAGTCCAATTGCTTTAGTCTAACTTAGTCAATTGCTTAGTTTTACTCTTCAGTGTTAACTTAGGCTCTTGCTCTTGCTAGTGGTTAGTCTAGTTCTTATTTGCTTCTTGCCTTGCTAGAGTAGTGTATCCCTTCTTGTTCCTGCTTAGTTAGTTTGATAACTTAGTATACTAATTTGCTTGCTCTTCCATAATTTAGTTTTCTTTTTGCATCTCTTACTTTCTCATTAGTGTAATCAACCAATCAACCTTAAAACCCTAAAAACCTTACTCTCTGCACTAGGAACATAGCTCACGCCATCTAACTCTAGCGCCCCCTCTATCTCCGCGGATCGACCCCGTACTTGCCGCCTCACCTATACTATGACGCGACCCCGTGCACTTGCGGGTGTAGTGTCTTAGTAGACGTAGGTAGTTAGTGTGGGACCATACAAATATCGAAAGCAAAGATCCCATCTCTCTCGTGCCTCCCGACCTCATGGATTGCACTTGTTGCAAGCCTCTAGCGGGAGCGCACCCAGCTTTCTGGCGTTGTTGCCAGGGATAGAGGTGCTCGACCTAGTTAGATAGTGTAGCTTAGCCTTTCCTTTTGCCCTCACCATTGCTATTATTAATTCTTTGTGTTACTCTTGCATATTGGTTCGCTAACTTGGCTCGTTGTTGTTTGTTTGTGACTTGCGCACGTGACAGTTGTGCATGCGTAGCACGTGTTCGACTTGCACCGACTTGGTGGTTTACGACCCCGAGATTGGAAGAAGAAGGCGTCAAGCTCGCCGCAACCTACACCGAGAGGTCGAGATGGCACAAAACGACCCACCACCGGAGGTTCCACCTCCACCGCCGCATCGCCCGCTTCACGAGTACTTCATGCCAGGGAACTACAACTACCCCATCGCCACTCTAGTTGACCAGATGCCAGGTCAACAGTTATCCATCCCGCCGGCACTCTTGGGGCTTCTCCCTACATACTTCGGTATGGAGAAAGAGAACCCCTACCACCACATAGACGCGTTCCTTGAAACGTGCTCTACCTTCCGCACACCTGCCTCCACCGACGACTCAATCAGGAGGACGCTCTTTCCTTTCTCCCTCAAAGAGAAGGCCAAGGAGTGGTAAATCTCGAGGCCAGATTTGGTCACTTGGAATGAGGTGAAGAACGAGTTTTTCAAGAAGTTCTTCCCCATCACCAAGTTATCCTACATGAGAAGATGCATCACATCGTTTGCCCAGAAAGACAACGAGCCCTTCCACGAGGCGTGGGAGAGGTTCCAGAAGTTGCTTCGTGACTGCCCTCATCATGAGGTTCCACTTTGGCAGCTAGTTCAGGCCTTCTACACCGGGCTTGAGGAGCAGAGCCAAAACAATGTAGATTCCTTTTACGGGGGCACGTTCATGGAAAAGCCGCCCGAGGAATCATGGCCGCTGTTTGAGAATCTCACCAAGAATTCACGCCACCGAGCTTCCACTAAAGGGGGGCATTGCGGCCGGAACTCCACCCCTCCCCCTTCCACCGTGGCTCCTGCACGCAATGCCACCGACCCTGATATGATGAAAATGATGGCTGATATGATGTGAATGATGAAGAATCAAGTGGGTGGCTCTTCTAGCCAACCCGCAATGGCTATGGATACTATAGACAAGGAAGTTAACGCTTTACACTCCTTCGGTGGCCGCAACAACCAGGGCCCGATGTCTAGTTCCTACACTCCCGAGTGGAGGAACCACCCCAACTTCTCCTGGAAACAACAGAACGAGGAAGGGCAAGGGCAGGGGCAGCAAAAGACACGCTACTAGGAAGGCTAAGGAGCCTAGATGAAGTAAAAAAGGATGTCAATGCACATGGGCAGTCTATAAACCGTCTTGAGCAGAGGTTGGACCAAATTTCTCTCTCTTTGGCTAGAAGGGAAGAAGGTAGACTTCCATCTCAACCACTACCAAATCCGAACAATGATGGGGTTTTTCTAGGGAACACTTCGAGTGCATATGTTCCACCATCTTACCAAGCCCCACCAAACCCCTATGCTCCTCCACCTCCTCAAGCACTGCTCAATTATCAATATGCTCCACCTCCACCTCACACTTACCAACAACCACCTCCACAATACCATCCCCCACCACAACAACAACCGCAACCCCAATTCATCCTTCAAAATCCCAACTCCCCTCACCAAAGGCCTCCACCACCCCAACAGCCACAACCACCTCCACAAGCTCCCTCTTATACCACCCATGAGCATGTGAAGGCTGTGACTACGTTGAGGAGTGGCAGGACCTTGGAGAGGCCCCATGGTACAGTTGTTGGCAGAGATGACACTGAGGCAGAGCAGGTTGATACTGAGATGCAAATTGATGATACTGTGATAAGAGGCTGTGTTGATACCGTGACGCCGAGCAGTGATACTGAGCCGTGATACCATGATTCCAGTGATACCAGTGGATGATATTGTTGATTTGGACCGATTGGGTTCCCAACTCCCTCCATATCTTGATGCACTTGAGGAGCCTTCTGTTGCAAAGAAAAAGAAGAAGCATGCAGATGATATTTTGGAGATATTCAAGCAAGTGAAAATCAATGTACCTCTTATAGATGTAGTCAAGCAAATTCCGTCCTATGAAAAATTCCTTAAAGAATTGTGCACCTTCAAAAGAAAGACAACAGGGAGGATGCCGAAGAAGATCAAGCTCACTGAGCAAGTGAGCTCCATTCTCCAACACACCATCCTCCGGAAAAGAAAAGACCCTGGTGCTCCCATCATCTCATGCTACATCGGGGCACATCGCATAGACCAGGCTCTTCTCGACTTGGGGTCTAGCGTAAACTTGATGCCATATGATCTGTTTGCTGAGCTCCAAATGGGGGAGTTGAGGCCAGCCCACTGCACTCTACAGTTGGCCGACCAATCTGTGAAGACGCCTACAGGGCGTGTGGATGATGTGCTGGTCCGTCTTGATGAAGATAATTCTGCCTTCTTCCCAGCCGATTTTATCATTCTTGATATGGAAAAAGAGGCTAGAAAGGTACCAATCATCTTGGGGAGACCTTTCTTAGCCACAGATGATGCCATGATCCATGTGAGGACAGGGACCATGTATGTTACATTCATGCACATGAAGATCAGGTTGAACATCTTCAAGTCTTCTACTACAGCCGAAGTGATAGGGGCCACCGAGGAAGATTGTTATTTGGTAGAATGCCTAGATGAGATTGTTGAAGAGTTCCTACCTGTGTGGATTGAGACTGCCACTCAAGGTAGAGGTCTTGAACCAATTGTTGAGTTCCCTGATGACGATGATGAAGATGATGAAGAGTGTGAGCTAGCCTTAGTGGCTGCAAGTTAGGACCTCCCTTCTATTTCTGCACCTTTGAAGAACTCCCTTGAAGCACCCCCCGTTCTTGAGTTGAAGAAACTTCCTGAAGGATTGAAGTACGCTTTCCTTAGCTCAAATGACACCCTCCCGGTGATCATTTCCTCTATTCTCTCTCCTGAGCAAGAAGATACCTTGATGGAAGTCTTGAGGAAGAACATCCAAGCCATTGGATGGTCTATTGCTGACTTGAGAGGGATTGACCCCTCTATCTGTGTGCATCAGATATACTTGGAAGAAGATGCGAGGCCGACCCGTCAAATACAAAGGAGGCTAAATCCCAAGTTGAAGGACGTTGTAACTCAAGAGGTTGTGAAGTTGCTTGATGCAGGGATTATCTATCCCATCTCTGACAGTACGTGGGTGAGCCCCATCCAAGTAGTGCCCAAGAAGGGTGGGATTACGGTTGCAGAAAATGTCGATGGTGAGCTTATGCCGGTGAGAGAGAAATCCAAGTGGAGAATGTGAGTGGATTACCGGAAGCTCAACGAAAAGACAAAGAAGGATCACTACCCACTTCTGTTTCTTGATCAGATTTTAGAGAGATTGACTGGGAAGAGCTTCTACTGTTTTCTTGATGGGTACTCGGGATATTTTCATATTGCTGTGCATCCGAAGGACCAGGAAAATATGACATTCACTTGTCCAAGTGGTACATTTTCCTATCAGAGAATGCCATTTGGATTGTGAAATGCCCCTTCCACTTTCCAGAGATGTGTAACCTCAATCTTTGCTGACATGCTTGATTTGTCACTTGAAGTTTTCATGGATGATTTTTCAGTTTTTGGGAAAACCTTTGATGAGTGCTTGCTACATCTAGCTGCGGTACTGGAAAGATGTGTGAAAGTTCACTTAGTTCTATCTTGGGAAAAGAGCCATTTCATGGTACCTGAGGGTATAGTTCTGGGACACTGAGTTTCTAAAGATGGGATTGAAGTTGACAAGGCCAAGGTGGGCCTTATTTCTACACTCGACCTTCCTTCCACCGCAAGACATGTTCGATCTTTCTTGGGACATGCAGGTTTCTACCGTCACTTTATCAAGGACTTTAGAAAAATCTCAAGACCACTTTGTCGATTACTTGAGAAAGATGTCGAATTTCAGTTTGATGACAAATGTGTTGAAGCCTTCAATCATTTGAAAGAGAGGCTTATTTCTGCTCCTATCATGTAGCCCCCGAATTTCTCTTTGCTGTTTCAGATCATGACGGATGCATCCGATATGGCAGTGGGGGCTGTGCTGGGTCAACGCATTGGCCGAATTCCTCATGCTATCTATTATGCAAGAAAAACATTAGACGATGCTCAAAGAAACTATACAACTACTGAGAAGGAGTTGCTTGCGGTGATCTTCACTCTTGACAAGTTCCAGCCGTATCTCTTGCAAAGCAAAGTGACAATCTACACGGACCATGTTGCGTTGAAGTATCTCATGTCCAAGAAAGACTCAAAGCCAAGGTTGATCTGATGGATTTTGTTGCTCCAAGAATTTGACATAGAAATTGTGGATAAGAAAGGAATAGAAAATGGTGCTGCAGATCATCTCTCCCGCCTTGATGGACCTTTTGATGTGACAAGTCCAATCAAAGAGACAATGCCACATGAACAACTCCTCTTAGTCTCATCTGTCCAAAATCCATGGCACAAGCACATAGCGAATTTCCTAGCCAGTGGGAGGATATCGAGCATGTGGACAAGAGAGGAAAGCAAGAGATTGTTTGCTATGGTAAAGAACTACATTTGGGATGACCCTCACCTCTTTAAGTATTGCCCGGACCAACTCATTAGGAGGTGCATTCCGGAGATGGAGCAGAAATAAGTCTTATCTATGAGCCATTCCGGAGTGTGCGGAGGCCATTTTGGAGGGAAATACACGACTGCCAAAGTTCTTCATTGTGGATTCTACTGGTCGACATTGTTCAAAGATGCTCATGACTTTTGCAAGGGTTGCTTCAAGTGCCAAACAGTGGGCACCATCTCAAAGAGGGACATGATGCCTCTATCACCTATTCTTGTGGTAGAAGTGTTTGATGTTTGGGGGATTGACTTTATGGGTCCTTTCCCTCCTTCTTTCGGGTATGTCTACATCTTGGTCGCCATAGACTATGTATCAAAATGGATTGAGGCTGTGGCAACAAGGACAAATGATCATAAGGTGGTGTGTGATTTCGTGAAATCCAACATCTTTAGACGTTTTGGTGTTCCAAGGGCTATGATTAGTGATGGCGGGAGTCATTTCATCCACCGCACCTTCGAAGGGCTGCTAAAGAGACATGGAGTTAACCATCATGTAGCTACTCCTTACCACCCTCAAACGAGTGGTCAAGTTGAGTTGGCAAATTAGGAGATAAAGCTCATTTTGGAGAAGACGGTGCGACCGAACCACAAGGATTGGTCACTTCGCCTCAATGAAGCTTTATGGGCATATAGGACTGCATACAAAGCCCCAATTGGCACTACACCGTTCAAGCTTGTCTATGGTAAGAGTTGCCATTTTCCGGTTGAGATGCAACACAAGGCATTGTGGGCCTTAAAGACGATGGACTTCGATGAAGAGAAAGCCAACATGAAAAGAAAGTTTTAATTGCATGAACTAGAAGAAATGTGGCATGAAGCATACGAAATGTCAAAGAACTACAAGGAAAGAACCAAGTTTCTACATGACAAGATCATAAAGAAGAAAGAGTTTGAGCCCGACAAATGGGTATGGCTATACAATTCAAGGATGAAGTTCTTCCTCAGAAAGCTTCGTTCTAGATGGGAAGGTCTTTACCTTGTCAAGAAGGTGTACCCATCTGGGGCAGTGATCATTTGTGCAAATGAAGGAGCTAAGGAATTCGCTGTTAATGGGCAAAGGCTAAAATATGTTGTTGAGGTCAGCCCGGACAAGGCCAACCAAGATTTCGATATTGTCATGCTTATAGAAGAAGAATATGAGGAAGAAGAATGCTTGGATGAGGATGAGAAAGGGATTTACTACAAGGATCTTTTGAAGATTCCCAAAAAGTGAAAAAAGTCCAACAATCAATAAGCCTGGATGAAGGCATTAAATTTAGCGCTAGTGGGAGGCAACCCACGTGGTTTGAGATTCTCAAACCCTTCTTTTGATATTTTAGTTTTGTTTTACACAAATACACACACGCACACTTGTGCTTTACAATTTTTGTTTGAGTTTTGATGATGGCAGGTGATAGACATTAGAGAGAGAGGATCTAGAAGTTAATCGTGGTCATTCAGTCATAGTTGTGGCAAAAAGAACAAATAAAATCAAAAGCTCAAGTTTTAAAGTTTGAAAACTGAAGAAACAACCCCAAAACGGCCGTGGAGACAGACCACGACTGTGGTGTTCTTGGCCAAACACGGCCGTGCCCTTCGCCACGGTCGTGGGAATTATTGCTGCAAATTGGCCAAAGTTACAAGTTGTTTTGAAGATCGGCCACGACCATGGCGAGTCGACCACGACCGTGGTGTTCTTGGCCAAACACGGCTGTGGCCCTTCGCCACGGTCGTAGGAATTATTGCTGCAAATTGGCCAAAGTTACAGGTTGTTTTGAAGACCGGCCACGACCGTGGCGAGTCAACCACGACTGTGGCATGAGGACAAGGCCACGACTGTGGCTAGACGCCACGACCGTGGCGAGGTCAGACCAGGGTTCTCTTCATCGACAACACGACTGTGGCACCCACCACGGCCGTGCTACCCAACCCTGGCCATGACCGTGGCCTGCTGCCACGACCGTGGCTGAACCCGGTTCATGAAAAAAATATACTTTTAAGCGTCCAAAAATGACCCTCCCCCTCATTATTTCGTCTTCCACCTCCAGAAAATGACCGTGGCAGCGGAAAATGGTTCCGTGCTCCCCCATTCACCACCAAATCCACCACAATCCACCTCCTTTTGATCCCCAATCCATCCCAAATCGATCCCCAACCTTCCCTCTCCCTTCCCACCGTCCAATCTCTCTCAATCACATCTCCATCTCCATTTCCATCTCCATTCCGCCCAGCAACTCCCCTACACAAAACCTCCACAAAAACCCTTCCATTCTCACCCAAATATACCACAAATCGTATAACCACCATCCGTACATCACTATCCTTCCATTCCACCCACAAAACCACATCCACACCACCTTCTCCACCAAATCCTAAAACCTCCATCCTACACCACTTTCACCTCCATTTCCACAATGAAGAAGATTGGGAAGGCTATCACAAAGGGGACGAACATCCTCACCGGAGGGAAACGACATTCTAAAAACACCTCCTCCGATGTGTCCGTTCCATCCCACACCCCAGCACCTACCGCTTCCGCCCAACATTCCCTCCGCTGGTCGCAATCGGTGAGCGGATAACACTCCCGCTCATCCGATAGACACCACATCACAGACGCTACCTACGAGGGGGAGGACGAAGAAGAGGAGGAGTCCATGGGGGTTGACATGGACAACCTCATTGATGAGATTGAGCCGGCGACCGCAAAAAGAAACCAGAGATCCAAAGTGGTGCCGTCCTCATCCAGGCTGCCTCCAAAGCTCGCACCACCCCGCCACTCGACATCCAACGCGGCGACGAGATGTGATGTGCAGCCGCAACCCTCACAGCAATTGTAGCACGACGAGGAGCAGTCGGCCCACTAGTACAATTTTGATACCAATTTGGGGTCGCAATCCTATGCGATGGAGGAAGAACAAGATAACGAGGAGGAAGAGGTGGAACTGGAGCCAGAAGGAGAAGATGTTATGACATTTTTGGAGGCAGATAGAGAGAAGACCCTAGGAAAAGCACCGGTGGGGGTGTCCTATGGTAGAGGACATAGGAAAAAGAAGGTTGATCTTATCTACCCCGAGTGCATGACGAGGCGAGTCGTCGCCACCAAGTACGAGTCTCAGAAAGTGATCGATGATCTAGGGATCAAGGAGGCAGTGGAAAGGGGCTTAAAGAGAATAGGGTTGTGTGACATCCTTTTCACACCGCAGCCAACCTACGTCGCCTTGACCCAAGAATTCTTCACTTCTCTCGAAAGGACTAAAGTGAGGGGTTGTGATGCAATCAAATTTGCCATAATGGGCAATGTGCACACCCTCACTTCCACAGAGCTGAACGGGATATTTGGTGCAAGTCCTGAAGAGGCCGTCAAGATGGATGACGGCTTGTTAGAGAAGGTGAAAGAACTGGATTATGCCTATTTCTAGGAGACAATCACAGGCAGCGGCGTGTACGACGCAGGAAGATCAAAAACAACCGCCATAAGCAACCCAAAGATGCGCTATGTGCAGAAGGTCATGGCAAACACAATTGTAGGGAGGTATGATAATCAAGGCTCCATTTCACAAAAAGATATGTTTGTCTTGATATCAATGTACCTGAAGAAGCACCTCGACCTTGGTGTTCTATTGATTGATCATATGAAGTCCATACCATATAAGAGCACAAAACCCTTTTTCATGGGTGGGTTTGTGACTTCGATTGCACTAGCGCTGGGATACGATCTCTCGGGGTTACAGGATGCACTTGAGGCAGAGTTTGTTGACCTCAACTACTTGTTGCGCTCGCACACTATAAAGATAAAGGAAAAGAAGATGATCTATCTTACTACTAGTGTGCCGAACTTCGAGCTCGAGCTGCCATACCACGCGATGCCTCTTCTTTCCACGTTGGGAATTAATTTTAATATGAAAGAAAAACTTTTCAAATGGTAGAAAGAACACCCACGAGAGACGTATGCAAGGGAAGCCACTACCGTACATGAAGAAATCGCTGAATCTAATGTACAAGGGCAGGAGCATGAAGCAGAAGAAGAACGGCATCCCCGAAGAACTAGAAGGAGGGATGAGGGGACATCCCAGCTGCATCCGCCCTCAGGGAATGCCTATGACATGGCTACCATCCAGGCACACCTTGAGAGTATTCAGATGACTCAAGGCGACATGCATCTTGTCCAGCAGTACATGTGGCAAGATCAACAACAGATGCACTATCAGATCAACCACTTGTACCAATACCAATATGCCCAGGCAGCACGAAACCCCAAATGGGGTGCAGACTTTTGGGGTGGTATAGCTGGACACCCACAGACGTATCCTCCACCCCAGGACAACTACTGGGGGCACTATTACCAGCATCCTCCGTCAAGCTCAGCTCCAGACTCAGCTCCTCCTCCATATCCTCCGAACATGCCAGACGAGCCACCGCAACCATGACACTTCCCCTATCTCCCCTAAGCTATAGTTTCATGTTGAGGACATCATGATTCTAAAGTTTGGGGTGGGTAGGGTGGTACGCATCACCTTATCTCTCTATTTTTGTCATTTTGATATCACCCTGCCATCTAGTTTAGTTTTACTATTTTTGTTCTTTTCATTGCATCTTTGCATAACATGTAGTTGATTTCTGCATTTTTGAGTAATTTTTCAAAATTTCTGCCTTTTCAGTCATGCATTGCATATCATGTAGTTTTCTCGCTAATTTCTGCATGTGTTAACTAGGATTTACTTGCTTTTTACCTAAAGTTGTGTTTGAATGTGATTTAGTACAATGTGGCACCTTTTTGGCCAATTTTTCCTAGATTTGATGTTTCTTGTCCAAAAAGCGTGTTTTGACTCAATCTTTACCATATTGAATGAAATTGCTTATCTTTGACAAATACAAGATGATATGCTATGATGAAGTGCTATGTGGTATCAATGAGTGACTTCTTACATGCTCATCACCTCCCTTGTGAATGTGTTGGTTTGATTGAATTATGATCCAAGCAAGCATAGAACGTTTAATGTTTGTGGAGTTACTGGTTTGATATATGGATTTCATTTGGTTCATTCATGTGATGTGATATCTATGGTGAAGTGTTGGACTAGTTTTCATGCAGGAGACCTTATGTGGAAGATTATGCCAAGTGACCCCTCTTTGACCCGACTACTCTTTCATCATCTTCATACCTCTCCGCCTCATAAAAGGATGCCAAAGCGCACATATTAGCCATGGCCACCTCCAAAAGTTTGGGGTGTCCACATCTTTATCTCCCCACTTCACTCTATCCACCATATGCCCTCTCTACACCAAGGGCAAAGAAAAAAAAGAAAAAAGTAAGCAAAAATAAAATAAAAGGATGATCCTATTTAAGAGCATTCAAATAAAGAAAAGAAGAGTGTGTAAAAGCACTCCAAATCTTACCACAACCCTTTCTTCTTCTTTCATACCTATGGAGCTAGGAAACATTAAACCTAGCTCACTTTATCCCTTTCCGCAGCCATGTGGGTCATTTGGCATAACTCGAAGCCTAAGGTTGAACACATGAAGGTGAAACAACACTCCTAGTCATCGGCGATTAACATCATCATGAAACGGTCTACCCGGAACCTTATGAATGAGATATTGATGACTTGTGCAATCCATGCATTATATGCGAATTTCATGTGCTCTGTGCTCTCTTCATGGTTGGTTTGTGAAAGCAGAAGAGGAGGGAAGTGATTTGCATATACCTAGTCACCTTTGATCCCATTTAGCATTTGTCGCCCATCATATTGTATTTGTCATATCTTTTGATTGTGGAAAATGGAAAAGAGATTGAGTTGGAGCATACTTGAGGACAAGTATGTTTCAAGTTTGGGGTGGTGATCCAACCCTATTCTAGGGCTGTATCTTGTGTCATTTTGTACTTTTATGACATTCAAATGCACTAGAATTACATGTTATTCTCCCCAATATGATTATCATTGCAAATATGCTTATGGATGGTCTTTGCATTGTTTTTCAGGTACTTGGACCATGCTTAGATGGAAGAGAGAGAAGGAGGGACCCAGAGAAGGCCCCAAAGTCTCCCTCAACCTACCTCCAGTGGCCAAGAGTCATCCCCGAGCAAAGACATCTGAAAATGACAAAGTTAGAAGAGAAATCAAGAAGTCGAACCTCACCGCGGCCGTGGCCACAATGCCACGGTCGTGGCTTTTTTGCCAAACCAACAGGTTGCAACAGGGAAATCCATAGATCGCCCATGACCGTGGCCTCCCAGCCACGATCGTGGCCACTGAAGACAACACGGCCGTGGCACCCTGCCACGGTCGTGGGAATTAATTTGCAAGAAGTCAGGTTACAACAGGGAATTAGCCTCACTGACTACGACTGTGGCCAAGTCGCCACGACCGTGGCCGATGCTGATCAAGATGCCCGTGGCCCCTCCCCACGGTCAGCTCCAACCCCTCCAAAACGGTCGTGTTACCCAACACGGCCGTGGTGCATGCTACCCACCACGACCGTGGCACTTCGCCACGACTGTGGCCACCACCATCTCACCACTTCCTTCACCCCACGACCATGTTCACCACCCCACGGTCGTCCCCCACTACCCTCACCACAGTCGTGGTACACCCACCACGACCGTGGTGATCACCTACCCTATACAACTTTCCACTGTGTTTCCTATTTTGCCCCCACTTAGCCCTAGCTCCTATATAAGCACTAGTTGCTTCTAGGGATCGAGAGAGAGCACCCCCTAGCCGCAATCTAGCTGCTCCCTTACATCCATTACCCCGATCCACCTTCTTCCTTGCATTCAACCCCATTTCCACCCACTTTCCACTCATTTCCACCATAGAACTCTAGATTCTCTAGGTTTCTATCCATCCATTCCACCATTTTCATGCACCCTTGCATCCTTGGAGGGAGGAGGACATCTAAAGCAAGCTTGGAGGTGAAGAAGGAGGCTTCTACATCAAGCTTCATGGTGTCCCTACTTCTTCTACCCCTTTCTTTTCCTGTTTTCATGATTATGTCTAGCTAAGCCCCCTTGTGGTGGGCTGTTTGGGATTAAAAGTTTACTTTGATACCATGTTGGGGGATAAATTCTTGTAATGAACTTGATTCATATTTATGATGATTACTTCTTGCTTCCATCTATTTTCCTCTCTTATTGCATGTGGTTTGTGCTTCTTGTATGAATTGCTTGTTTTGAGGTTTTTGATGACACTTCATTTCTAGGAGGAATTGGGGTGTATGTGGCAATCTTAGGAATGGCTCCTAGGTCCAATTAGTGGATCCCTAGCTAGCCCCCTTTGTTCCTACATACACATCCCTTCCCATACAAATGAGTGTGAGATTGAAGTGGCTAGTGTAAGTGAGAGTGATGCAATTGCCTAGGGCCTTCTAAAGGCTAGAGTGGCTAGTGGCATGAGGTTAAACCCCTTCATCTCCACTCCCATCTCTACCCTCAACCCTCAATTGTCCACTATCACTTACCCTAGAAACCTAGATTTGGCCAATCTCACTAGAACTACACCTAACCCTAGTCTTCTACTAGTAATATAGGGTATGTTCTAATGGCATTGCCCTTGTTGTTTGGTTTAGTAATCTAGATATGAATTGAGCACCATGCATGTTTAATGAACTCCCCCAAATAAAATCAAAGTGACATTCCCCAAACGGCCCACCCACCTTAATCACCTTGCTTAAAACCCTAATCGCTTAGTCTACTTGTTAATGCTAGCTTAGTCCAATTGCTTTAGTCTAACTTAGTCAATTGCTTAGTTTTACTCTTCAGTGTTAACTTAGGCTCTTGCTCTTGCTAGTGGTTAGTCTAGTTCTTATTTGCTTTTGGCCTTGCTATAGTAGTGTAGCCGTTCTTATTCCTACTTAGTTAGTTTGATAACTTAGTTTACTAATTTGCTTGCTCTTCCATAATTTAGTTTTCTTTTAGCATCTCTTACAACTCATTAGTGTAATCAACCAATCAACCTTAAAACCCTAAAAACCTTACTCTCCACACTAGGAACGTAGCTCACGCCATCTAACTCTAGCTCCCCCTCTATCTCCGTGGATCGACCCCGTACTTGCCGCCTCACCTATACTACGGCACGACCTTGTGCGCTTGCGGGTGTAGTGTCTTAGTAGACGTAGGTAGTTAGTGTGGGACCATACAAATATCGAAAGCAAAGATCCCATCTCTCCCGTGCCTCCCAACCTCGAGGATTGCACTTGTTGCAAGCCTCTAGAAGGAGCGCACCAAGATTACAACAGAAGAATCCAAGGGGAAAGAACTAGCTGTAAGCGGTAGATAAGAAGGGAATCATGAAAAGGAGGAGGAAGATGAAAAGAACTCAAATCCTATAGGAGAAGTCCTTATGTAGAGGTACGAAAAGTTTATGGAAGTTGTAAAGAAACTACACTTGGATGTCCCATTTCTCGATGCAATTGAAGAAATTTTGACATATGAATTTTTTTTAAGGAGCTAATCACGAAGAGAAGGAGAGAAAACCATATTGAGACCGTGCAGTTGGCGAAAATGCCAAGCACCTTTATTCAAGCTGAGTTACCAGCCAAGAAAAGGGACATCAGGGCATTCAACATACCTTTCTGTGTCAGAGACAATGTGGAGAGGAAGGGGTTAGCCGATTTGGGAGCGAGTAATAGTCTAATGTGCTTGGCTCTAGCACAAAGGCTCAGACTGATGAATATGGTGAAGATAGGCATGGGAATCGAATTGGCTAACCACACCTTTACCAGACCTGTAGGAATAGCCGAAGAAGTTTCAATATGGGTTGGGCGATTCTTCATACCATGCGACATAATAGTGATACACACGGTCGAGGACTCTAAATGCCCAATGATATTTGGGAGACCTTTCCTTACAATTGGAAGAGCCCTGATGCGAGGATTTTGAGTCACATTTGTAGACCGATTTCATATGTGTTTTGTGCCTTAATTACTCATTTTCATGGATATTATTGCATAATTCACTTTATTTGGTCTCTGCCATCATTTTATATCAAATCCCCTTTATTTCATTATTTTAAGCATTATTGATCATCTTATCATAAATCGTGTGGATTTATTTGGTCTTGTTGTGCAATTTCAGGAAAAACAAGTATCTACATCCGTCGATACCATCGACGGATGTCGATACCATCGACCAAGCCACAGGTTGTCATCTGAGAGGAGCAGCACAGAGTCGATACCATCGCCCAGGTCGATGCCATCGACACATGGAGAGCTACAGCGTCGCTAAACGACAACAACCGACGCTAAAGGAGTCGATACCATCGACACGCAAGTCGATGGTATCGAGATCACCACAGGCGCTCAGAATAAAAGAATGGAAAGCTGCCGCTAATCCGCTGGGTCGATACCATCGACCCGCGTCGATGGTATCGACGCCGGCAGATATGCGTTGGATCTGTTTTGATCTCGATCGGACGGCTGTTGTTATTTGACGACCTAATTAGGGACTTATACCTAATGACGGCCGCCCAGACGGGAGGGGGATCTCATTTTTTAGATTGCACGAGTGCCGAGGAGGAGAGAAAGGAGAACGGAGGCCGAGAAGCTCATCCCGGTTGATTCGGACGCTGCCGAAGACAATTTCCACCACCGACAGGCGGGGAAAGCTTGTGTTCTACGCCAAGGATCCACCGGTTCTTCTCCGTTCAGGGGTTTTCCCATCTATTTCACGTTTTTCTTATGAATTCCCCAATTTCTACCATGTATTTGTGTAAGATGAACATGAGAGGCTAAAACCCTCAATCTTTAGGACCGGGAGTAGCCCGGGGATACATTGTATGATGATTTCAGATTGATAATTCATATTTTTCTCTCATATCCGTGGTATAAATTCATTTTCTCTATTGCTATTGTTATGCTTGATCACCATAATAATAAATTAATGCCCTTAATCACTTCGACAGAAGGATTAACGGTTGAAAAGAGACGAATTCTACATTAATTAATAAAACCCTTGACAAAGGAGTTGTAAAATTAATGGTGGGAACTTAGAGATCGTTTATAATGCACTTAGTTTAGGGGAATGATTACTACGACGGTGGAATCAACCTAAACCTAAGTAGTGAGTTACACCACGAAAGTGGGTAATTCTGTTTTCAGGCCACTACCCGGATAGAGAGAGAAGTGTGAGGAATTATATGAAATCTAATACAATGTTGACCCGCGGTGAAACCGCCATCCTAAAGATATCCCTTTTAATTGATTAAATTAACCTTTAATCGATTGTTTTCTTTGTTTGATTTTTATTTTCTTTCAATTTGAACAACAAAACCCTACTTTGTTAATCGGCCTAGCTGATTGCGATTAGTTAGTAGAAGTCTCCAATAATTCACGTATCCCTGAGTTCGACTCGGGCCTCACAAGGCCTATATTACTCGACGCGTATACTTGCGGTTAAGCGCGTAGTAAAATACACGTCAAGTTTTTGGCGCCGTTGCCGGGGATACGGCGAATTATTGGCACTTTGAGTGCTAAGAGCGGCCATTCTAGGCCACATTGTTTTTTTATTAATTTTAAAACAATTTTAAAAATTCCTTTATTTCTCTATAATTGTGTTGACTCGTTCAAAAGCATTGTACTGAACCTCTATTTCCATATTTCAGGTGCTTTGCATGGTGCACACACGTAGTCGAGACTACGTGAATCGCACACCTGAGGTTCCATCTGTGGGACCAGAGGACGAGGACTACTACGAGGAGGAACACCACAGTGATATACATTCTGAATCTGAGCCAGAACAAGAAGAAGTAATGGCTGAAGCACAGACAATATGGGAGAAGATCAAGGCGTCTTCTTCCTCGGCATCAAAGGGGCCCATAAAGAAGCAGGCGATCAACATACCGACATATAAGATCGATCCGGCACTGATTAACTTGGTCAAATCTAACGCATTTCACGGGCTGAAAAATGAAGATCCAGTGGCACACATTAGTCAGTTTGTTGAAAATTGCGATATGGTGAAGATCGACAGGTTCCCGCAAGATGCGTTGTATCTCAAGTTGTTCCCAAGTTCCTTGGCTGGAGTAGCAAGAGAGTGGCTTCATAACCTCGACGAGGAGTTTGTTGAATCATGGGATCACATGGTGGAGGTTTTCTTCGAGAAGTTCTTCCCTCCTGAGAAGACCAATGATATGATCCGGAAGATCCACAATTTCACCCAACAGGCGGGTGAAACTTATTCTGAGACTTGGGAGCGATTCCAAGTCATGTTGAGGAGATGTCCACACCATGGACTGGATAAGGAAACCCAAGTGAAGATCTTCTACTTTGCTCTCTCCGAGCATGATAGAAGCAACTTGGACTCGGCCGGCTCTGGATTCTTTCTAAATAACACTGATACAAGATGCTGGGAGATATTGAAGAACATGGCTAGGAAACAGTCATGGGGCGACAGAGGTGCCGTGGAACATGTCAAGGCTGCTGGTGAATCCAGAATAGTGAGGGAGCTGAATGATAAGTTAGATCTTCTAGCCAAGAAGGTGTTAACTAAGGAGGATGCATCTAAGGATGAGGAAGCCCAAGTGAAATTCATGCAACAACAGGGCTATAGAAACAATGACTATTCATGGAGAAAGGATAAAAAGTTTTCTTGGAAGGATCCGAATAACTTTCTACAAGATCCGGATGCAAAGCCACAACCGAGAGCTGAAGATAAAAATACTGAATTGCTAAGCCAAATGGTCCAGCAAAATCAAGAGATGATGGCCATGTTTGGAAAACAACTGCAATCTCAAGGTGATATTCTAACCAAATTTGGGCAGACGCTGCAAAGCCATGGAGCGCAAATGCGGGCATTGGAGACCACCGTGGCACAGATTTCAAGTGAGGTGGCGGCTATCAAGCACGCCAATCAACAGAAACCAGCCAAGAACGCGAATGTGGTTCAAGCGCACCATCAGGTCAAATACAATTCTGTGGTGAGTAATGAAGAAGAATCTCAGGTGCAAGAAGTTGCAGAGGAAAGGAGAATGACGTTCAATGTGAATGCAACACCGGCAATACCATTTCCACGCACGTACTATGGACTGCCGGGTGGAAACCCTTTCTTCAGAAAATCTGATAGAGTTGTGAATACTGTATCTCCACCTGGGCAAAAAGAAGAAGTGCAAGTTTTTGCACATGCGGAGACGAAGAAGGTGGAAGAGGAACCACAACAAGCTGCTACTAATGAGGATGACTTGCAAAAGCACACGTCCGAGATAGTGAGTGAAGCAAGCTTAGGGGAGGTACCTCCGAAAGACTCATATGTGCCTCCTCACAAGCGTGTCAATGCGGCAGATGTGTCAAATCGGGACAATCCAAAGCCGAAGAAGGAGCACCGACACTATAGGAAATTCTTGGAAATATTCCGCAAGCTGCATATCAACATTCCGCTGGTGGAGATGATTGAGAAAGTTCCCGCCTACGGGAGGTTCATTAAAGAGATCATCAACAAGAAGAGGCAGATAAAAGATGATGAAATTTATTGGTTGAATGAGACGGTGAGCTCGATGATTCATGGGAGTTCACCAAGGAAGAGAAAGGACCCAGGAGGTTTTTACATTCCGTGTTCAATAGGTGGTCAACATGTTTCTAGAGCGCAATGTGATTCTGGCGCTAGTATCAATCTCATGCCTTTGGCTACTTTTCAGAAGCTAGGGTTAAAAGAGATCAAGAAGTTGGCTGCGACAATTGAATTGGCAGATGGGTCGACAGTGAGACCCTATGGAGTATGTGAAGATGTGCTAGTTAAGGTTGACAAATTCGTTTTCCCGGTGGACTTTGTCGTCATGGACATGCCACCACTCCAAAGCTGCGAAATTCTCTTAGGAAGACCGTTTCAAGCAACGGCGGATGTCGTGACTGCCTTAGGCAGAGGGACTTTGTCCTTGGGTATTGGAGGAGATCGTGTTGAATTCAAATTACCGAATGATCCTCTAAGCCCAGTTCCCAAGGTGAAAAGATGATGATTGTCACACCGTCTAGCCTAAGACGCTAAAGAAGGGCGCTTGTTGGGAGGCAACCCAACCATTGGTACATTAGGATAGTTTAGATATAGTTGTAGATTGCTTTTATTTCGGTTAAATTTTAGTGTAAAGAAGATACCTTGATCCGTTTGTTGAATGTGCAGGAATAGGCAGTGTCGATACCATCGACACACTGGTCGATGGTATCGACATGGGTTCAGGTCGACACCAGAAAAAATCACACTGCGTCGATACTATCGACACCCCCGTCGATGGTATCGACATGGTCACAGACAGGTCGCAATAAAAGGTCGATGGTATCGACATGACAGTCGATACCATCGAGATCTCTGGAGATTTTCAGAAGAAATCGACTCAGTGAAGTCGATACTATCGACGGGTCCGTCGATGGTATCGACATTTTCAAAAGGAAATGGCGGCGGCCGGGCTCACGAGGCAGTTGCCCTAATCAGCGAGTCGATACCATCGACTTCCGTCGATGGTATCGACGGGCACACAGCAGTGTCGGTGTCAGTTATTCAAGACGGGGTTATTGGCCAAATGAAGTCACATCATCCAGAGCAAATCCAGACCCCACGACCCTGGCAGTACCCACCTCCGCCTCCACAAGAATGATCATGGTATCACTGTTCCACCCTTAAGTTGGTTTTTGACTATGAGGCCATAGTCGATTTCAAGCTTAGGGGGGTGGCTGGAACAGCTCTATCTTTTATCTTTTCTTTTGTTGTTTTTAGTTTTTGCTTTGCTAATTGTTCTTGCATTTTTAGTTTTTGTTTAGGATCCACATCTATCTAGTGTAACTGTGGATGTCGTAAAAGTTGTCATCTCGCTCTTTTCATGGGAAATTTAAGGGAATTAAAAAATTTTTCTGTGTCTTTTGGATAGCTTAACTTGGTTGTCCTTGGGGAACTTATTCGATGAAAATGATTGATTATGTCAACTTTGAAGCAATATGTCATACTCACACCCCCATTGACTTATGAAAAGTGGATAGTAACGGTTGTTTGAGCCTAACCTAATCAAATGGTAATGAGACCTTAATCAGATGTAAGAGAAAGAACCCTTTAAACTACTACACATGTCAGTAAGGAGGGACGCATAATTTTCTTCTAAGGTTCAATCACTTAATCTTGTGATCATTCCACCCCATTTCCTATAATCCACCCAAGAATTGGAAGTAAAGTGCAGTTCAATTTCTTTTGCGTGCATGGCATGTAGATAGGTTTTGCATTGTTATTTTCATGTTTTTGCATCGAATAATGAAAAAAAAATATATAGTGATACATGCACATTACCCTTAGGTGCATGTCATGTAGTTGCACTCACAATTTCATGATTTTCATGCATAAGCACATCATGTATCTCAGTTTTCCTAAATAGGTGATCTAATTTGTTCCATACCCTCGAAATAAAGCAAAGATCTCCAATTGGAAAGAAAATGGCCTTATACATGTATCTCTAAGCAATTATGGATATATGGGCAAAGAAAAAAAAAACAGAAGAAAAAAATTCTGGAAAAAAATATAAATGTTAGAAAAAGAAAGAAAAGGAATAAGAGGGAGAAAGGAATGATATCACTTGTATAATAAAGGGGAATTGAGTACATGATGTGGCTTGAGTAGATTTCTATCTCATTGTGAGGTAGAAGGTTAGTGCATGCATCATTCCACCCACTTTTAGGCAGTAGGGCATTCTTAATGTGCATTTGTATCATTTAGGGCATTTTGTTATATGCATTTTGAAACTGTGTAATACTTCCAAATTCTCCCATGAACCACCCATTCCATCCACCCGTTGCTCGGATTGGTAGGCCACCGTGATTTTCTCTTCACTCATGTCTATCAGGAGAACTGCTTCCATGTAGATGGTAGTTAGGGCGAGCAACGTAGTGTAGGTGATCACAAGATGCACCATGGCTGAATCGGCGAACTTTATTATGATAACTGCCTTATGTGATAGTGTTCATCAGTTTGGAGGATAATTTCTTTTATTGATGGTTATTGTCGCCTGTAGGGTAATTACTGTTCTGTGATTAGGAAAGGCCGGTTTGAGAACGTTCAGTGGGAGTCATGTGGGATGTGGGGTGATGTGTTGATTGTTAGTTGACATCTGCAATTCTATTCTAAGGATTAGTTGCTCGAGGGCGAGCAATGTTTAAGCTTAGGGGAGTTTGATGCGAGGATTTTGAGTCGCATTTGTAGACCGATTTCATATGTGTTTTGTGCCTTAATTACTCATTTTCATGGATATTATTGCATAATTCACTTTATTTGGTCTCTGCCATCATTTTATATCAAATCCCCTTTATTTCATTATTTTAAGCATTATTGATCATCTTATCATAAATCGTGTGGATTTATTTGGTCTTGTTGTGCAATTTCAGGAAAAACAAGTATCTACATCCGTCGATACCATCGACGGATGTCGATACCATCGACCAAGCCACAGGTTGTCAGCTGAGAGGAGCAGCACAGAGTCGATACCATCGACCCAAGTCGATGCCATCGACACATGGAGAGCTACAGCGTCGCTAAACGACAACAACCGACGCTAAAGGAGTCGATACCATCGACACGCAAGTCGATGGTATCGAGATCACAACAGGCGCTCAGAATAAAAGAAAGGAAAGCTGCCGCTAATCCGATGGGTCGATACCATCGACCCGCGTCGATGGTATCGACGCCGGCAGATATGCGTTGGATCTGTTTTGATCTCGATCGGACGGCTGTTGTTATTTGACGACCTAATTAGGGACTTATACCTAATGACGGCCGCCCAGACGGGAGGGGGATCTCATTTTTTAGATTGCACGAGTGCCGAGGAGGAGAGAAAGGAGAACGAAGGCCGAGAAGCTCATCCCGGTTGATTCGGACGCTGCCGAAGACAATTTCCACCACCGACAGGCGGGGAAAGCTTGTGTTCTACGCCAAGGATCCACCGGTTCTTCTCCGTTCAGGGGTTTTCCCATCTATTTCACGTTTTTCTTATGAATTCCCCAATTTCTACCATGTATTTGTGTAAGATGAACATGAGAGGCTAAAACCCTCAATCTTTAGGACCGGGAGTAGCCCGGGGATACATTGTATGATGATTTTAGATTGATAATTCATATTTTTCTCTCATATCCGTGGTATAAATTCATTTTCTCTATTGCTATTGTTATGCTTGATCACCATAATAATAAATTAATGCCCTTAATCACTTTGACAGAAGGATTAACGGTTGAAAAGAGACGAATTCTACATTAATTAACAAAACCCTTGACAAAGGAGTTGTAAAATTAATGGTGGGAACTAAGAGATCGTTTATAATGCGCTTAGTTTAGGGGAATGATTACTACGACGGTGGAATCAACCTAAACCTAAGTAGTGAGTTACACCACGACAGTGGGTAATTCTGTTTTCAGGCCACTACCCGGATAGAGAGAGAAGTGTGAGGAATTATATGAAATCTAATACAATGTTGACCCGTGGTGAAACCGCCATCCTAAAGATATCCCTTTTAATTGATTAAATTAACCTTTAATCGATTGTTTTCTTTGTTTGATTTTTATTTTCTTTCAATTTGAACAACAAAACCCTACTTTGTTAATCGGCCTAGCTGATTGCGATTAGTTAGTAGAAGTCTCCAATAATTCACGTATCCCTGAGTTCGACTCGGGCCTCACAAGGCCTATATTACTCGACGCGTATACTTGCGGTTAAGCGCGTAGTAAAATACACGTCAAGCCCTAATAGATGTAGTGGATGGAATCATTACCTTGCACGCAGGGGATGATCACCTCGATTTTCGGGTACAAAATGTCATGAGGGGACCTCTCTGAGTTAGTCTATTTCATGGATAGTACAATCAATATTGTGAAGAGGTGCAAGAGGACAAGGAAAATGCTGATCCCCTCATATGAGCCTTGAATAGTCAAGACCCTACAATGGAAGACTGAGAGGTCGTAGAGATCTTGGACTACCTGAATCAACCTGAAGAGGAATTCAGTGATGATGAATAGATAATTAAGACTGTGAAGTACACTTCGCTCGAGCAAACATCTGAGGATAAGAGAGAACCAAAATCAAAACCAGAATTGAAACCAATTTCGGAGGGGTTGAAATATGAATTCCTAGACAAAGAAGAGAGGAATCATGTGATCGTTAATGCCAACTTAACAGATGACCAGCTAGAAAGGTTGCTAAAGGAGATCATGCTACATAGGAAGGTTATAGGGAATTTTGTATAAGACATTAGAGGCCTCAACCCTGTCTTATGCATGCATAGAATTCGCCTCAAAGAAACAGCTAAGCCTTTAGCTCAACCCCATAAGAAGTTAAAGCAAATGCAAAAGGAAGTTGTAAAGAAGGAAGTTATAAAGCTGATAGATGATGGGATCATCTACTTGATAAGTGACAGAAACTGGGTTAGCCCCATCCTTGTGGTGCCTAATAAGGGTGGAATGATAATGATAAAAGGAGAGGATGGAGATGAAGTGGCAACAAGGATGGTAATAGGCTGGCATATGTGCATTGACTATCTCAAGCTAAATATTGCTACCAAAAAGGATCACTTCCCTTTGCCATTTATAGATCAAGTTCTAGAAAGACTATCACACTGTGATTACTTCTATTTTCTAGAGGGGTATTTGGGATTATATCAAGTACCCATTCATCCCGATGATCAGAAAAAGACAACTTTCACCTGCATCTATGGAACTTATGCCTTCAGAAGGATGTCGTTCGGGTTGTGTAACACACCAATGACTTTCGAACGCTGCATGATATCTATGTTCTTAGACTTTTTGGAAAACATAGTAGAAGTCTTCATGGATGACTTCTCTGTATATGGAAATTTTTTTGAAGCATGTCTAAGAAGCTTATCTTTAGTGTTGTAGCACTGTGAAGAAAAACATCTTGCCCTAAACTAGGAGAAATGCCATTTTGTGGTCCAAGATGGTATCATCTTAGGCCATATGGTTTCCAAGAAAGAAATTGAAGTGGAACTAGGTAAGATCGAAGCCATATCTCCCGCCACCAAAATCTATCACTAGAGTATGTAGTTTTCTAGGGTATGCATGATATTATAGAAGATTCATAAAAGATTTATCCAAGATCACCAAACCACTTTTAAATCTCTTGATCAAAGCTGCTGAGTTTGAATTCATGTGTGAATGTTTATATGCCTTCCATTCCCTTAAAAGGGCATGAATGATAACACCAATTGTACAAGTACTAGATTGGGATCTACCCTTTGAAATCATGTGTGATGACATCAATTTCTCCATCGGGGTAGTCCTTGGATAAAAGAAAGATAAGAGACACCATGTTATATGCTGTGCAAGTAGAACATTGGACGAAGCCCAAATAAACTATACCACAATTGAAAAAGAGATGCTAGCTATTGTGATGGAGTGGACTTTTGGAATCCTTAAATGTCCAATGAAATAAGTTAATACACATATGTTGAGTTGTTTTAAGAGTTCCTAATGTTTTGTCCAAGTTTGGAAGTCAAATAATATTGATATCATGATCTGGATCCCTATGTTCACACCTTTTTGAGGAATTTTATTCAGTGATCAAATAATAGAATTTTGACACCAAATTCATGAACAAGGTATCTTGAGTTGTGAGGAAGCTATGGTTAAAATTTGGGGGAAATTGGAGTATCTTAGAGTGAGTTATTATGGTATGAAATTTGGGAGATGATGTGCGTTATTGATGATTATAGACGTAGGTAGTAGATTATTTAGCCTAAGTTTGGATATCAACCTTGTCCCACACCCTCTTTTGTTTTTGGATGGGTTGTGCAGCCTGATCCTAACCCTAGATATTTGATCTAGTGGTAGTAAGCTTGGTCTTGAGTGAAACACGGATAGGCTCATTTGAAGAACAAACTCAGGCCATAGGATTTGAGATCCAAGGTCATTTTTTTGTCTCCCACCTTGCGGTTAGAGCATAGGAGCAAATGTGGCCATCCATAATGCCATGATCCAGCTGGTCATGGGGCAATGGGGGAGTGAGGTAACCTAGGAGTTGGACTGCTCTCCTCATTACAAACTGAATGATACCCTGAGTGAGGCAAGTAGCCAAGTGAATAAGGAGAACCAACTTCTGATTTCCTAGACTTCTCCATTTTCATTCGCAGGCAGTGCGAGGAGGAATGAAATCAAGCTAGAGCGAAGGTTGAAGGGAGACAAGAGGATCGGAAGAGAGTTCCAATCCAGGTGAGTTCAACGTCAGACTAAAAGTGGGCTTCCGTGGATGGTTTGCTGCCCAACGAACCCCGGTGAGCTGGAGAAGAAGGTAGAGTTCGGGGGCTGGGAGTGGGTGTAGAGGTGTTTGTGGAGGCCCTGTGAAGCTTTTGGAAGCTTTAGGTTAGACCAGGAGTGAGAGGGGTTCTTTTTCCCCTTTTGCTCCGCCACGGTAGAGATGACGACGGTGCTCCCACCTAGATGGAGAGCTGGAGCAGCAAGTAAGGAAAAAATTGGCCGTGGAGTTCCATAAAAAGTCGCCAAAGGTGAGGTTGTCTATACCATGTGATTAGGTGCATCCTAGTGCCTACTCTTTCTCACCGGAGACCTGTCTTTGCAGCGGCTCCTATTTTTTTGAAGAATAGAGTCACACTGCAGATCGTGTGAGAAAGCGAGAGCGAGAGGAGAATTGGATCTGGTTCTTTCATCTGTGAACCGGCCAAATCGACTGAACCAGGGAGCCAAAACAGACACAAACCGGCCAGCTCAGCATGAGAATAGGAGAAGCGAGTCGTGCCCTAAAGTGCCACGTGGCGGCTGCTAATTCGCTGAATAAGGTAAATATCTCAGAAATGACCAGATCGTAGATAATTCCTAGTAATTAGCTCGATGATCAGAAAAATAGAAACAAACTACTAAAATTCTTAGAAAAATGATTAGAACACAATGAAAGCATAATATCAGGCTTTTGAAGAACAAATATCAGTGATATCATGTAATATGTGTAATGCTTAGTTCTCGAGTAATAAATATTAAATGATGATCTAAAATTAGGAGAATGAATCAGTAACTCTTAAATGTGTTTAGAAACCATGTGACATCATATATGATCATGTTATGACATGAAATCATGTAATTTGTTGCACATGGCTAATTAGGGCTAATAACCCTAAATAAAATGCAATAAATACTTACATACTCAATAAATGATGGAATTCACAAAACACCCTTATATCGGTAACTAAAAGATAATATGTAAATATGAGATCAGTTTTGTACACGAAATTCATGTTATATGAAGATGATCCTTAATACATGGGTTGTAACCCTAAGTTGAAAAATGTATATAAACTAGGGTTGATATGTGCACAAAAAGGATATGGAACCTAATGTTCAGATAATGAACCATAATCTGGAAAATGACATCAGTAAGATAAATATAAGATAAGAATGCAAGTAATGGTGCACACATACAGATGAGTAAGCCAACCCTAAAATGGACATAACTAGGGTTAAGATGATGAGAACCTGATGGTGACATGGCCTTGTCTTTATTAGGGTTGACCAAGGATGTGGTTGACTCATGGATATATGGTGTTTAGGTTTGTCTCTTGATCAAGGTATGCCATTACCTCTTGCTTGGCTTATTATACATTACGCTTGTGTTATATGGTAGGAAAGACTTGGCATATGGTTTTGATTTAAAGATTGTCTTGTATGATATGTTGCTTGAATTTCCATACTTATTGCTATGAACACATGAAACATAAAATATCTGATCCATCATATGATAGCACTAAACTCTTTGGTAGTATAGTGCATTAGAGTGATCACAAACTCCTAGGGGGTAGATCACATGTACAATGATCACAAACTCCTCGGGGTAGATCATAAGGCCTAAAAACATTAAAGCCCTAGGGGAAGATGTACGAGATATACGATGGAAATAAGCTTAAAATATGTGTTCTCTTTTGTTAATGAACATTTTTGTGCAAGTATATGATTTTTCTTATATTTATTTATAACTACCAAGTATTAGTATTATCTTAGTGCCAAGATATAATGAGAGGTATATAAAAGACACGTAGGTGTACTCAGTACAATATTCTTGAATATTGTGCAGATGTTTACCACATGTAATCTTTTGTTTAGGTTGTGGACATGTGATCTTGAAGAACCAGGATAGTTGAGAGTTGTGTGGTGAGCTGATGTACAGGTGGACCTATTGTTTTAAGATCCTTTTGTTTAGTGGTAGTACATGTATATGTAGAATTTGTTGTTTAATATGTAATATCAAATGTTGTAACATATCATGTTGTAATTATGTTGAATGGTGAATATGTGTTGTATGGTGTTATTATTGTTCATGTGCATGTGGAACTGATTTTTTCCTTCTGACTCCCTTGATTTTCTCTTTCTTAGCCTAGTGTGTGATATTTAAATTGGTATTCTTGCTGAGGTGAGGGTTTCAATTTGGACGTCATACTTTAGATTAAGTTTTAGAAAATACGGGGACATCACAGGTGGTATCAGAGCATGCACAATAGCAAAACCTGACATTTTCTCATTATGCAACTCAAAACTAAAGAACTTTGAACTTAATAATATTTAGGGTTAGATTAATCATCTTTTAGAGACTAGATGTGACCTAGCCTCTAGGTTAGCACCTAGATGTTCGAGAACTAGGTCTAGACTGGTGCTTGTTGTAGAGAAGGTCGTTGGATGTCGTTCTTTCCTTATAATGCAACTGTATGGGACATTGTATTATTTGGAAATGAAGTACATCACAGGAAGAGAAACCTTTGACATATGATGCGTCTATGTTTTGGGAAGCTACACCAGTCTACACCATGTTCTCACCCCTTTTACTAGTTTTCATGACACTGTACTCTCTACTATGTGTGGGACACTCATTTTTAGGATTTGGTTTTTGATTCCAATCGGATCGAACCTTGGTAGTTTTCTCTGACGCATGTTTTATCGGAGAAAAACTATATAATATTTTATTATATATGTAAGTATTACAAAAATGTGTCCCCACACATGTACGAGTAGGAGGTGGTCATGCAACCAAAGTGAAAGTGAATGACATCAGTCTAGAAGAGAGAGTAGTTCTAGATTAGATATCTAGAGCCTTGTTGGAATATATGATAGATAGAATAAATGAAATAAGTTTTGATGATATGATGTAAGTCTTATATAAATGACCTAAGATAGTTTATGATGATATATGAATGTCTTTGAGGACTTAAGTCCAGTTTTGAGGATTTGAGATAAGTGTTGATGATGCAAGTAACTAGGCTTTTATGAGATAAGATATGTTAAGTTAAGATAAGGATGTGAATCAACAAGAGCCTCAGTCTCTTTTATGATGGAGGACCTCTAGTGTTAGGACCAGTTTTAGGGTTAACTCCAGAGAGAGTGAGACCCATTGGGAGAAGGTTAGAGAACCTAAACTCCAAGATATGAGAATTATGAGAAATATGTGATATGATATGTCCTAAACTAGAATACTCCTGAGTGATTGAGTTGAGTCGCTTTATGCATGATTCCTATAGTCTTGCTGAACCCGTGATGTCCTTGGGAGGACCAAACCCTAGAGACAAAGAGAGGTTGGTTATATGTGCATTTGTGAATATGAATATGAGAACATACCATCTAGGTGAGGGAGAGATATTTTCGAGACCTTGGAGGAGGTAAGTGTGTTAGTTTCTGTAAAGCCTCATGCTCGTGTTGGTGGTTTCCCATGTAGGACTATATTGGTGTATATATAAAGTGTTTGGAGTAGGCATGTTTCATGGGTAGAGATCTATGAATGGAATGTAATATCATGTTTTGGTTTGTGCCTATGTGGCTAGATCTTGTGAAGCTATCCTCCAGTACCAATGAGGTAGACCTGATAATCCTAGACCAAAGAGGGAAGTTAGAGCCAGTGTGTACATGATACTCAAAGAGATGAGTAAGCTCTAAAAGACTGAGCATGACACTAGCCTCATGATATGGGTTAGGCAAACCTCAATTGGACTAGATAAAGTTTTGATATGTGTTTGATTATCCACTTATTTAAGTTTGTTTAGCATAACCATGATATAATGTATGTAAGGATGTGATATAATCTCGAGATGTGATATGTAGACATGATATGATGGAAATATACAAATGGTTTAATATATATTAATGTATAAATGGTTAACCACATACATAAATAATGATGATAATGTGATATGGTTGGTGAATCTAGTGATGAATTCACTAATAAAGATTATAACTAGATATGAAATTGAAATGAGATCATGATAATGATGTGTTAAATTATGGTTTAATGTCATTTCTTAATAAAGATGTCAAATATAGTTTGAAAATTTGGAAAAACATAATGATGATGGCACCTTGATTTTAGGTGGATGAATAAAGTGGGTTGATTATAGCTAACCCCCTCTTAACAAGTACACACTAATGATTGAACTTCTTGCTTGAAAAAGAAATATATGTAAATCTAAATGTTGAGATACGTCATGACGTAACCTAAGCTCCTAAACCACATTATGTGATGAGTGGTTTACCCTTGTTGCACCTTAGATGCTTTTAAAATCTCTAAAGGGTGGCTAATATATGTTCTAGAGATCTTGTTTGTGGGAATCTTACACCTAGAGTGGTTCTCTACATGTGGACGAAGACCTTTTGCTTTTTTCCTTGGAGTAAGAGAATGGATTAATTTTGAGGACAAAATTTCTTTTAAGATGTATATGATGTGAAAGACTAAAAATTTTTAGCTTAATTTTGAGGACGAAATATCTTTTAAGGTGTGTAGGATGTGATGGAGTGGAATTTTGGAATCCTTAAATATCCAATGAAATAAGTTAATACACGCATGTTGAGTTGTTTTAAGAGTTCCTAATGTTTTGTCAAAGTTTAGAAGTCAAATGATATTGATATCATGATTTGGATCCCTATGTTCATACCTTTTTGAGGTATTTTATTCAGTGATCAAACAATAGAATTTTGACACCAAATTCGTGAACAAGGTATCTTGAGTTGTGAGGAAGCTATGTTTAAAACTTGGGGCCAATTGGAGTATCCTAGCGTGAGTTATTAAGGTCTGAAATTTGGGAGATGATGTGCATTATTGATGATTATAGACCTACGTAGTGGATTATTTAGGCTAAGTTTGGATATCTGCCTTGTCCCACGCCCTCTTTTGTTTTTGGATGGGTTGCATGGCCAGATCCTAACCCTAGAGATCTGATCTGGTGGTTATAAGCTTGGTCTTGAGTGAAACATAGATAGACTCATTTCAAGAACTAACTCAGGCCATAGGGTTTGAAATCTAGGGTCTTTTTTTGTCTCCCACCTTGCGGTTAGAGCACAGGAGAAAAGGTGGCCATCAATGATGCCATGATCTGGCTGGTCGTGGGGCGATGGGGGAGTGAGGTAAACCAGGAGTTAGACTCCTCTCCTCATTACAGATTGAATGATACCCTGAGCTAGGCAAGTGGCCAAGTGAATAAGGAGAACCAACTTCTGATATCCTGGACTTCTCCATTATCGTTCATAGGCAGTGCGAGGAGGAATGAAATCAAGCTAGAGGGAAGGTCAAAGGGAGTCAAGAGGATTGAAAGAGAGTTACAATCTAGGTGGGTTCAACGTCAGACTAAAAGTGGGCTTCCATGGATTCTTTGCTGCTCAGCAAACCCCAGTGAGCTGGAGAAGAAGGCGGAGCTCAGGGGTTGGGAGTGGGTGTGTACAACCACAATTGAAGGGTGTAGAGGTGTTCGTGGAGGCCCTGCAAAGCTTTTGGAAGCTTTAGGTTTGAGCAGGAGTGAGAGGGGTGCTTTTTCCCCTTTTGCTCTGCCTTGGAAGAGATGGCGGCGGCGCTCCCACCTAGATGGAGAGCTAGAGCAGCAAGCAAGGAGAAAATTGGTTGTGGAGTTCCGTAAAAAGATGCCAAAGGTGAGGTCATCTATACTGTGTGATTAGGTGCATACTAGTGCCTACTCTTGCTTGCCAGAGACCTATCTGTGTGGCGGCTCCTGTTTTTCAAAAGAACAGAGTCACGCTGCAGATCGCGTGAGAAAGCGAGAGTGAGAGGAGAATTGGATCTGGTTCTTTCATTTGTGAACTGACTGAATTGACTGAACCAGGGAGCCAAACTAGAAACAAATTGGTCGGCTCAGCGTGATAATAGGAGAAGTGAGCCGTTCCCTAAAGTGACATGTGGCGGCTGCAAATTCATTGAACAAGGTAAATATCTTAGAAATGACCAGATCATAGATAATTCATAGTAATTAGCTCAATGATCAGAAAACTACAAACAAACTACCAAAATTCTCAAAAAATGAGTAGAACACAATGAAAGCATAATATTAGGCTTTTGAAGAACTAATATCAGTAATATCATGTAATATGCGTAATGCTTAGTTCTTGAGTAATAAATATTAAATGATGATCTAAAATTAGGAGAATGAATCAATAACTCTTAAATGTGTTTAGAAACCATGTGACATCATATATGATCATGTTATGACACGAAATCATGTAATTTTCTCCACATGGATAATTAGGGATAATAACTCTACATAAAATGCAATAAATACGTACATGATCAATAAATGATGGAATTCAAAGAACACCCTTATATCAGTAACTAGAAAATAATATGTAAATATTAGATCAGTTTTGTACACGAAATTCACGTTATATGAAGATGATCCTTAATACATGGGTTGTAACCCTAATTTGAATAATGTATATAAACTAGGGTTAATACGTGCACAAAAAGGATATGGAACCAAATGTTCAGATAATGAACCACAATCTGGAAAATGACATCAGTAAGATAAATCTAAGATAAGAATGCAAGTAATGATGCACATATCCAAATGAGTAACCCAGCCCTAAAATAGACATAACTAGGGTTAAGATGATGAGAACCTGATGGTGACATGGTCTTGTCTTTATCTGTGTTGTCTAAGGATGTAGTTGACTCATGGATATATGGTGTTTAGGTTTGTCTCTTGATCAAGGTATGCCATTACCTCTTGCTTGGCTTATTATACATTATGCTTGTGTTATATGGTAGTAACGACTTGGCATATGGTATTGATTTAAATGATTGTCTTGTATGATATGTTGCTTGAATTTCCATACTTATTACTATGAACACATGAAACATAAAATATCTGATCTATCATATGATAGCCCTAAACTCTTTGGTAGTACAGTGCATTAGAGTGATCACAAAATCCTAGGGGGTAGATCAAATGTACAATGATCACAAACTCCTCGGGGGTAGATCATAAGGCCCAAAAACATCAAAGCCCTAGGGGAAGATGTATGAGATATATGATGGAAATAAACTGAAAATTTGTGTTCTCTTTTGTTAATGAACATTTTTGTGCAAGTATATGATTTTGCTTATATGTCTTTATAAATGCCAAGTATTAGTTTTATATTATTTCCAAGATATAAGGAGTGGTAGATAAAAGACACGTAGGCGTACTCAGTACAATATTCTTGAATATTGTGATGACATGTACCACATGTAATCTTTTGTGTAGGTTGTGGACATGTGATCTTGAAGAACCATGATATTTGAGAGCTGTGTGGTGAGCTGATGTACAAGTGGACCTGTTGTCTTAAGATCCTTTTGTTTAGTGGTAGTACATGTATATGTAGAATTTACTGGTCAATATGTAATATCAAATGTTGTAACAATTCATGTTGTAATTATATGTTGAATGGTGAACATGTGTTGTATGGTTTTATTATTGTTCATGTGCATGTGCTACTGATTGTTTCCTTCTGACTCCCTTGATTTTCTCTTTCTTAGCCTAGTGTGTGATGTTTAGATTGGGATTCTCACTGAGGTGAGGGTTTCAATATGGACGTCATACTTTAGATTAAGTTTTAGAAAATCCGGGGACATCACAGCTATAATGTTTTCTTTTGATAAGTTCAGATCATATATGGTAGAATCAAAGGTAAAAGTGTACACCGATCATGGTTCTATAAAATATCTTATGCAGAAGAAGGACACAAAGTCGGGACTTTTATGATGGGCTTTAATAGTGCAACAGTTCGACCACGATATCATTGATAAAAAGGGAAAAGAAAATGTGGTTGCATACCACTTGTTAAGGATTATTTTTTATGAAGAAAATCAATTGCTAGTGAATGACAACTATGTTGATGAAGCTCTTTTGATGGCTCAATCAGAAGAGCAGAGACTGACTCGGTTCATAGACATTTGTAATTATCTAGCATGTGGACAACTTCCACTAAAGATCACGTATAATTAGAAGAAGAAATTATTCTCCGAGCTGAAAAATTACTATTGGGATGATCTACTGTTGTTCAAAAGGTGCTCTGACAACTAATATCACTGATGCATACCAGAAGAAGAAGTACCCTTAATCCTGAAGGAATGCCACTCCTCACCTTACAGGGGACACCACGGAGGAGAAAGGATAACTACAAAAGTTTTGTAGTCAGGATTTTATTAGACAACTCTTTTCAAGGACATTACGTCATTTGTTAAAACCAGTAAGGAATGTCAGCTTATAGGAAACATCAGTAGAAGGAATGAGATGCCAAAGGCAGATTGGGTGGAAGTTGAAATTTTTGATTATGGGGGGATTGATTACATGTGACCATTTCTGTCATAAAAAGAGAACCAATATATACTTGTTTCTATCGACTACATCTCCAAATGGGTAGAGGTTGTTGCCACGTAAACATGTGACTCTAAGGTAGTAGTTAAGCTATTTGAGAAAACTATCTTTCCACAGTTCGGAGTACCACACACTAATATAAGGAACAGAGGGTCACACTTTAGTGAAAAGAAGTTTGAAGCTCTGTTGAGAAAGTATGGGGTAAAACATAAGGTTGCAATGCATATCAACCCCAAACATCAGGACAGGTCAAAGTATCAAATAGGCAGATTAAACAGTACTAGAGAAAATTGTTAGTCGTACGAGGAAGGATTGATCCATGAAACTAGACAATGCACTTTGGGCTTACCACACATCATATAAGACACCTATAGGTACAACACCCTATAGGTTAATTCATGGGAAGTCCTACCATCTGCCTGTTGAACTAGAGCACAAAGCCTTATGGGCTATCCAATTTTTGAGCATGCCCTCGATAAGGCTGGGAAGAAAAGATTCCTCCAACTCTAGGAACTTGAAGAGGTTAGACTGCACGCTTATGAGAACACAAGGATTTATAAGCTAGAAGAAAGGTATGACATGACACCCATCTGAAGAACAAAGATGTTCATGAAGGAGATAAGGTCCTTTTATTCAACTCAAGTATTAGGTTATTTCCCAAAAAGCTGAGAACAAGGTAGTCAGGACCTAAAAAAACTAAGGAGCGGCGGCTCTCTCCCTAGCTCCCGTGATCTAGGGCTTGCACCTTCGTCGACCCTGCTCAGGGGGGAGGCTGCCTGCCGACGTGCAACGTTCCCACTCCCCCTGGGCTTCTTCTTCCTCAACTGTCTCAAGGTGCTTTGACGATCAGAGCCTTCACCTGCTTTTCATCTAGGACATGTCCTTCTCAGCGGTGGTACTCGGCCTCAGATCTAGAGGTTGCGATGCTGGTGGTTTAGGTGGTGTGCCCTGGTGGTTCTTTGGCTCGTTGGGGTGGAGAGGAGAGTGGGCGACTTGCCCTGATCGTCAGTCCCTACGACGGTCGAGACCCCCTGCCCTCGTGCTTCTTCGCGGGCCTCCCTATTTTTTCTTGTTTTCTTTACAGCAGGTTCTTCTGCCCGCTTCTCGCCGCTCGTTGGCATTGTTGTCACTGCTTATCGACATTGTTGTTCTCTCTGTTTGGGTGCTATGCGTCTTGGCTCTTGCTGGCCCCGATTTCTTCTGTTCGGATTCACTACTGGGTCTATGGCTCTGCATGTGGCGGAAAACACTGGTCTATATATTTTTCATTTGTAGGTTTATCATCTCCGATATATGCTCAGGTTGAAGGAATCTCTTATGAAAAGCTACTTATGTCAGCCTAGTGGAAAAGAGATTAATGCAGAAGCGTTCTATTATCATTCCAATATGAGTTTTGGGGATCAGATAGCCCTTCTCTTGGTTGTATGTACTTCCAGAATCACTTTTCCTATGTGTAGATGTCGTATGGCTTTTCAGTAATGAATATGTTCGGGTTGCTAAAAAAAAGGTAGTCAGGACCTTTTTTTGTCATAGAAATATACCCATCAGGGGTGATGGAGATAGCTGGAGACAAGATAGGCACCTTCAAGGTGAATGGGTAGAGGGTGAAAAGATATTATGAATATAAACTTTTGTATGAAGGATGAAACTAGGTTTGGGGGAAACCAACCTAGTAACAGGTGGAACAAATGAGGAAGTATCGGCACCAGCTGAAGGAAAATGAAGATAGATGATAGAGAAAGTTCAGCTAAAAGACTTTAAATAAGCACTTCTTGGGAGGCAACCCAAATTTTTGCTGCTTTCTTTAATTCATGTTTTCTTTATCTCGTGCTTTAGTCTATTAGCTATGTACCTCTCCATCTTTTCATGTTTTGGGTTTCCGTACCTAGTAGGGGTATAAGTGTAGTATGTATATTAATCTCTTTCTACCAAAAGGTTTTATTGGGAATTATGAATTCTTATTTGATTTGGTTGGTTTTTTTTGACATTGGCTTGAAAACACAGTGGTAGCAGCATGGACAGCGGTCGTAGCATCTACCACGGTCGTAGTACTTTCTTTAAGCGGCTTTGGCCATTGTGGCAGCTAGCGTGAGAGAGCACCCATTCACAGTCACAGTGATCTATTCTGCCGCGGTCGCGTTCAGCCAAGGGTATATAAGCTAAACCCCTCAAACATCTGGGTTTTTCTTTCACTTCTCCCTCTCGGTGATTCCCGAATGATTGAAAGATCTTGCAAGGCATGAGTGCACGTGACAATGATCGAGATAGATTCAGACCTTCGTCGATAGATTCACACCCTCGCCACAGCAGCACCCCCCGCCACTGCCTTGTTCACCATTGTTTCGAATAGTTAATCTAATTGAGGTATTCATTAGATGCCTTCTCTCGATAACCGTCATTCTAACAACTCGTTTTCCCTACATTTCATCGCCTCTTTCTAGCATACAAGATCCTTTTGGCGTATTTAGTGCCATGATGATCGCCACCGCCCCACCTTCTCCATTTGATGGAGTTCAACGGCACTTTCCCACGTACTCACAACTTCTTTGCCATTTTTCAACCTAGGTTTTAGTCTTAATGCAGAGTTTCTACTCATGCTATCCTGGCAGTGTAGCCTTTGGTCAATATACCCTCGAGTGGGAACCCCCACCGTGACTGTCATGGTTTCGATCAAACAAGTACTTTCCTGAATGCGGTTGCGACATCATATCTTTGGCGGTGGTCGCGACCTTTCTTCATGTGAAGTTCATTCAACACAGTCGAACAATGACTGCGGTCGCGGCGCCTGCCATAGTCACGATGTTTCTCTACCACAGTAGCGGCATGACTTTAGTTTACTAATCACCTGCCATGATTGTAGAAGGTTTTGGACAATTGGTCCCTACATGTCTTTTTCTTGCTAATACTTTGGTTTTGTGATGCCGTAGTCATGACACCTTCCTCGACCACGATAATTCTTTCTGTCTAAGACACGGTCGCAACATTTTATGCTTTATAAATAATTAGAAAAAAAATGTTGATGAATGAAATGCTATTGAATTAAATAAAATATAAAATACAATTATGCTAACAACAAGTTTAATGTTAAACTTCCAGAATGTCGACTTTGACTGAAGACACATTGATGAAGAAGGCAACCTCATTGAAGGGTGTATAGGAAATCTTAGAAAAGATAACCAACACATTGAGGGATAATTCGAACGTCTCCTAAATGAAAAGGCTTCAATTACAACTAATGAAGAAGAAGTATGACTATATTCTGGCCTACAAGATGCTAGAAGAGTCCGAGGAGTCCCATGAGACATCATAAATAGAAACTTTTGAGTGCCAGCCTCCTAATACTGAGCTAATGAAGCTAGAGAAGAGGAAATCTGAAGGCAAAGAAGTGAAAAGTGACAAGAAGAGGAAAGTACTAGCTTCTAAAAAGTAGAAGGGATAGGAGAAAGAAGCAGCCCTTGAAGAAGTCGATGAGAAATAATAGATGGCCCTCGACCTATAGAGGCCAACATTCTTACCTAAAGATCAAACACACCAGTCACAGTTTGATTGGATACTGCAAACAAAGGGGCTCAAACTGACGAGATACTTGGACGTCGAGGACTTTAAAAAGATGGGGATCTATGACAAGGTGATCAACTTCTTAGAAGGTGAAAATATACACACCTTGTGTACCTCAGAAGCTCACTCCCTAATACAGTTGATGGTAGAGTTCATGTTGTCATTAGAGAAACTCCCTGTCAGTGACGGCGAACTCAAGAAGGGTGGCGACGACTTCAAACTGGAAGTGAGAATAGGAGGAAAGTTTCACGTGATCACCAAGGCTATGTTTAATACAATATTCAACAGAACAACCAAAGAAGTACAAGCCTACTCCATCGCACTAGGAGAAAAAGACACCATCGGATATAACAGCCATAGGATGTGGGAGAAGCTAACTGGAGAATAAGAGCATAACTCAAAGAACTCAAAGGAGACTCTCATCACCTCCTACTTTATCAGAGTGGTGCAAAAAATAACAACCAACACTATCTTTATGAGATCAGAAACTGGTAGTGTAACCAAAGGAAACCTATTTATAATATGGTCAATGCTCAATAAGAAGTCGACAAACATAGGAAGGGTACTGTTTGAAAGGCTATCAGTCGTAGTAGGAGGGGAGGCAAAGCAAATGAAAGAGCTCTGCATGGGAAGCCATATTACTAAAATAGATACCACTTTATATATGTAGACATGTTGATGAAGTACAAGAAAACCAAGGGGAATACAAAGATTGTAAAGTCCCTCATCAACACAGGGATTGTGATGCAAAAAGGAAACAAACTCTTTTACATAGAATGCTTCTCCAATACACTTCTGCCCCTCCTCGAGATGGCATACTATGATGCTTACAAGCTACAGCCCACCCAAGAAGACGTCGATAAGATGTGCTTGGGGGCTATCAGCACTGCCGCAGGCCCGACCCATTGCCAACTACTAGTGAGAAGGATGTGATGGAGAAAACTCCAAAAATGGAGATGAAGAAGCCAGAGGAAAAAATAAGCTGGCAATAAAAAAGAAAAAAAATGTCAGACAAGTCCATCGCCCGAACCTTCCCTCACAACACATTCCAGTGGAGATGGCGGTAAGTGAAGGATACCAACCTGAAGCGAAAATCTACGATGGAGGTGACCAGGCACGTCTTGAAGCCACCACAAGGGAATGACATTTCAAGGTCGAACAAGAAACCAATCAAGCATGCAAGGACCCTGAGGTTGCACCCGACTCCGTGATATCGAAAGTGATTTTACAAGTGCCATAGCAACCAGAGGCGAGCATTTCTACCCCAACAACACACACCGACCCTACGAGAAGCAAGCCAGCTCCACGACTCAAGGAGCCCATAACATCCACAACACCTACAACAACACTTGTAGAGCAGCAACACCAACACCTGTAAATGTTTGGTGATGTATTAGGAAATAAGTTTGATACCATGTGGCTACACATGCAACAAACCTCTGAACTTAATTTAAACATTACCTCTAGCCTATGTACACTAACTATGCAGGTGCAAATTTAAATGAGAGAACTAAGGTACTCCCCAATTCATGAAAGGGGTAATCAACACCCAAAACATGATGATGGGAGCTATAAAGACTCTAATTGAGGAAATGATAGGCCTAAGGAAGGAGCAAGATGCCATGAGGGCAGAAAAAGAGCTAATGTGGAAGGGGTACAAGGAAGTGTTAGACGACCCAAAGAAGGAACGTCATCACTTAGATGAGAATGTTGAAACTGGATGTTGAACGTCAAGAAATAGACGGTTGGCGACAAAGAAAGAAGACAAAGCGTCTAACTAGCCCTTACACATCTCATGCTTCCTCGAGCCCCTTGAGCCCAGACAAATATGATGACGACATGTGAGGAACATGTGCAGAAACAACCTCGAAAGACAAAAGTGCCAATGTGAAGACCTCCCCAAGGGCAGAACCACATGGAAAGGAAGCATCACCACAGTTAGAAACTTGTCAGGACACTAAAACAAAGAAAACAAATATGTTGTCAAAGATGTTTGACTAAAACAGTAGCCCAGAAAAGGATAAGGCTGCATCTCAAGAACCTAAACAAGTCATTGTCACCAGATATGAAAGCACTATGATAGAAGATCTCATGTCACGAGAAATAAGAGATGTCAATAAATTCATGGATGACCTGATGTTTGGGATAGATATCTCCAATCACTTTTTCAAAGACCCAGAACAATACAAATAGGATGATTCATTTTATGATGGAAAAATGGCAACGACATTAGCCGTGTTCAACTCTACAGAATTAGAGCAACCGTCAGGAGTGAACCAACCAATAAAAGACATAACTACTGAGATAACCATGAACGGTGAAAGCAAGGCAACAACCCAAACACCAATGGAAACAAGGGTTCAACCTCCAACTATAGAAGCACCACCCACAACAACTCAGATAGTAGGAGACGACACCTCAAAAAATGAAGAAGGTGGGCTCGCCTCTTTCTTCACAAATGATCCAGTCAGAAAGTGGAGTGCACCAATCCGTGAAGTACCATTAGGTGTGGATCATCCTCTACCCTACAAGATGACGGGTATGGACATGACCACATTATCAAGAATCATATGCATAGATGTCCATATCCTAGCATATATACCAGATGACAACCTTCTCAGAACTGATATTCTCTATCACAACAAGGACATGTCACTTAACAGAGATCACTTTAGAGGAATTTTTTTGAAATGAGCACGAGTACATAAGAAACTGCTCAAAGTACTATGTGCAACTCTGCTTTAATAATTCTTGCATCCTGACAAAGTACAACTAATATTCAATGACACCATGCATCTAGCAGGGCTTCTGTTTGATAAAAATGACATAGCTACTGACGTGATAGAGATACAACATGCAATGAGTAGGGAAGAGACAAAATTTGTGGTCCTGTCCATAAGGACTGTAAAGCACTAGGCGTTGATTGTCGTCAACTTATACGAGAGATGAACATCAGTGATCAACTGATGCTCAGCTGAATTGGAAAACACCTCATTGATCTACAAAAACAAG
This sequence comes from Alisma plantago-aquatica, assembly GCA_963693085.1. NCBI lineage: Eukaryota > Viridiplantae > Streptophyta > Magnoliopsida > Alismatales > Alismataceae > Alisma > Alisma plantago-aquatica. The sequence goes on from OY856409.1 coordinate 403,412,166, forward strand.
GAAGCAAGAGATATCTTAAAAGTGCCACTGTGTCTGCAACGAGCTATACAAATGGCAGACAATAGAGATAAAGGGATGTAGAAGCAATTCTCTATCTATAAAAAGGTCCCTCAAGAAAAGGTTGGAACATGGGACTACGCCTTCATAGTTCTCAGAATGATGGAATCGATCAATAAGGGAGTCTCGCTGGAAGACCTCTGCATGGAAGATATGCATGGGTTATGCAGTGTCTATGCAATGGAGGTTATTTATGATCTTCTCTTATTTAACGACTCGACGATGCCTTCATAAGCAGTACCACGGTGGATTTACCAAGAAATACCTCTCTCTAAAAATAAAACATGGAGATAAGAACTTAAAACCCTATGGATCGATCCTGAAGAGCTTGCTAGAGCGTCTGCTTAGAAGGAGGGCTGGGCAGCCGACACACTCAACAGAGGAGAGAGAAAACCTAAAAGCAAGCTAGAGCAACCTCTAGTGGTAGAAGACAAGAAAGAACAACCTCTAGCGAGCCAACTAGAATAATGAGAGATAGAGGAAGAGGATATGTCAGAAATTAAACCAGATGGACCGATAGGAGAAGTAGTGCTCACCTTCAAAGATTTCGACAGGTGGAGTTGTGAGAGCTTGCCACTAGAATCCCTACATCTGATGACATCCTTGAAGGAAGATGAAAACACTAGAGAGTAAATCTTCAAAAGGGATGGCATCTGCGTGTTAAATGATGAACTCCAGGATACATTGAAAACTAGAGGGTACCTCTCAGTCAGCACTATGTCGGCTTATGAAGCACTGCTGAATGACAACATGTCGAACGTGCACATGGCCTTCTTCCTCCTAGTAGATGACATCCTGAAAGATAAAAGGTAGGGGGAAAAAGAACGCCTATAACAACGCCTAGTGACATCTATTCCATATTACATATTCCTACATATTATACATGATAGTCATTGGACTTTGTTAGTAGTCAGTGTTATAACAACGACTATAGTACTCTACAATAGCTTAGATGCAGCCTTTGCACTCAACAAAAGAATGAACATGACTACTACAAAGACAACTACAGAAGAAAAGGCAATCACATGCGTTGATGCAATTGTCAAGATTCTCAACAATCATGGAAAAGGGTACAAGCATAAAGAAGGCAAAGACTTCAGGAAGACGTAGTTATTCCACAGAAGCCCTCAATAAATGACTCTATCAAACGACTGCAGATTCTATTGTCTGGCCTAGATGATGGCCCCAGCTATGATGAATACGAAGGTGGAGGGCATGCAATATGACCAATACCACCCACTACGCAGAGTGTACGCCAGCATGCTACTCGAGTCAAAGTGAGCCACCAAAACCAACTAGTAGAAATAAAGAAAGCCCGTTTATACGTCTAACTCCAATTTTGACACTCCGAGTCAGGGTGAATGATGAGTTTGGGGGAGGAGTCCTAAATGGGCATAAGAGATACAATTTTATCCCAAATTTTCAAAAATTTACTTGTACATATTCTCATTTCTGCCACAAGAAAATGTGAGAAACCGATTTTGCAAAAATTTACTTTAAGAATTTTTTCTATAAGTCACCAGTTTGCTTAACCACCTCTTAGATTTGTTAGCCCCCTGCTAAATGATGTAGTGTTATCATTTCTAGATAGGCGTAAATGAGCAACTAACACATATAATAGTTAAAACGAGAAGCATATCAATACAATTGTATCTCATTCTTACGGTAAAATGTTGTGTGTGGAACAATCCTAAGTCTATGGAATCCCTAGAAACTAGAGGACTTCACTGAGCCATACTCTCAACCAACCAACCTAATCTGACAGATCTAGCTAGAAAATCCTCACCTCCCACAAGAACGAAACAACTACCCGCTTTGTGTTTAATTATCCCCGCTTTGGGATGAAAAGAGGCTTGGCCACCCAGAAAACCATATAAAAACCCCCTTACCAACCTGAGAGGAGATATGAAAAGCCAAAAAGAAATATATATATATATATATATAATGAGAGTTGTGCCCAAAAGATGTTGAAGGGTACCACATGACCGGTGTATTGCTACACTCATGAATGCAGATATGTCATGCATGTAAATGGAATCCTAAAGCCAAATTTATCCACCTACAATCCCAAACGACCCTCACACAACTCCCTGACTTAACGTCAGGAGCCCTTGGGGCAACACTGTCCCTATGACAGCTTGTGAGTGAGGGAAATTTAAGAGAGTAGAAAAACACTTAAAGCCCAAAACCTACCCGAGCACACTACCATAGGGCCAACTAAAAATAAAGGAAGGGTGTGAAAGCTACCCCTTAAGGGGATATTGTACCAGTATGGCCAGCAACCTAACACAAAAAGGGGCAAGTCGTTGAGATGAAGAGACCTTTACTACAAAAAGGCATTGACAAGAACTCAAAGTCACTCAACTCTAGTTATGAAGGGGAAGAAATAGGATTTTAGGATTGAGCGAACATACCACAAGAGTTTTGCTGTAAGAATGAGATAACTCAGTAATGTTAAGCTTTTTGCAAAATTTTGTCACACTTTGCTCATCTCTCTATGATTTTGGGCCTACCCTTAGCCTGAGGATAGGTTCAATCCTTACTTTGGGGGAGTTGATAACATCTCATTTTATGCACTTTTTGTATATGTTTTATGATTCTCCTAGCATACCTTTTATAGACATTTTCTACTTATTTTAGTACTTTATGCCAAAAATCTCAATTGCACATATATTTCACCTTTGTAGGGTCATGACAAGCCATGGTCACAGTTAACACCTCAACTGTGGTCAAAGCCCCTTATCACTATCTCTATGCCCCACGACCGAACTCTTGCTGCGATTAGGACTTCCCCTCGGCTGCGGCCTACAACCCGCACACCACAATAATGGTGGGAGTCTCAACTGAGATCAAGCCGCGACCGAGGTCATGCCTAGACTGTGGTTCACACCCAAGCCTCGACTGTGGATTACATCCAAGTCACGACTGAGGCCCTACCATGACCGTGGCCCAGATGGTTAAGTTGGTGGGCATCTCCTATAAATAGAACACCCACCTCGACTTGTCACATCATCAGATCATCAAGGACCACAAAATGCTGCCAAATTCCATAGTCACTAAAATCCATACTATCAGTCTGGGATCTCTAAAGGCAGAAGCTGGAGGAGCGAGAAGATTGACAACCCTCTTCTTGAAAGGAAGGAGAAGCCTCTGCATTTCCCATTCTAGATCTAGATTCAAAGGATTATATTGGTGTATCACCATCTTCTCTCTCTATCTATATCTATCATCTTCATCACATTGTACCCCCCTCTTCGTGGTAGTTGATGTATCTATCATTTGGTAACGCCGTTATGTTGCCTATCAACATGTGTGGCTAAACATATAACTTGGGTTGGGAGTAGCCACTAAAGCTCTCCCAACATGTATATTCTTTCTCCCCTTTTAATATATATATACTCTTATTAAGATTATCTCCATACGCTTGTTCTTAATGTTTCACTTGTATGCTTAGCTACCATTTTGTGATGTTTGATTATTGGTACCTCAAAAGAGTAGTACCTTCCATATCTAGTGTTAGGGAGTAGTATGAATGCATGAAAGTGTTGAAATGCTAAGGCTAATGTTCATATGGTTTGTTTTGTGGTTGTAGGGTGGTTATCTAGAGAGATATGCTACTTTAGATCCTAGATCTATCTTTACCTTGAGAGAGGAGGGAATAGACATATTTATGACTACTTATAATCTTGATAGGAGTATACGAAGGAGTGTGAGTTTTTCATGTTGGTGGGAGATCTTAGTAGGTGAAACCCAATCCAAGTTTCCTCCCATATCTTTTCATCTTTATCTTGTTATTGTTTTCTTTCTATTAACTTTCTTATTTTAGTTGTGGCACCTTTGTTCCTTAAGGAACACCCTTTTTATCCTACTTGTTCATTCAGAGTGTGAGAGTGTGAGACTCTACATACTTAACACCCATTGACCTTGTCCCTGTGGTTCAACCCCGCATACTACATTTGCCCCCGTATAATAGTTGAGGGGGCTTGAGTATCAGGTTATAATCTTAAAAGTCTGACTACTCTAGATCCACTCCATTTTGGACGTGCAATGTAGGCCCGTCAGTCACTAATAGACTTACTACTATATCATTCCTAGTTTAACTATGTACTTATGGCTTCTATTTACTTTTTCTAAACACTAAGCATAATCAATATCACTAGCATCAATAATGTATTCTTCTTAAATTGATAAAATTAACATACTAATAATCACAAGAATAAAATATACTTTATACGTCATACATGTCTAATTATAAAAAAATTGTGGACTAGATTATAAATTCAACATGATTCAATATTGTAGGGATTAGGGTAAACTTGGAGTTTTAGTTCTTCTAACTCTATAATTAAAATTTACTACAACTATATACAAAATAATTCCAGAGCTGAAAACATATATATGTCATCACTAGTACTATATAATAATCAAGAAGTCAACTGAACATGATTGGGCTCAATGAATTAAAAAAATATTTTTCATAGAATACATTACATGTCCCTTATAGTTTTTGACTAAATTCATCTAAAACTCAATTTTTCAAGGTGATTTTCCATGCACCAACACTCAACCCAGCTTATCGTTCTTAAGTTAGATCTAGATAGACTCATATTGAAGTGTACTGAGATTGAATATGAGCTTCACTCCTTAAAAATTATATCTGAATAGAATGATGTTTGGTCAATAGACCTGAACAAAGCCTACTAGATGTATAAGATAACGTAGAAAGGATAAGGAACACCTTTGGTAGGTGATAAAGAAGTTTTCGAGCAAGGGATAACAAAAAGATGTAGAAATCTACGGCTAAAACCAACTTACCAAGTCATATCTAAGGCAAAACCATCAATTTCTCATGTTCTTCTTGTTCTTCCCTAAAGTCACCCTGAAAAATCTACCTTCCATTTGCCTTTTCAAAACTTTAGGTATCTCATTGTCTAGATAATTAAAAAATAGATTCCAAAAAATATTTTTCACAGGATTCCAACATGTATAGCAAAACGTTATGGCTCTTTTTTCTAAGTGGCTGTGCTAAATTATGCCACAACTCGATACCATCAATTTCTAAGTCTGTTGAACCATTTTTTGTTGAGTCTACCGAACCATGATTTTTTCATTTACCAAACCCTCAGTTTTTGGGTCTATTGAATAATTGGTTGTTGAGTTTAGCAAGCTATATCTTTTTGAGTCTACCGAACCATTAGTTTTTGAGTCTTTTAAACCTTCAATTGTTGAGTCACCAAACCATCAGTTGTTGAGTCACGAAATCATTAATTATCAACTGAACATATTGTTGTTCGAAAATTAGAAGTACCATAACTCTCTCCTTTTATCTTTACTTGGTTCAATCTTTTTCATTGGATTCATAATTGAATTATCTAAAGTTCTATAGTACAAGTTTTATAATATTCTCATATAATAATATTTTCTTAATTAATTAATTTCTTCAGTATTCTCAAATCTCTTTCTACAAACATGTGTGTTTTATTAATGTATCATGACAACCAGACCTTGCATATTCACATCACATGTTTTCTTTAACATATCAAAGATCAAGTTTAAGCTAAGATAAAACATAAATCAACCAATAAATGATGCAAAGGGTTTAATAAAGGCATAATTAACAATAGGGTTATCTCAAATCCTCAATCTACTAATGAAGCAAGGTATGGGTATACATATACATATATATATATGTACACACACATATATATGTACATATGTATATATATAAATACATACATATATATATATAAATACATATATATAAATACATATATATATATATGGTGAGAGAAAGTGAGAGAGAGAGAGACGATCAACCATGTCGTATCACTTGTGCATGCACGAACAAACCAAAGAGAGCAAGCTAGCAACCTCAAATGCAAAAGTAACACACAAAATATAGAATACAAATGATGAGTGCAATAGGAAAAGTCAAAGAAAAAACTAGCTAGATGGAATCTATTTTTCCCAAAAATGATGCCAAAAATCTAGATGCAACTAGGGCACACCAAGATGACACATATTTATAACTCCCTAATTTATACATACTCTTGATAAAAGATGCACAAGCACACGACTGTGTATATAGTATAGGAGCTGTAAGTCAGGGTCAATCCTTAGGAAACAATAGGGGCAATAGAGTTGGGTTTGTTTTAGTTAGGTCCTAATGTAGAGTGTAAGGTTTCAGGGGTTTAATTGGGAGTTTTGGGTTACACTTAGGGTCCGTTTGGATGCAGTAGTTGAATACATTGTATTTGATATTGGTATTCTATATGTCATATTGGTAAAGCTACTATTTGGGAACTTCGTAGTGGTAGTCGCTAATTATGTGTATTTCCATTTTAGTATTTGCCCGTTCAAATTTTCAACCTTCGAAATTACACTGATAATGGCGTGATTTGACAAACCAAGCAGCAGGCGCTCCTCGAAAACCCGCCCCACCCTCTCGCATCTTGTAAAAATTCCCAAATTTCTTCTTTGTTGTTTCCTGCATCTCTTACTTGATGGTTAAACCCTATCCAACATTCCTACCATTTGCCTTTACCCATTCCTATTCCATGTAACCTCTATCTTCTACTTGTCATCTTCCTCTGCCCCTGTTGCCATCTCCTTGATGTTCACCGTTCTTAACCTCTACCCACTAGATCAACCAAAAAACAGTGCCGAGCTTGCAGGGCGGGTACTTCATAACTACAACGGTGCTAATCCAAAGGGTGTTTATCAAACAAACACCATTTATAAGTACTTGGATTACAAGTGTTGTCATTTATACTCCATCTGCAGTGTTAAAAGATGTACCCAAATGGCTCCTTAGGTGAATATGAAAGAAGGAAAGGCATAATTAAACCTAGATTAACTCTACACAATTATGACTAACTAACAAGCTAAGGAAGGAATTACACAAAAGCAAGCAAGAATAATCCTAGATACCAACTAAATAAGGCAATCAACTAAGGGAAGGTAAATTACACTAAGCAATTGATCAACTAAAACAAACAAAGGCAACCACTACAAAGAGTTAACTAACACTTGCAAAGCAATTCACTATCAACAAGGCAATTGGATTATCATAAGAAGAAAGGAATCTAGGTTAATTAGAACTAACTGGAAAGGAGGCAATTAGGGTTTTAACATGTAATGAGGGTAGTGAGATATCTGAGGGTTATGTAACTATCAATCATGTAGAATTTCATATTCAACCATATGTTGGTATGTATGCCCATAGAGCCAATCATATGATGATTTTAATGGGACATCATAAAATTGACTTGATAATTATAAAGGTAATTCCATATGTTATAATTGTCTCAATCATGATATGATGACACAAACATGGTAGATGTCCAAAGAATGACGTTGATCAATGACATATATCTTCAGGTCGAGGACCTAAACAATGATATCATATGTAAGATTAAAGTGCATGCATTCTTATTATGTCCCTAGTTGGATATTACTATGGAAGATAAATAGACAACAATAATAAAAAAGACTAGAGTATGTGTTGGTTGATGACAATATCTTATTAGTCATGATATGTGGTATCAAACCAAGCACATAGGTACATGTTAGAGAATAGTATATTGGACAGACCCACCTTGGGACTGATACATGGAGACCACTGAATGGTAGTCAGAATCAACTCTCACAGTGATAGTGGTGATTGGGGTCCTTAGACCTAAAGTCACTACACTCATCACATGTTTTTCAATGTATTTTGACATCATCCAACATGACCTTGAATAAGGGTTGCCATAAAGGTGGTGCTTGAGTACATGGTGACACATGGAGATTGACTGTAAATGATGTAGATGGGATTTGTCCCTCCTACAGGAGTTGATATCTAGACCACTTGAGGAGTGAGATTGAGAAATGTATGGTCATACTCTTGTGAATCAATATATGATATGTGATCTCACATGCATCTTAGGAAGTTTGCTCTAGTTCAAGGAACATGGATTGAACGTTGAGAGGATGATAATTCCATGCCTTGAGTTCAATCTAGATATCAAAGACAAAGGAACTATATGATTACTATAACACTAATCACGGGTTGTAGGTTGAAGTTGTTCCCAAACTTTCCAATTACTTGGGTAGCAATGATGCATTTCTAGATACTTCTCATTGCTTGTGATGTCATAAATTAATTATGGACATCCATTGCCAATGTAACTTAGGACCTATAGGGTCACATGCATAGGATGCACCTAGAATAGGAGTTTATTCATGAATGATGTTTAACTTTATTGATAAAGTGTTTAGATATTCAATTTAAACAACAACGATTGATGTTTTTGAATGAATGGACTATGACCCAACTGGTTTAACTGCTGAGCTGATTAGTTCAAGTGTCAGGTCAATATAAACTACATTCGCTAACATTGCTTGAACTGGGACATGAATTGATCGATGTAGTTGGTGAACCAACCGTTCAAGGACCAAAATGACTGGTTCAAACAATGAACCATCCACTTCAATGATCAATATAATTGGATCTAGGATTGATGCTGATATCATGTAGTGCATTAGTCACATATTTAAAGCCAATGTGATTGAGAATAGGAAATCAAATGAACCAAAAATTTCATGTGTTGAACCAATCATTTCATAAATGAATCGGCTGGTTCAACAATGAACTGACCGGTTCAATGCTCATAGCTTCTAGAAGATTCATGAAATTCTGTCTCTTTGACTCCTAGATGATTTGGAAACTCTGACTCTGACCATCCTATAATTAGGGGGGTGGTCAAGCTTTCAGAAGACACAACAATAAACATTGACAATTATTTTCCTCTATAGTTATAGTAACTAGAGAGACCAAGCAAGTTCTACCCATAAAAGGGAGGGACAATAACGGAAAGACAACATGGGTGAGAAAATCAACCCTAGCATGTTGTTGTTTGAAGGGACAACTCCTTCCCGTTGGCTCTGGTAGAACAACATGGAGTTTTTGATGGTCTGCATGGACTACATAGAGGTATAGATGTTGTTACCACCACACTAAGAGGACAACAACCACCATCATCTGTGGTGTTGCACTAGGAGGCCGCCCTAACATTCATTCATGTGCTTCTTGTGAAGAAACACGCCACTGTAAGGATAGTCACTAGAATTTCTCCATGACTAGGTATATCTCTTGGCATCCTCTTTCCTAGATGCATTGTTGTGGATGTGATCTACTGATTTGGTCACCAGACATGCAATTTTTTTTCGTTGCCTTATCTGTAATAGTGGTATCAAAGCCACATCAATTTATAATATTTAAGAGATTTAAATGTATATGATTGGATTTATTTATATCATGCAATGCAAATATTAAAACGATTCATGTACATATCCAATTAAATACTACATACATCCCGATATATATGATATGATATATATGCAATCTATACTCGTCACCCTAAAAGTGTTTTGATGGTGTATGTATGCATGGTTATGGCCAAATCCCCTATGGATTGTGTGCATCGTTGTTTCATTTATTTCCTATTGTTATTTGTTTTGCATACTGAGCCTCTCCCCTCCTTCCAAATGTAAATTAATGTTTCTCTTCCTATATTCCCCTAGTATATAACTCGAGGTTTTCCTTTTTACAATGTAATATAGAACATGATAGTTTTAATTTATGTTTTATCATGAGAAGACTTGTACACATGATGAGTCGACCGACTGAATGTCAAGCTGAGAGAATGGAGGATCGAGGAGACCAGATGACAAGAGGAGATGATGTACCGACTATTGGCTATACAAATCAACTGGAGAAGTCTAGACATTGCTTAAACTAGAGACCACTCAATGATCCAAAAGACCAACCGACTGATTAGGAGGCCAACTGATTAGCTCAGGAGTTGATTGACCTGGATTGGTTCCAACAAAGATCTTCTTCAACAATAGATTGCTACATATGATGTGAACCTGAGCTGGTAGCAATTAGTTATGGCTCTAAGGAATTGCATTACTGTGACCATAACCATCACTTGTATTTTATAATTGCATGTTTCATTTGTGGATATAGTATGTATATGATACATATTAATATGCAGTGATTGGATATGTATGTGTATTTACATACATTTGAATCACTCAACCTAATATTAAGTCTTATATGCTTTCCATAAGAAACACACATGAAAATCTTGATCGAATAAGCATGGGCATGCCAAGCTGGTGCACCGTCCATCTCGTGGAAGTGTTATGGTAATTATGTGGGCTTTCCAAGCAGGGTGCATTACTATCGTGTTGGTTTTTGGGTCAGGCTTACCTAGGTGACCTTAATGAGATTAAGTTCCTAGAAGCATACAAATGAATATGACAAAGAGTTGTGTGCCATCTATCCAAGAATTGCATGAGATGCAATTGGAAAATGTTTCCTACCTTAATAATTGGTTATGGACGTTGGCATTGTCCAGGTAATAACTTAATTATTTTGGGTCTTGGGTCACTAGGAGGTTACATGAAGCAACCTTCCGAATTGATACGTGAGGGGTATCAATTTGAACAAAATAGTGGGATCGATAATTCATTGAAAACCTTATTAATATCATCAAACTTATCAAATTAAATCAAAAGTGTTTTGACAAAAGTTTCAAATGTTCTTTTATAGAATCTAATGGCAAACACAAACATGTTTTCTTTGCAATTGGTCATTGAGAAGGAAAAGTGGAACATTAATAACTTCTACGACTGCATCTGGACTTTGAGAATCATTCTCACCTAAAGAGCACAAGCTTTATATCATGGAGACACTAGATTCAGATGAACCCGCTCCCAACACACCTAAGGATGACATGTATGCTTACTGGAGCACTCTGAAGATAATGTGAGTGTCAAGTGCCTGATGCTATGCTTAATAAAATATGAGTTGTATAGACAAGATGAGAACCTAGATGTTATTGAGATGAAAGCACATCTTAAAAAAATGTATTGTGATCATGTAAGACAAGAGAGATACGATGTCTCTAAGGCGTTGTTCAAGTGCATATGGCTGAAGGAGATCCAATAGGTCCCCATACAGTCAAGTTGATTGGGTATGTAGAGAGCCTTGCTAGTCTGGGATTTCCCTTGGGTCAAGAGTTGGCCACAAATGTGACTCTGCAGTCACTGGCAGAATCATATAGCTAGTCTGTCATTTACTACAACATGAATGATTTTGACAAGCTGTTGTCTAAATTACTTGGCATGTTGAGGACACCTGAAGCACATATGAAGAAGGAAAAACCCAAATCTATGATGATGATCAACATAAGGAAGTCCAAGGGAAAAGGAAAAGCAAAGAAAAAATCTAAAGCTAGCCAGAAACCAAAGTCTTCTGCACATAAAGATATAGGAGGAGTAAGTAAGAAAGGGAAGTGCCACCACTATCACCAGCCTAGACACCGGAAAAGAAAATTCCCTCTTTATATAAAGGAACTTAGGAAGAAGAAGGAGATAGAGATATTCACTCTAGGTTGGAGAATAAGTAATCTAAAACTATGCAGAGTAAGAGTTGTTGCCACTATAGTTGGAATTTGTCATTCATAAAATGGGCATGTAATAGAATAAGTGAATTGTTATTATGCATCTGCCATTAATGAAAAACATCATGTATCTTGTATGAAAAAATATTACAAATATATTTGACATTTTGATTTCAAATATAAGATCTTTTATAAAAATGGCCCCAATGTCCCATAGTTTATATTTGACAGTTCTAGAGACACTTATATGGATTTTGAATGACTCAATGACTCAAACCAATAAATACCAATGGCATTTCCATTTAGAGCACACATATGAGAAATGCATTTCTAGAATCCATAATGATAATCAACTAGATTCTTTTGGTTATTGAACCAATAGAGACATGTAAGTCTTATTTATTGGGTAGTATGACAAAAGCACCTTTCACTATAAGCAGTGAGAGAGTTAGAATTTTGTTAATCTGATATATACTGATGTATATACACCCTCTTAGAATAAATGCTAGAGGTGGTTAATAGTACCTCATTATATTTGTTCTCAGTAGATATGGTAATTTGTATTTAATGAAATACAAGTATGAATCTCTTGAAGTGTTTAAGGAGATCATGAGTGAAGTACATGACCAACTTGATATAGGTATTAAATATTTTGATGTGATCAATATGGAGTATACTTTGGACCAAGAGTTTGAGGACCTTCTGAGAGACGATGATAGTTTATCATGATGAACTTATCTAAAACACAGTGATAGTGCATCATAAAGAAGGAATCACACCCTGCTAGTCATAGTGAAATTATCAATAAATCTAGCTAATCTTACAATTTCCTTTTTGGCACATGTTTTACACTAAAACAATGTACCCTCTAAAATGGTTAAAAACATACTATATGAGATATGTCATGAAAAGTGTCCAATATGTATTTTATAAAGATTAGGAATGAAAGCTTATATAAGAAAATAGTTTGTTGAAAAACTTTGTCCACAAATCACATAAATGTTATTTTGTTGAATACTACTTTTATATTCCAATGTAACAACAAAATTATTTATTTCCAGGATGGTTGTACTCTTAAAGAGAATTTAATTCCAAAGGAATCAATGTCAGAAAAGTAGAACTAAAAAGTTTGAGATTAATAAGAAAATGTTGGATCTAAAGAGGTACGGTGGGAATAATGAGAATAAAAAATTGTCGTGGAATCTCAAGTTCCTTATGTAACATAAAGCCTCATAAATATAATAGAACACACCTATAGTTTGAAAGATTAGGATATCTCATAACTCAAGAAGGCAGTGGGTTGGTCATAGATGATGAGCCAACACCCTACCTAGGAGCTATTGAGGGACTAGAGTTTGAGAAATGGCTTGAGGCCATGAGATCCAAGATGGAGTCCATGTACTCCAACAAGGTATGACTATGGTGGATCCACCTGAAGGAGTAAAACCCATAGGTGCAAGTGGGTTTTTGACAAGAAGACTGACATGGATGGTAATGTGAAAAGATATAAAAGTGATTGATTGAAATGAATTTCAAATAAGTTCAAGTTGTTGATCATGATGATATCTTTTCACCAGTTGTCATGGCTAAATCCATCAGGATCATGCTTCAATTGCTGGTTTGTATGACTATGAGATTTGGAAAAATAAATGTTAAAATTGAATCCCTTAACAAGAATAATGTAGAGGGTGTGTAGTTGACCCAACTGAAGGTTTTATAAATCCAATTATTTCAAATAAAGTTTGTAAGCTGAAAGGTCAATCTAAGGATTGAAGAAAGAATCTCAGAGCTGGAATCCTCAATTTGACAAGATAGTCAAAGAATTATACTTTAGTCAAAATATAAATGAAAGATGTGATTAAAGTTGAGTTGGAGCATATTCAGATTCCACATAATGATGGGGAATAATATCCTAATAGTAAAAATGTTAATACCTGGAAAGGAAAGCACCTTCTCTATGAAGTATTTAGGAAAAACATCATATATGATAAGAATCAAGATCTATAGAGATAGATCTAGAAAGATTCTTGACCTATGTGAGAGCATGTACATTAGCAAGATGCTGAAGCGTTTAACATATAGTACTCAATGAGAGAAAATCTATCTATGTTTCATGGAACTAGTCTATCAAGATCTTAATATCACAGTTCTTGTAAAGCAAATGAATACCTGAGTAAGATGACAATTGCATTCACAATATTATGTACTCATCTCATTATATCATATGTATTGAACATGAAGACTGGATACATGTCATATCCCAATGAAAGTCACTAGACTACCATAAAGAACATCCTTAAGTAAAAGGATTAGTTCTTTAGTTATGGTAGTAAGGAAGAGTTGGTTGTAAAGGGTTACTTCAATGCAAGCTTTCAAAATGAAAAAGAAAAATAATGATCATATTCTAAATTTGTGTTTGACCTTAAAATGAGAACTGGTAGCTGGAAAAGTTCTGAGCAAGAGACAATTGTTTAATTATGCATTAGAAGCGAGTACCTTGCTATTTTGAGAAAAACAAGGAATACTGTGTGGATTTAGATGTTCATATAGATGAACTTAAGGGAGGTTCTAACCATATATGATATAGTAGAAATAATTTGACAATAGTGGAGCTATAGGATAGGCAAGTAATATCAAATATCATACTATAGGAATTCCATCTCATGTGAGAAGTTGCACAACCAGGAGATGTGAAAACTTGCAAAATACCGACTTGAAGCAAATGTTTCTTTCCCGCTATAATAGCACTTGCACAATAGTGACACGATGGACATGTTGAAGATAACTTGGAATAAGATTCGTAATTGATTGACTCTAAGTTCTAGTGGGTGTCTATTGGTACGTAGGCTCATAGAGACAATCATGTGATGATTGTAACGGGGTATTATATACTTGATTTTATAACTATTATGGTAATTACATATATTATATTTTTCTCACTCATGAGATGATGAAACAAATATGGTAGATCTATAAATAATGATATTTCTCAATGACATATGTATTCAGGCTGAGGACCTGAACAATGAGATCATATGTATGCTAAGAGTACATGCATTCTTGTTATGTCCCTAGTCAGATATTATTGTTGAAGAAAAATAGAGAATAGTAATACATAAGAATAAGTGTGTCATTTGATGATAAAATCTCATTAGTCATGATATGTGACATCAAACCAAGAAAATAGGTACATGTTAGAGAATAGTGTATTAGATGCACCTTGTGAGTGATACATATAGACCAATGAATGGTAGTCAGAATTACCTCTCATAGTGATAGTGGTGATTGTGGTTGTTAGACCTAAAGTCACTACACTCATCACATGTCATTTGATGTACTTTGACATCATCCACCATGAACCTGAATAAGGGTTGCTATCAAGGTGGTGCTCGGGTATGTTGTGACACATGGGGATTGACAGTGAATGATGTGGATGGAATTTGTCCCTCCTACTGGAGTTGATATGTAGGCCACTTGATAAGAGAGACTGAGAAATGTATGGACATACACTTGTGAATAAATATATGATATGTGAGCTCACATGTATCTCAGACTATCTGCCCTAGTTCAAGGTACAAGGATTGAACATTGAGAGGGTGACAATTCCATGCCTCAAGTTCAATATGTAAATTAGAGACAAAGGAACTATGCAATCACTCTAACACTAATCACATATTGTATGTTGAAGTTCTTGTCCAACTTTCCAATTACTTGGGTAGAATTGGTGTGTTTCTAGATGCTTCTCATTGCTTGTGATGTCATAAATTAGTTATGGACATTCACCGCCAATGTAAATTGGAACCTATAGGGTCACATACAAAGGATGAACCTATAATAGGAGTTTATTCATGAATGATGTTTAACTTGATTACTAAAGTGTTTAGGTATTCAATTTAAAAAATAATGACTGAAAATTGACTATATGGATTGTGAACCAACCGGTTCAAGTGTTGAACTGACCGATTCAAGTGTCAGGTCAATTTAAACTACATTGGCTGAACAATGCTTGAATTGGGACATGAACAGATCAATTCGGTTGATGAATCGACCAATTCAGGGTCTAAAATGAACGATTCAACTTGTGAACTGCCCAATTCAATGATCAATACGAATGGATCAAGGATTGATGATGAGATAATCTTATGCATTAATTGAATATTGGAATCTAATGTGATTGAGAATAGGAAAGAAAGTGAACCAATTGGTTCAAGTGTTCAACCAATCGTTTCACAAGTGAACCCGTTCAATGCTCGCAGCTTCTAAAAAATTCACAAAATTCTGTCTCTTTGACTCCCATATGATTTGGAAGCCCAGACCCTAGCCATCCTATAAATTGGGGGGGGAGTGAAGGCTTTTAGCAGACGCAACAACAAGCTCTAATAATTGTTGTCCATTCTAGTTGTGGTAACTATAGAGCCCGAGCAAGTTCTACCCACAAAAGGGAGGGACAGTAAGGGAGAGACAACACAAAAGAGTGAATTGACCCTACCAGGTTGACGTTCAAAGAGATAACTCCTGCCTGTTGGCTCTGGTAGCACAACATGGAGTTCCTGGCGGTCTGCTTAGATTACGTAGAGGTGTGGATGTTACAACCCCAATTTTTGGGTTCTTTTGGTGAGAAATGTAATTTCTCCTATTAAAGATGTTTGAACAAATAATGATATAATTTGTCTTGAATAAATGGATTTCGTTTACAATAGCTATGTTGGTTGTTTTTTGGGCTTTATTGGCTATTGGGCCCAATATTAAGGAAAAGACAAAGGAAACTCCATTATTAAATGAGTAAATAAGAAAATGGAGAAAAGAAAGATGTAGAAACCTCTATAAGGCAAAAGAATGCTATTCAAAGGTGGATTTCGTGCCTATTGGGTTCCTTGGGTTCCAAGGAGTCCAAAGTTCCAAAAATAATGCAACAAGAAAAGAAAAGATCAATTAAATATTTCTTTATTAAGAAAGAAATTGAAAATAAGGATAGAATGTAGAAAATAAGTGGAAAGAGGTATAATTGAGTTATCCTTGGTGAATTTTCGTATCCATGAGGTTTCTAATATTAGAAGGAATTACAATAAGGAAAATAAAAAGAGAGATAAAGAGAAATCCTCAAAAAGAGATATTTTAATAAAGAAATAAGAAGGATAATGAGTATCCACTAAAAAGGAATTTGAGATATTGGAGTTTCTTGGGGTCCAAGGAGCCCCAATGGAGAAAAAGAAAGAGAAAATACCATTAACACAAAATAAGAGGATGATGTGATGTATAATTAATGTATTTTGTGGCATTGTTAAAAAGGAGGTATTTTCTACTAAAAGGAAATATAAATTCGTGCCAATGGATTAAAAGGCAAGTACAAAGAGAATAAAAGAGGTAATTTTTGAAATCCTAATATCTAAAGAATAAAGAATATCAAAGAGTTTTTTAAGAGAGAGAAGATTTCTTATTCAAGAAGGAATGTGGTCTCTGAGTAGGAAAGAGGCTTAGGTCTCATGGATGGGCATCCTAGGGTGTTGCTACACTATATATGGGGTAGAACCCTTGGCTGAGTCTAGAGAGATCCCATGCAACTCTCTCACTTCTTCTTATTCTTTCTGTACAAACCCTAACCAAGAGGGTGTAGTACTATCCCTAGAGCAATGGAGGGTTATATTGTGGTCTTGATGTAGGGAGGAAGCTTCTGCGACAACCCAAGGAGGATCGGCTATCAAACCCCCGCCCTTGTCTTCAAGAAGCCTCTGTCGTAGGTCTGCGAAACTGCAGCAATCACAGAAGCAATCACATGCTGATCTCATTTAGGAATAGCCATCTTGGCCATTACTTGGAGGTCCCTCGTGTGCACCAGGGTGCTGTGGAGCTGGGGCAGCCATTGACGGCGACCCTCGAACCCTGGGGGGAGGGGGTGGACCGTGAGCGGCTACAGTCGGCGATCAATAGGGCTTCACGAGGAAGAAGATGAGCCAGGAGCTTTTGACAATTTTTCCCATCCATGTTGTACAGCGCCGACCACTTAAGTAAGGGTCGAAATGTAAATTGGTTATATTTCCAAAGCAAGCTACGTTGCATGGAAGGTGTGACGTGGCACTTGGTGATTGGCTCAAGTAAGTTTATTTTGCAAAAATCGTATCTTTTTACTGGTAGCTCAGATGAATGCGCATAAAATATGAAAGTTTCTCAGAAACATGAGAGGAGTCCATTAAAAATATATTTAGAAGCCAATTATTATTGAAATTAGAAAAGTAGTGGAAGTTATCAACTTTAATGCTTTAATGATTATGAAACCCTATTTTGAGATGATTAATGTATTTAGAAGGGTTTTATGGATGATTAAAGTTGATATTAACATGTTAATCATAAAAAGATACATTAAGAACAAAAAGGATGAACTTTGCACATAATTGGTTTAATTTAGAATTCCATGTGCATAAATGAGCTTTAATGGGCCTTGAAACCCTAATGTTGGTAGTTATGACTCTTAATGACTCTAATTGTTCAAATTCATGAATAAGCTGAGATATGATGGTTCTAAGCTATTTCAAGTATAAAAGTTCCTAATTGTGGATAAATACCCTTAATATAGTAATTAGGGTTTTCTAATGGATAAAGGTGGAATTAATGATAAAAAGGAGATCATAATGAACTATGACTCGTTAATCCAGAAGGAACCAAGGATGATAATTAGGCCTAATGATCTTGTCATGAATTAAAAGGATAAAAATGGTAGTTTTAATGTAAAAGAGGCATAATAGACTTAATGGACATTTAATTGTGCCTTTTATCTAAAATTAAGGTAATATGTTGTTAAAAGGTAACCTTAACATCTTTCGTGAAGAATAGATGAGATAATTAGGGTTTGTGAGTAATTGTATAAAATTAGGGTTTAAAAGAGTAAAAATGAAGAGGAACCCTAATTGCAATGGAAACCCTAAAAGTGGACTAGAAACCCTAGGAAGTGAGCTAGGTTTAATAGATTTTGATGGCATGATCAATGATAGGAAATTGTATGCACATTTTAGGATCTCTTTGTGTGCTTTCTTGCCTATTGGATTTCTTCCATTGATTGGATTAATTCTGTCTCAAGTCAGCCTGGCAGGTGTGTGGTTAATTATGGTTAATCACATTAGTTTCCTGAAGAGTTTCCCAGATGATTCATCGTATTGAATGCAACCTATCAGCTAGGATGTTCATACTTGCAAATCATAAAGCCACTATGATTATTACAATAATAATAGAAGTGTGTATTCTTACACCTACATGCCACCCTGATGGATGATGCCAAAAGGTCAAGCCCAGGAGGGAAGACCAATGGGCACCATGAGTGGTGACCCCATACACCAAGCTCGGGAATGAGAAGGTGGTCTTTTAGAATAACTAATGGGCACTATGAGAGGTGACCCCAGAGACCAAGCTCGGGATTGAGAAGGTGGCCTTCAGTCATAGGAAAAAGAGAAACCCTAAGATGGGTATGCTAGGGTTAGGGCAAAAGCGGTGGAGAATGTCATACTGAAAGCGTAATTTGGCTTGTTGTTTAACTTGATTGTGATATTTAGATTTTTAGCCATATCTGTGAAATTTTGGTTGTCCCC
The DNA here is from genome assembly GCA_963693085.1 of Alisma plantago-aquatica. Lineage (NCBI taxonomy): Eukaryota > Viridiplantae > Streptophyta > Magnoliopsida > Alismatales > Alismataceae > Alisma > Alisma plantago-aquatica. The sequence continues at coordinate 403,431,256 of OY856409.1, forward strand.
ACATACCGGCATATTTTGATATGCTGACCGATGTTTTGTTTGTTGACATTTTAGGTGCAAGATTGAAAAGGACAAACAGTAAAGTGGCATATGTGGAATTAAATAAGAATTAAAATACAAAGGAGGATTAGTTAGAATAGACTCCAGATATGGATAGCAGTAGATATCCAAGTTTTTGAAAAAGGTATGCAAAGTTTTATTTTATACCAAATTTTAGTTTAGTTCAGTAGAATTTCATAATTATTATTGATTAATTGTTGAACCTTTGATCTTGTTAATTGGGATAACGGCTCTGACCTTCGGGTCTCCCTTAATTGGGGGTTACCGAGAGGCAGGGTCGTTACATTTGGTATGAGAGCATAGGTTCCTCATATAATTTTTAATAATTATTAAATTTTACAAATTCCATAGAACTGAGGGAGTTATTAGAGGATTTTTCGAAAGACAGAGGTGTCTAGAAAAGGATCACGTCCGGGGGCTGGCAAGATTTTCCTCTGCACCACTAGTCAGAATATGAGGACTCCCGGATTAGTGTGACTGCCTGGCCAATGTTTTAGGATTTGACTCGAAATAAGATACCATTAGGACTTTCTCATCTTGTTCATCCCTTCTCAACTCAAATTCTGTTAAGGATTTTAAGGATTAGGGTTTTCTCTCTTTATCTCACCCTCTTGAGGTATGGGTAAGGTTGATAAGGTTTAAGGAATCCTCCACCAAATTAATGAAAAGCATGTAAATAAGATGTCGTGGACATAAGCTTAATCGATTAAATGTAAACTAAAGAATAGATACATGCTTAGGTCGTATGACATAAGTTGTCATGTCCTCAGGAGAGACATGAGGCTAGACCTCCTTCCCTGGAGGATGAGTGGAGAAAGTGACCTCCATTATAAGTAAAGACCTGACGCATCCTCTGAGGATGATGCTAACCCTAACCCTAAGTGAAGGTTAGAGAGAGATATGACACGATGAGCTAGATGTCATGATAGACCAGATGTGTGGACATGCTTTTGGATGCCCATGACGTTATGATCCATGTGAGGTTGGATGACCTAGTGCCTTTGGCGACCCAACCTTAGGAAGGGTCATGCATGTTAGAGTGAAGGATAGCTCCTTCATTGATGAGGTTAGTGAAGAACCTATAGAAATCTAATGGGCTTATATGGGTATGGCATAGTATGCACCCAGAGTGCATCAATAGTGCTAACGGTAGGCTAAAACACTGGCCAAAAGAGTATGTTGGATAGCTTATGAGATAAGCAAGAAGAGTTTTGGATAATATTGAGAAAACATAAGTTGAACATAGGCTTCACCCATGTAGGGGTATCCTTATGAGTTTGATCCTTCTTGGAGGGAGGACCCCTAATAGTAAGGCTAGTTGTGGAGTTAGCTCAAGAGAGAGAGAGTAGGACCCAAGCTAGAAGGTTGGAATCTTAGACTCTGAGATGTGAGGAACAGTGGGGAGTTGAGGATGATGCGACCTAAGTAGATGGTTGTGGTTGCCTCATACATGATCCCTGCAGGCTGATGGCATCTTAGTTGCCTTTATAGAAACCAAACCCTAAAGAGAGGATGAGGCTTCTGGTACCTATGTGCCTATGGTATAGGTGTTTACCTTCTGAGATGGGAAAAAGAGTTCCTTAAACCATGGAGAGGTTTAGTAGCAAGTTGTGAGGCCTTTTACCTAGTTGGTTGTCCTTGAGGAGGACTCCACTCTGAAGTGTTGTTCAGGCTGAAGGATCATGGGAAGTGCATGTCATACCTTGTACATGCTTGGTTCGTGGTTTAAAGGTTGAGCATGCAGTTGGACGTCTAAAAAGTGAACCTAGGGTTCCTAGGCCTAAGAGGGGAAGTGGTGTACCTGATGCTCATGATGAGATTTGAGTTTCCATAGTTTGACCATGGCACTCCTTATGTCTAGAGGAAAGGGAAACCCCTTAAGTCTAAGGTAAGTTTGATGAACCCCTCACAGCTAAGTTGGTGACATGGGAACGTATGATCTTGATCCAATGTTGCGGAATGAGAACAAGTATGACCTAGCATGGTTCAATAGGTGGTCTTCTTGTGCCTTAGTAGCTTGCTAGGGTTAAGCATTCTCATGTGGATGTAAACCCTAGACATAAGGATGTTTGTGACCTTTGTTATCAAGGTGTAGTTTCCTCCCATCCTGGGAGAGGGACCATTTTGTAGGGTATATACTAGTTTTGTTGGTTTTGAGGTAACCTAAAGAGGTCTCAATAGGATCTTGAGAATCTATGTGAAAAGTACATAATAAACATGTAGACGCATAGATAACCATCTCTAAGTGCATGTGTGTGTGTTACCATGGAGGTAACCGGTATGGGGCCTGACCAAGGTAAGTAGGTCGCCATGACCCCTATGAAAGGATGAAAGTCAGCCCAGGAATGCAGAGAGAGATGACGGAGACTTGGGTAAGGTTCTAAGTTGGACATGTACTATGTTAGAATCCTAAGTCTATCCTAGGGCCAGGTAGGGAAAAGACCGATGGAAGTAGGATTTGCTTAATTCCCTAGTTGCACATGACCATAGAGTCAGAGGTAACATCTATCATTGTCTGAGGGCCATGGATTAGGAGATTGATCACCTTCATGAACTCATGGGACCCAAAGGGCAGATGAGTTGGGCACTCTCTAGATACATAAGGGAAGAGGGATGACCTAAAAGTGTCGGCACCCTACAGACCTAGAGGAGATGACCAAGGATTGTGTGGTGACCAAGTAGGTTCGAGACCAGTTTTCCATGGAAGTAACTTTGATATCAAGATGAATGTGATGTTGAGACATAAGTTGAACGTTTCAACTTAGATTTGAAGGTGTATTGGAAAGGTGGGATGTACCATCTCTACTCTTGGAACAGGAAGAAATTTGTATTTGGACTGCAGCCAAATGCTTATTTCCTCTTGTTATGGGAGTGAGAGATAGGACAGTACACATTCCATACACTAGGGATAAAAGATGTTGTGAGTTGAAACGTTGCTATGAGGTATGAGGATAGAGATGACAATATACCCTTATGGAGTAAACAAAATATAGATGGTTTACTAACATCAAGAGAACTGAGGTAGTCATCTTATGAGGATGCTTTTATCATGAGCTATGTGGAATTTGCGAGTTATACAAGGTTGAGTTTGATAACCAAGAAGATGAGCTCAAAATTTTCTTGATGAAGATAGACTTTGAGTTTGAGATGAGATGATAAGTGGAATACATGTAGGTGTATGTCTTCAACATTACCTAACACTTAAGGATGTGAAGTGGTAATGGATGTTGTGGTTGAGATGTAGCTGCCTAGTTAGCTGGAGGCTAGAAGAGGTTGTTAGGTTAACCCTAAGTTGTGAGATATGTTTGGCTAACACTCAGATGGAACGAGATCTGTTGAACAAATTAGTAGTTGTTTGGTTAGCCAACTAGGCCTTGATTCAATAAAAGGATGGTTGTTGAACCACATATGCACTTCTTTGGAAAATAAGGAGATGAAACCCGACTAGGGTGGTTTAGGGTTTCTGAGGAATCAATCTTGAGGAATTATGACATACAAGAGATCATGATTTTAAGATCACCATACACCATGGTACTATGAAGATAGTAATTGGAAATAGTACTTTGGATGATTAAGATAAGGTTGCACATGACTTGTCTCCATGCAAGCCAGGAGGTGAAGGACGAACACCAGTAACCCAATGAGTTGGTATAGAGGATAAAGAGTCCCTGAGAGGAAATGAGAGTTCATCACTATGGTTGTTGTGGTATGTCTCCCCTAGACCAAGAAAGGTCAAGATGCAATATGGATTATGGTAGATCGCCTTACCTAGATGACATGAGAAAGAAAGAATGTTGTCACGGGATGGATCCAGTTGAACTACATATGAGAGAGAGATGGTTCAACTACACCATGATGTGAGTTCAAAAGTTCTTTATAACCTAAAGATTTACTTCCATGAGGTGGAAGTAGATGAACTCAATGTTAGTATCGTTTATCACCCCTAACTAATGGTTAGTATGATCCAAACGAGAGGGTCTGATGAGAGCATGTGTGCTCATTTAGGGTGATATCTAGAGATAGTTCTTGTCCTCTATAAGATGTGATGATAACCACCATAGCCAGTGTCAGGATGTAAAGAAGCTTTGTAGGGGAGGTTGTGTCAGTCGCCACTTCATTAAGATGATGTTGGTGAAGGGACCTCACGAAGGTCAAGAAAGAACCACAGTGTGTACAAATGAAGTCGCTTTGATCATGCAATGGCTAAGAAAGAGAGCCTAGGGCAACATGAGTCATGAGCTGATGCAAAGCAGACTAACATGCAGTTCACTGTGAGAGAGTATGTGATGTGAAAATTTGACCCCTCTAAGCTACAACTGAGAAAGATGAGTCCCCGATATATGGATCCATTTGAGATGGATTGGTGGAGATGGGTGTGTTTAGCCTTACCCCTCAGGATAACATGATGTATAATGTATTCCATGAGTCCGATCTAGAGCACTATGTGAAGTACCCAAGCCACGTGCTGCGCTCTAAACCTATTCAACTTTATGAGAGGTTGAAATGTCCTGAGTCACCTATGAGGGTACGATATACCAAGGTAAGAAAGAACTCAGATGGAAGAATATGAGATGATGAAGGTTATTGGGAAGAACCATGGAAAGGGTGAGGCCACATGGGCGCCACGATGGACAAAGGAAAGACTTATCCTGTTTGTTTGTGTGTCTAGTGGAATTTTGGGGGAGAAATTCCTATAAGAAGGGAAGGATGTTACAACCCCAATTTTTGGGTTCTTTTGGTGAGAAATGTAATTTCTCCTATTAAATATGTTTGAACAAATAATGATATAATTTGTCTTGAATAAAAGTATTTCGTTTACAACAGCCTTGTTGGTTGTTTTGTGGGCTTTATTGGATATTGGGCCCAATAACAAGGAAAAGACAAAGGAAACTCCATTATTAAATGAGTAAATAAGAAAATGGAGAAAAGAAAGATGTAGAAACCTCTAGAAGGCAAAAGAATGATATCCAAAGGTGGATTTCGTGCCTCTTGGGTTCCTTGGGTTCCACGAAGACCAAAGTTGAAAAAATAATGCAACAAGAAAAGAAAAGATCAATTAAATATTTCTTTATTAAGAAAGAAATTGAAAACAATGATAAAATGTAGAAAATAAGTGGAAAGACGTATAATTGAGTTATCCTTGGAGGATTTTTGTATCCACAAGGTTTCTAATATTAGAAGGAATTCCAATAAGGAAAATAAAAAGAGAGATAAAGAGAAATCCTCAAAAAGAGATATTTTAATAAAGAATTAAGAAGGATAATGAGTATCCACTAAAAAAGATTTCAAGATATTGGAGTTTCTTAGGGTCCAAGGAGCCCCAATGGAGAAAAAGAAAGAGAAAATACCATTAATACAAAATAAGAGGATGATGTGATGTATAATTAATGTATTTTGTGGCATTGTTAAAAAGGAGGTATTTTCTACTAAAAGGAAATATAAATTCGTGCCAATGGATTAAAAAGGCAAGTACAAAGAGAATAAAAGAGTTAATTTTTGAAATCCTAATATATAAAGAATAAAAAATATCAAAGATATTTTTTTAGAGAGAGAAGATTGCTTCTTCATGAAGGAATGTGGTCTCCTAGTAGGAGAGATGCTTAGATCTCGTGGATGGGCATCCTAGGGCGTTGCAACACTCCCCTGTATTAGGGGTAGAACCCTTTGCCGAGTCCATAGAGATCCCATGCAACCCTCTCTCTTCTTCTTGTTCTTTCCGTACAAACCCTAACCAAGAGGGTGTAGTACTATCCCTGGAGCAATGAATGGTTATATTGTGGTCTTGATGGAGGCAGGAAGCTTGTGTGACAAATGAAGGAGGATTGGCTATCATACCCTCGCCCTTGTCTTTGAGCAACCTCTGTCATAGGTCTGCGAAACTACAGCAATCGCGGCAGCAACCATAGGCTAATCTCACTTGGGAACAGCCATATTGGCCATGACTTGGAGGTGCCTCGCATGCACCAGGGTGCAGTGGAGCTGGGGCGGCCATTGACGATGACCCTCGAATCCTGGGGGGAGGGGGTGGACCGTGAGTGGCTACAGTCGGCGATCAACAAGGCTTCACGAGGAAGAAGATGAGCCAAGTGCTTTTGATGTTTTTTCCCTTCCATATTGTACATCGCTGACCACTTAAGTAAGGACAGAAGTGTAAATTGGTTATATTTCCAAACCAAGCTATGTTGCATGGAAGGCTGACGTGGCACTTGGTGATTGGCTCAAGTAAGTTTATTTTGCCAAAATTGTATCTTTTTACTGGTAGCTCAGATGAATGCGCATAAAATATGAAAGTTTCTCAGAAAAATGAGCGGAGTCCATTAAAAAAATGTTTAGAATATAATTCCTCTTGCAATTAGAAAAGTAGTGGAAGTTATCAACTTTATTGCTTTAATGATTAAGAAACCCTATTTTGAGATGATTAATGTATTTAGAAGGGTTTTATGGATGATTAAAGTCGATATAAACCTGTTAATCATAAAAAGATACATTAAGAACAAAAAGGATTAACTTTGCATGTAATTGGTTTAATATAGAATTCCATGAGCATAAATGAGCTTTAATGGGCCTTGAAACCCTAATGTTGGTAGTTATGACTCTTAATGACTCTAATTGTTCAAATTCATGAATAAGCTGAGATATGATGGTTCTAAGCTATTTCGAGTATAAAAGTTCCTAATTGCGGATAAATACCCTTAATATAGTAATTAGAGTTTTCTAATGGATAAAGGTGGAATTAATGATAAAAAGGAGATCATAATGAACTAGGACTCATTAATCTGGAAGGAACCAAGGATGATAATTAGGCCTAATGATCTTGTCATGAATTAAAATGATAAAAATGGTAGTTTTAATGTAAAAGAGGCATAATAGACTTAATGGACATTTAATTGTGCCTTTTATCCAAAATTAAGGTAATATGTTGTTAAAAGGTAACCTTAACATCTTTTGTAAAGAATAGATGAGATAATTAGGGTTTGCGAGTAATTGTATAAAATTAGGGTTTAAAAGAGTAAAAATGAAGACGAACCCTAATTACAATGGAAACCCTAAAAGTGGACTAGAAACCCTAGGAAGTGAGCTAGGTTTAATAGATCTTGATGGCATGATCAATGATAGGAAATTGTATGCACATTTCAGGATCTCTTTGTGTGCTTTCTTGCCTATTGGATTTCTTGCATCGATTGGATTAATTCTGTCTCAAGTCAGCCTGACAGGTATGTGGTTAATTATGGTTAATCACATTAGTTTCCCAAATGATTCATCACATTGAATGCAACCTATCAGTTTGGATGCTCATACTTGCAAATCATAAAGCCAATATGATTATTACAATAATAATAGAAGTGTGTATTCTCGCACCTACATGCCACCCTGATGGATGATGGCAAAAGGTTAAGCCCAGGAGGGAAGACCAATGGACACCATGAGTGGTCACCCCAGACACCAAGCTCGAGATTGAGAAGGTGGTATTTATAGAATTACTAATGGGCACTATGAGAGTTGACCCAAGGCACCAAGCTCGGATTGAGAAGGTGGCCTTTAGTCATTGGCTAAAGAGAAACCCTAAGATGGGTATGCCAGGGTTAGGGCAAAAGTGGTGGAGAATGGCATACTGAAAGCATAATTTGTCTTGTTATTTAACTTGATTGTGATATTTAGATTGTTAGCCATATCTGAGAAATTTTGGTTGTCCCCACATATCGGCATATTTCAATATGCTGACCGACATTTTGTTTGTCGACATTTTAGGTGCAAGATTGAAAAGGACAAACAGGAAAGTGGAATATGTGGAATCAAATAAGAATTAAAGTACAAAGGAGGATTAGTTAGAATAGACTCCAGATATGGATAGAAGTAGATATCCAAGTTTTTGAAAAAGGTATGTAAAGTTTTATTTTATACCATATGCTAGTTTAGTTTAGTAGAATTTCATAATTATTACTGATTAATTGTTGAACATTTGATCTTGTTAATTGTGATAACGGCTCTGACCTTTGGGTCTCCCTTAATTGGGGGTTACCAGGAGGTGGGGTCATTACAGTGGAGGTCGTTGCCACCATGCTAGGAGGACAACAACCACCGTCATCTATGGTGTTGTAGCATAAGGCCGCCCCAACAATAGTTCTTGTGCTACTTGTAAAAGAAGCACGCCGCTGCAAGAATAGTCATTGGACTTTCTCCAAGACCATGTATATCTCCCGATACTCTCTTTCATATTGACATCGTTGTTGAGGCAATCTGCTAGTTCGAGAACTAGACATTTAATTTTTGTTTCTACTGCCTTATTTGTTGCCCCAGTTTCCTAATACCATATACATCCAATAATTAAACTACCAAACACAACAATAAGGAGTGATTTGTATTATGGTTCCTATCCTCTTATTTGGTCTTTGATGGCTTGGTGGTGTGCAAGAGAACTAGCACCTACCATTTGCTGTCCAACCTTACAAGGCTCTTTTGACTACGGGGTAGGTAAACATTAATCTAAATTATTTAATTCTAGGTTTCTTGGTGTGATTATCCTAATACTCTTAGTGTCTAGGGGTGGTAAGGTATAGCAAAAGAGTAATTCTCCTCCCATTATCCCCTATCCTACATCTTAGGATGATCTTTTCTAAGCGCATATGGAGGAACATAACTAGTTACTTAGATCTCATACCTAGTGCTAGTGTAATGGAGGGATAATGGGGAAGGAGGGGAAATTACCTAAGGTTCCTCTATAGAATTTAGGATTCTCTTCTCCAAAATTTCCAAAATACCCCTTTTTCTATGCCATAGGTGATTCAATAACTCAAATTACCATAGCAAGAGGTAAGGAAGGATAGAACATGCAATAACTCAACAATGGGCAATGGAGTTAAAGTATCATGCATAAACATACCCAAAAATGGTATGCTAGTTACATCTTTTTCCCCCAAACAAGCCATAAAAGAGGTATTAGCTTCTAATAGTACAATAAAGTAAAAAAGAAGAGAGAGAAGAAAATTAAACTCCATGGACGTGGATAGAGAAGTTCAATTTTCACCTCCAACAACACCTAGACCAGACTCCTCCAAGAGTGTGGAACAACATAGAAAGTGAAACTAGAATGGCCAAAACCCTCGAAAACTGGGGTTTTTTAGTTGAAGGTGATGAATGGGAGAAAGAATGGGGTAGGTAGGAGGTGGGTGGCTGAAATGAATGCCCAAGGAAACCAAACCTCAACTCCTAGCTTCCACTAGTGTTTACATTATGGTCTCGGTGGCCTACAGTTAAGTGGGAGTGAAGTTGATAAGGCTTAGGTTAGGTGGCTAGCATGCCATGATGGTCATCTCATTCATGGTTGGTAGGCTAGGGCACGATTATGGTGGAGGAGGTAAAATGTCAGAGTGAAAATGGGGTTTTAGAAATGGAATGTGCACAATCGTGGTGGGTACCACGATTGTAGTGGATTGAATGTAGAATGACCGTGGTGAGTACCAAATACATGGTGGTTGGAAGGAGGAGTCATGGCCTTGACCATGAATATCTTTCTACTCTTATGGCATGGCTATTTTGTCTTGGATGGTCTTGGTGGCTGTCTTATCACTACTATTTTGTTTGCACAACCATGGTGGCTCAAGTGTCCTAGTCTTGATGAATATGTAACTTCACTGGACCTTTAGTCTTATAGAACGGTCACAACAAAGTATCACAAATGTTTTGTGATCTTTTCCATGCACTTGAGTGTTGAGCTTGGCTATCGATGATGATATTTGCTCAATTTTGTTCCTTGGTCACCTGGAGTGGGTTGGAGTTGACCTTGAGTACTCCTTCGCTCCTCCATGTGTTGGAATCCTTGGGATCATCTTTTCTCTCATACTTCCATCAACTATTGCTAAAGTACCTAAAAAAATATACAAGAGCATTTATGAGTGTATTTGACAATAAAGAAGTTATTGGGAATATAAAATGCATTATGAAACTTCTAGATATGAGCAAGGAAAAAAAGACACAAGATGCAAACCCGATATTGGTCTCCATAAATTGTTTCTTTAGTGATATCTACTTTAGATAATCATTCCCTTAAATAATGATGCATCATTGTTCAATAAATGCATAGATCATACCAAGGATAATTATCCATACAATACACTGATTCGTTTTGATTGTCAATTTCTTATCTCTGGTTAGATTTTACTTTAGTGTTTAGTTATTTGATATGATTTAATTATGTAGATATGTGTTCACATTGAGTACATTCATGCTATCATGTAAACATACTCTACCACATTTGGTTATACAACTAATTCACATTGTGCATAACTTATGTTTTACATGATGCTGACATAGAACATATACATCATGTGGACACATGCACATTTATCCAATTAGATTCTTACTAAATTGTTTCTTTGGATTTGATTTCTTGTGAAACTTAAAGATCAAGTTGGAGTTAATTCTAAAGACATGGAGAATGTTTCTACCAACTATTATAATCATAGCTTAGTATATTTTAACTCAACACATATGTTGTATAGGGTTACACTAGATGTACTCTATACCTTCTCTTTTGGACTATACAAAATCTTTATAATTTTTGGTTGTTATCTTAACTTCTATAATGTTTATCTCCTCTTACACTACTTGTACTCTACTTCATTGAATCAATACCTTTATCACACACACTCATTATATAGCCTTCTTTGAGAATTGTATTTTGTGAAATCATATAATTCAAAATTACTTCCACATGAAAGAGAACTAACCTAAAAGGTTTATGTGAACCTACAAGGGTTGAGTTAAGGATAGGGTTAAGTGCAAGGGTCTTGAATTCATTATCACACACCACATCATACATGGAATTTGAGTTGAATGCCACTTATGTCTGAGAGTGGCATAAGAACTTTATGTAGCGATGTCAGTACAACTTTCGATTAGGATGTCCTATGTCCTCGTAGTGTTGGGCTTAAAAAAGGTGATGCAATTATAGAGTTACAAAATACAACATTCGTGCAATTTTTCTCTCTTTCTACTTTCTAGGGCATAAGAAGGGCCTTAGACTACATTGTCAATAATAAACTGTACCAGAAATAATTCGTAAGTTTGCATATATGAGTTTTTGCAACTTTAAAATGTATAATACTCAAGCCATACCAATGCAATACAAGCTCGCTCTACATTGGTGGCGATACAACATTTTAAAGAAATCCATCGTTTGACTATTGCGGTCAAGTGAAGAGGAGATATCAAATTTTATAAAGAGGAAGAAATGATTTTATAGATAAAACAAACCCTAGACATGGGGCGTACTTCAACAATTTCAACTTAGTTAAAATTATAATAAGATGGAGGGAAGTTAGACAACAAGTTATGCTACCAATCATTTTTGGATGACAAAAGCATTTCTTCAAAATATTACATCTATAAATTTAGGAGTTGACATGGTATTATGCACAACTTTTTAAAGATTAATGATTTTAATCTTCTTTTATCTATCTATCTATCTATCTTTCTTTCTTTCTTTCTTTTTATATGTCCCAACAAAGTCTAATTTGGTTTTACAATATCTCTTTGGAAATGATTATCAATTATTCAGCAACGACCGTCAATATTTTTTGTGTGCTTTGTCGGTCTTGCAAAAGTGTCCTACTTGGACAAAAAAGCACCTATATCTTTTTTCTTTTCTTTCATTTGATGATTTTTTCTCGATGGTCCTCAGTTCAGCCTTGCTCGACGTTTAAGTTTCGAAACCATTACAAAAAGCCCATCAGATTCGGCTGCCAGTCTGCCACTCTTGAAGTCGATGTAGCCTTCGGTGACTTTGAATTTTATTCACATGCCATATAAGGCAACCTCCCGCACAATACATATTAAGAACTTGAGATGGATGTCTTACTTGCGTATGCGCATCGGATACCTACTAGCTGCATTAAGAACAATCAGACTCATATTCGCCTTTTCTATCATGGGATAGATTGTTGGGGTTAGCTTAGATAATTTACAGTCTTCAATGAGGCCCAACACAGCAAGCCTATCAGAATTCAGAAGGAAGCCCAACAAGACTAAACTACAGCCTACACATCGACCAAATTCTGCAGTAAAAGTAGCGCCGCGATAACAAAAAATGTCCATATGCAGAAAATGATTTCAATTGGAGAGAAAAATCTTTGTTCGTCCCTTTTTCTTTTTGCTTACTCTTCACAAGGTTTGGCTGCACGGAATTTCCATTATTGAATATTTTTTGACGTTGCTCCAAAGTCTTTTCGTGCAAACATTCTGCAAAGATAGGAAAAACATGTTTCCGATTAAAGGTCTCTAAAATCACATGTACTTTGCGTTCATATATTAACCTCACATGTACTCTGCGTTCATATGAGCATGCTAATGGTCCTATAGAAAATGTCGGCTATTGTTTAGGTTTTCACTCAAATTGCGGTGTGCATTCATGCTAGGACCAGCTTGGTCCGATTTCCAAAATCCAAACAAGCATAAATGGATTGATCAAACATTGAACCTGCCAAACTGGTTAAAACACCGGAATGAAAAGTATTAAACCCTACCATGATCGCACTGGCTGTTAAAACAACGTATAAAAATCACGAATCACTTTTTTTGGTCTGTTAAAATTTAAATGATACTTGTTAAAAAGAAAGCTGTAAATTGCCGCACTGTCAATCATGCAGTATAATTGTCTGTTGATCTTTGCAATGAGCTTCATTGCTGGCGCGATTCTTGGTGGACTATTTGAAGTGTAGGTCCCTCCTTGCCTAGGATTGCGGAACAAGCTCTGCCCATTGAGGTACTTCACTTCCTGTCGCACAGAGATATGGGCTCAAAGCGACTCTATAGGGTCAGGATGGCCTCTCGCATGGAGATATGGGCACAAAGCGATTCTATAGGGTCAGGGTTTTGGGCCCCTCATAACCTTGGGCTTAATTTTAATAATCCATGTCCTATTTAGTGGCAATCATATCAGCTAGTCAAAAAATTTCCAAAAAATCAAGGGGTTCAGTCCTCATAGAAAAAGTTTCTCAACTCAACAAGAAACTTTACCACCATATCGAAACTGGATTGTGTAACATTTACTAGCAGGGTGGCACTACAACAGATAGGGATTTTCATGGAATCTGTGGAATGAATTCATCCCAGCTCAATGGGCCAACATAAAAGAAAGACTACATGAAGACAACACGCCGTACATGCAACACATGATCTTGTATCTATTTCTCAATATTTTTTTTTACCATAGTCTAAATGAACAACATCAACTCAATATGTGCCTCTATTTTTGTTTGCCATCCGTGTAGTAGGCTAGACCATTGATACCCATTCTATACACCAGAGAGGGCATCTCCACAAGACCAAGGAAGAAATATGTAGATTCAATAATCATACTCCTCAACAATGAAGGCTTGCAAGATAGATTCTTTATGCAAATGTTGGCAAACCCAAGCTTTGTCTTTCAAGATTGCCTAAACTATGAGGATCCTCTATCTGACCCCCTAGCCATAGAATTCCCACCAGTAATCCCCTTTACTAACATCAAGCTATCAAAAAAATCCTCTTGTGATGCCTCCGTACCATGCATAAGGTGATATATACATAATGGTCTAATCACCTCACCACTTTAAAATAGCTCTTCCTTCTTGCATAAGATTCAAAATAAGACATCCTACCAATATCCTGCCCCCATCCCCTTCCTTTTACCATGTTGAAGAGCCCCCCACCCTTGCAAATGTGGCATGTGAAATGCCTTAACAATTTCCCACCTAAAGGAACCAAATGATAAGCATCTAAACACATATCTCATCACTCTAAGCTAGATATGGTGATTATAACTCCTTCAATATACGAGAAAGACACATTCCATCTATGAGATGAGATAGACTCCTTTAGGATCTCCCCCTCCTCCTCCTTCTCCTTAACCTCCCTTGCCACCTCTTCTCTTAAACAAAAAGTGATCAAGGAACTTCCCCTTGCCACGAGATCAACACTCACTTTTGAATGCTAATTGGATGTGAAAAAGCCTTTCCCTATCATCCAGAAGAACAACCCTCCTATTCAATTTTCAAATGAAGGTGGTAACTATTGTAAAAAAGCAAAGTGCTCTAAAAACAACCAGTCCCATTCCATGTGCTAACGTCATCATCCCTCATCCACATACTCCATATTTTATTTGTTGATATAACCTTAAGGAAACAATTCTCAAAAGGAGTTCAAACATGAATTTCCATGTATATGTAGATGGTAAGTCTAATCCCTCACAACATCTCCACCCCCTCCTCATTTAAGCAAGGTGTAACATGTTGGTGGGTTTTCCCTGAGATCTATTCTATGATAATTGTAATGGGGTACCTTGCACTTGATTTGGTTATTAATAAAAGGTAATTAATTTATCGTGTTGTTTCAATATTATATAATGACGAAATAAAATAACATGATGGGAGTTTGACTCAATAACTTATGGCTTTTGGTTGAGGGCTTAAGCATGAGATTATATGTATACTAAGACTACACATTCATGTTTAGTCCCTAGTCAAATATTATTGTGTACAAGAACAATAATAACATGTCAAGAATAGTATATGAGATCAATGATGGTAAAATATAACTAGTTATAATACTAGATGTCAAGTCATACACAAATACTCATTAGAGAACAAATGTACATGACATACCCACTTTGTGAATGATACATTGTATACATGATATGACTATCAAAATTATATCTCAACTTGAAAGTGGAGAATGTGATCCTCAATCCTAAAGTCACTACAAGAACTATATTCAGTGTAATTTAACACTACTCAATGTGACTTTGAATAACGATTTCCAAACAAGTACAGTTAGGAGCACTATGACACATGTAGATTGGTATGACAGATATATATGGATTTGTCCTTCCTATTAGAGTGATTCCTAGACACTTGAAAAGTGAGATTATAGAGTTTATGTTCATACTCATGTGAGTTAATACTTGATATTAAGCTTACGATATATCAATATTATACTTTAGATGAAGAAACATAGATTGAATATTAAGAGCATGATAATTCCATGCCTCTAGTTTGGTATGGGTATATGAGACAAAGGGAGTATATGGTCAATTAACACTAGTCACATGAAGTTTGAAGTTGTTCTCAAACTTATTCAAGTTACTTGGGTAGCATTGATGTGTTTCTAGATACTACTTAGTAGATGTGAGGTCATAGACATCACTTCAAACATAATGGTTAATCTAAAGGGTCACACACATATGATTCTCATAGGAAAATAATATTACATAACAATCACAATTGGAAATATATTAATCAATTGGGCTAATGATAGAATCAATTGATTGACTAAGAGCTCATATGATTAACTATAGTTGATAAGTCACATATCAACAAATTGGTTGATTGAGAGTCATATGCAATCTGAATGATCGACCGAAAATTTATTAATCCACTTAGGATGAATCATGGAAGTTTCTCAAGTCCTTAAGAATTGATTGAGAAGTATTTTGATCGGCTGGGATGATCAAAGCACTAATTGGTTGTCAAGAAATCATATAAAATGCAATATAGTGGATGACACCTGGACCTACAATTCAAGCCATGACCAGTTGATTGACTAAAAATGTGCCTCAGCCATATGATTTTCTAATTAATTATGACTACAATTGGGAAGAGGACTTGGGTTTTTGGAAACAATTGCCTTTTTCTCTTGTATATAAAGGGGTTGACATCTAGGGGATGAAATATATAATTTTGAGTTTCTTCATTTAAGGGAAAGAGAAAGAAATCCCCAGTAACACACTTTACAAGAGGAAGAGGATGGGAAGAAAATAGTTCATAGATAGTCAAGACATGTTTCTCTTTATAGGTTGTAATGGAACCTTAAGGGTTCAAGATATTTGTGTGGACAATGTAGTGACCTTGTCACATGTGTAGACGCTAGTGGAATGTCTATATCATCAAAGGAAGGTGCTTTGCTCCTTGTTGCTACCACAAGTTTGAACTTGCTGATGCACATCTCAACTTTAGATTCAGACCAAAAAGGACAGAAAACGACATATGAAATGTGACAAAATGAGTGTGGAAATGTATATTTTATATTCCAATTGTATTTTGTTTAACTGATATTTTACGGCTATGAAAATACACAACATGGGTTTAATCTGGAAGAAATTATATTTTTCCCTGCACAACCTTCCCTTAAAATGATTTAATTGTTTTAGAGTCGTGCCATATCCAAATTTGCTGGCTTGGGTTTTGAATTTCTTTTCTATTATCATTAAGAGACATGTACAAATGTATCCACATATAATCATGTTTGCCATGCCTCTCTCTACTTGTTCTCCATTTACATTTTATTTACACATATTAGATAGATTTATATCTTCACTGAGCTTCACGGATGGACTATGGAGGGGTGGTTAAATGATTAAGAGAAAACTAGTGAAAGTAATGTCCTTGGAGTGAACATGATGAAGATGAAGCAATGCCACCATCACCATGCAAAGATTTACTCAAACATACCTTCCAACTAATTGACTGGTTCACTATGTCATCTAGTAGAAGTCCTAGACAAGCATGCTATGACTTGCATGGTGATATGATCCATTATGTTGGTGACCCCAAAACTTGATGTTTCAAGCTTTTGTGCTAATTACCGTATTTGATTTATTCACATGTGGCAATTTATTATAGAATATGATATATATAGTAGTGTATATATAATGGTGGTTGGATATATATGAATATTACATAAATACCTCAATATAATAATAAGTTTAATATGCCTTCCACTGTTAAAAAACCATTAAACCAACGATCCATGATGAATGTATATTTATCCATTTTCATTGCATATTTTAAATCATTACTTAGGTTACTTTTGTTGATTACTCTCTAGTTTTAGAAGTAATAGGCTTAGTTTAACTTTTCTCTCATAAACTAGAGTTTTTATTAGATTTTCTTGGATTTTTCATGAAAATGGCTGATAACATCTCATTTTTGTGTACTTTTGCGTATGATTTATGTCTCCTCTAGCATACCTTTTATGTATTTCTCTACTTATTTTAGTGCCTTAGTGTTAAAAATCTTAACTTCATACATCTTTTACTTTTGCAAGGTCATGCTAAGCCACGACCATAGTCAACACTGTGCCTGTGGCTGTATAGCCCACTAATGACCTTGTCGCGGTCAATACCTCCATTCCCACTTCTTCACACCATGACTGTGACCCTCCCACCAAAGCAATACCCCCACGGTCGAGGCCATACCATTACCGAGCCCCCCCCGACCGCGGTTGACAACCAGCACACCACGACCGTGATAGAGGTCGCGACTGACCTATACCCCACGGCTGCGGCCCAGAGGTTAAGTCAGTGGGCAACATCTATAAATAGAACCCCACCTCGACACATCAAATCATCAAATCATCAAGGACCACAAAGTGCTGCCAAACTAGAGAGTCACCAATGTCCATACCCATCAGTCTTGGATCTCTGAAGATGGAAGTTGGAGGGAGAGAAGATTGATCTCCCTCTTCTTCGAAGGAAGAAGCCACTGCAAACATGCCTTCTCCAAATATAGATGTGAAGAAGTACAGTTGATGTATCACCATCTCCTTTCTTTGTCTAGATCTATCATTTTCATCATGTTGTACTCTCCCTCTTTGTGGTTATTGATGTATATATCATTTTGTGACACCATTATGCTGCCCATCAGCATGTGTGGCTAAACATCTAACTTAGGTTGGGAGTAGCCACTAAGGCTCTCCCAACATGTATATTCTTTCTCCCCTTTGGATATATATATATATATATATATATATATACATATATATATATATATGTATATATATATATATATATGCTATTATCAAGATTATCTCTATACTCTTGTTTTTAATGCTTCACTTGTATGCTTAGCTACCATCTTATGATGTTTGATTGTTGGTACCTCAAAAGTATAGTACCAACCTTATCTAGTGTTATGGAGTAGTATGAATGCATGAAAGTGTTGGAGTGCTAAAGATAACGGTCATATGGTTCACTTTGTGATTGTTGGGTTGTCATCTCGAGAGAGTGGATACCTTAAAACCTAGATCTATCCTTATCTCAAGAGAGGAGGGAATGGATGTTTTAGATGATTTCTTGTAATCTTGATAGGAGTATACAAAGGGGTGCGAGTTTTGCAAGTTGGTGAGAGACCTTAGTAGGCAAAACCCGATCCAAGTTTCCTTCATACCTTTGTTTCTTACTACTTGTTTAATGTTTTTCAGTGGCTTCATTTTCTTTCGTTTACCTTTCTTAGTTTTTTTTTCTGGTGCATCATTGTTCCTTAAGAAACACCCCTTTTAACCCACCTGTTTGTTTGGAGTATAAGAGTGTGAAACTCTGGTTCACCCTGGAATACTACATCGAACCACACATAATAATTACGGGGGCTTGAGTGTCGGGTTATAATCTTAAAAGTCAGACTACTCTGGATCCACTCCATTTTGGACGTGTGATTTAGGCCAGTCAATGGCCAAATAACTCCAAAGCCAAAAGTCACCAAGATTAGAGGCTTCAATTTCACATTTTGCCTCCTAGAGTTTCCAGTCAGTCAACTGGCACGCCCAGTCAACTGACTCATAAACAAGATCTCAGCTTCCCAGAATTTCAACTAATTGATTGGCCACCCGCTCGACTGACTCAATCGAAATCAAGAAGGAACATTTTCAAAACCCAACTAGTTGACTCACCTTGAGCTGGCCGACTGATCTACCTTCATCCCAAACTATCATTCCACTCAACTAACCGACTGATCCCTAATTGGCTGACTAACTTGCGTAAAAGCCACACATTAACTCAACGCCAACCAATATACTGGGCTTCTAGTCGACTGACTACAATCATAGACCAAGTCTTCCCAACAACCTCCAAGAGTAGTTTTTAGGGTTTGGGGTCCCATTCCCTCCCTATAAAGGAGGGGAAGACCAAGCACAAAGCATATCTCATACTCTATCACCCTAGAGCATCCTTCAGTTGCACAAAGCTAGAAAGGGAATGTAGGAGTCGTGATCTTCCTTGTAGAAGCCACCATCTTGTTGCTAGATCTGACAACATGACCCTTTCCATCCTTACTTGATCCCTTGTGCTAGTGCATAACATGTCTAAGTAGTTTCTAGACTAGGGCATGGGGACTACCCCATGGACCTTATCTTACTTTAGTTGTATTTGACTATAAGATTCCATTGATTAGATGTTTTTATTCTAATTTTATGTACTCGTTCTTTATATAAATTAATTATATCCTTGTTTGGTGATTATATATTCGATATCAACATTGTATGAACCTAAAGACTCCTGATGAGATAAACTTATGGAGCTCTATTATTAATCTATCCATTTTATTTTGTTAGTCATAGCTCATGATGATGATATCTTGAACCCATGTATTCAAATACCGGTTGAAAATAATATGCTCTTGACAAGATCTTTGATAGAGCTTACTGGAAGGTTGAACAATGATCCACAAACATCAAGATCCAAGGGTTTGTGAGAAGTTTTACCCTTGTGATATTTGTGCTATGCAAGGATGCAAATCCACATTGTCCTAATCTAACTAATTAAGATTAAGGAGTTAAATAAACTAAAGTAAATTTGTGGTGTATGGTGGTAAAACCTCAAACCCTAAATATATGTTAAAAATTAAATTAAACTAATTTTACTTTTGCAACTTTTATTTCTTATTTTATCTTTAGTCACTCTCTTAAAAAATCGGGTTCCGAATACTACTCTTAGCAATCATTTCAAATAAAACTCTAAAACATGTTTCTTCATGGGATCACTACCTTTCTACACTAAGATTAAATTAATCAGTTTCCTATGTGTCGATTATTGATTTAAAGATTAAACTCTAGGATTTCTTCCTAGTGAATTTATTATGCAAATGACACATCAAATTTGGTGTTGTCTCTTGGGACTATGAAGTTTCTTTAGAACCCTATTGCTTTAATTAATTTGATTTTTTTTAATTTTCATTGATAATCACTCCTACTTTCTTGGAATCAGCTTTCCTAGAATCAAACATCTCTAATCTCTCTTTCAAGTACTGGTTGTGTATCAACATTCACACATGTTGACTCTACACAATTCAAACTAGAGATTGATAGAACCTTCCCTCGTATGAACTGGACCCATTGGTACATAATTCAAGAAGTGAGAATCAACCATTGGATAGTATAGGCCTTGGCTACACAAAGAGAGGCCATCTTGGTCGAGTCAAAGGAAACCACAATTTCCAAACTTGAAGCCGAATACACCGCATGACAAGAAGTAGAGTGAAAAAAGAAACTTAAGGACTTATCAGTCCCTAAGTCCACTAACGCACAACATCCTATCGTGCCACCTTCCATCACCACTCCACAATTTGAGATCCACACATAGTGGATCACCATTCTTTAGAACAACATGTTAACCAGTAACAAAGGCAATACCTGTAAAGGTGACCTCGGGTGCTTCTCTGACTTATGTTCCTTGCACAAGATACCCAACGTTTCTAAAGATGCCATCAAGTTGTGACTATTCAAGTATTCCCAACCAATGGAGGGAGACTTCATCACCGCCTAAGAAGCTCCCCAGGCTAAGATTCTTGAGAAGTGCTTTCCCCCATCCCTCACCTATCAAACTAGGTGACAGTTCACCCAGTTTGCCATGGTACCTAGAAAACCGTGGGTGAAGCTTTGGAGAAATTTATGAACCTCCTCTATCATTGTCCACATCATGACATATCTCCAGTCTAGTTAATAAAGACCTTCTACTAGGGTGTTGGCGATAACACCAATGTTTTCCTTAACACATCAGATGGAGGTAAATTTATTTTTCAAAACTTCAAAAGTTCCTGGGAAGTCATCAAGAGAAGCTCTAAAATCCAAGTTCAATCTAATCGGAGATAGGGGGTTCTCAAGGTAGCCAGGGTCAAAGACAATTCCACTGTCACACCCCAATCTCGCATTACCCACAAATCACGAGATTAGGGCGCGACGGAAGGATTACACACAAGCCAAACCACTCAAAGCTTTTTAAAACATTTTAAAGACATTAAAAAGATAATCTGATTTATGCTGTAAACTAAATCTAAACAAACTGCGGAAGCATTTTTATTTAAAACTGACTAGCAATATAAATAGAGACTACATCATATTACATTGCTCAACATAAAATAAAGCATAACATCTAATTACATCTTTATACACCTTCTCTCTCACCCCCACACCATGTCCCAAAGATCGAGGGGAAAGGACTAAGAGACCTCTAACTACTAACTACGTATACCTTCTACAGACTAAGCGTTAGGTTGAACGGATCCTTCAGATTCCTGTGATGTTGATAACCTGAAAATGTTTTGAGTAGAGGTATCAGCCTACTCGCTCAGTGAATAGCATTTCATTTAGCTATCACTAAACAACTCATCAGGTTTATAAAGTTGAAATAAACATAAATACAGTACAAGCAGGGCAGTTCTAATGACATATCAGATTACAGAATATAATCGCATTTCTATGCAACAATAGATAATTTAAACCAATAAATAGATATAATGAATTGGCACAAAAGTTCAGATAATATTAATTTACTGTAATCCTATATGATTACATATTTATATTATTATGCCCCAAACATATGCAGTGCACTCTACATATGAAGATCTGTAGCTAACTACGATCCCACCGTACAAGACTTAGCGACACACCCGGGAAATGCTAAGTCTGACTTCCCATCCTGGTCTGCACAAGACTCTCAGGCTCTCAAGGGCCTCAGGAACTCAAGGGCCTCACAACACTCTCAGGCTCTCAAGGGCCTCACTGCAGTTCCTAGGCACTCAAGGGCCTCACTGCACTAACTCTGAGTGCTCTAGACTCCTCCTCTAACCTGAGTACACAGGCGCAGGGAGTCAACATTGGGTTACCACTAGAATTACTGAAATGGTTGGTGTTGGATAACCCTATATTACTCCAGTGCCACCGTGACACACGCACGGATTATTGTTGAACACTGGTCGCCGACCATCTAGACTCAGGGCTAGATCGGTCGTTTCACCCCAAAGGTACAGACCGCACAATGGGGTTCTACTGTGTTGGGGCACCTAAGTCTATTAACTGATTAACATATAACCATTTAAAATAAGAATATCACATTCCATACTTACTGCACATTCTGAACATTACTTGAAACACATATATAACATTTGTCATCCTTAAACATGATTCAGTATCATTTATCCAGTTTCCATGCTAAATATCCATTTTTAAATCAACAAGTACATTGCAACCATAATACACGAAAGTTCATCATTTTCATTAAGCATATTCCGTATTTCAAGTTCCAATGAATCTAACATACTCTATTGTATGTATTACATTGTTTAGAAGTTATACCAACTGATACAGAAGCAATTAAGCATTTAATTTGAGTTAAATAATGATTTCTAAATGAACTACTACTCACAGCGGTTTGGGATGTTCGGATTCGACTAGAAATACGTCCAGGGACCAAATTTCCAGGCACACGCAAATCATCATCAACCTCAGTTCAGTTCAGAAGCAACCTGTTCCACGCACAGGTTCACACACTCAGCTGATTCGTCGCTACTCGTGGCTAATTGGCTACGGATTCGCATTCGGGACCCTTGGCCAAACTCAGGGACGTTGCTTGGGACAGCTGCTCGCGCCCAGGGCTCCTGGAACAAACCTGCTATAATCCAATAGTGGTTTCCCCACACGTACAGGTTGAGGAAGGTCAAGCTAAAATACTAAATCGAAGCTGAAGCTTCAGATTTCTGCTCTGGATTCTTGGCCGAACTCCACGGCAAGCTCCCCTTGTAGCTTTGTGCGCCCAAGAGGGCCCTTGGCCGGCCGCAGAAGCTGGCCATCGGCCATGGTTTTCTGCTAGCCACAGCCCTGCTAGGGGGGGTTCCGCCCTAGCTTGTTCAGGCTCAGATGGTGCAAGGTAGGTGTTAAGGAGGTGACAGAGGAGCAAGGCGCCGCTGTATCGGCCCATCCCGAACCCTAAACGGCCGCCATCCACACTGCTGCTTGCCTGCAGGTCACCGTACTGCTGGCCGCAGCTCCTCTGCAGGTCGGCGCTGCTAGGGCGGGCAGAGGAAAAGAAGAACGAAGGAAGGGAAGAGGAAGAAGGAGGGTGGACGGAGGTGTTTAATTGCTAGTTGGAGCCAAGGCCAAAGATTTGCCCTCTGCTTCCTGCTGCAGGTCGAGCGCCGCTTTGTGGCCGCTCCCTATTCTATCGGGAAGGAAGAGGGGAGGGGATAAGAGAGAAATGGAAATCCAAGGAAAAGAAAAAGGTTTATAACCTAAAAATGGAAAAATTGCAGAAATAGTCCAAGGAAACTAAAAATGGTATAAGTATCGCCTCAGAGGTCCGATTCAACTGATTTTTCTTGCAAAATGCCAAGCACGGAATCCACTACAAACTCAAAGCGAATACTCATGCCAATTAGACTGTCTCACTTGATCAAAGAACTAAACGCATCAGTGAGTACTTAATTCAAATTAATTAACTTAACGATCCACATTGCTATTATCGTTAATTGCCTCAAGTGATTCAATCTCAACTATTGATTCACATATTAACTTATTTTGATTAACCATGATATTTAATTTGATATTCAACACTAATTGAGGTGTTTCACGTAATTCGAGGTATTTGTTGACTAACCCTGATATGGGTCGTAACAATCTCCCTCCGTTATAAGAATTTCGTCCCGAAATTCCTAAAAGAGAAAAGGAAACTTGTTACGCACATCTAACCCCAAAACTTCCCATGTGGCTCCTTCTAGGTTGTAGTTTCTCCACAAAACCTTCTCTAAGGTATCTCACGATTCTTAAGTTTCTTGATCCTCAGATCAGCTATTTGTATTGGTCCCTCAACATAGGACACATATGATCTAATTCCAGATCAAACCACAAAACATTGTCTTTGTAGAACTGTTATAATAGTATCTCAATTTATGGTAATTACTGAGAAATTATCATACTATACATGCAGACAAACTAAAATTCTTAAATAAACAGAATGCATGTCAATTTGGTACTAAAATAAAATCATGCAATTTAACTGGTAAACATCACTACATCTCATACTGAGAATTGATATCAAAATACTTGATTCATCATACACCCTATCCTTAGGGTTTCATTTGCCTTATTCATTCATCACATGCCAACACCCTACTCTTAGGGTTATCTCATTCACTAGTCACATGGCAACACCCTAATCTTAGGGTTTCCATTATCTCATCTGTTTGATTGCAATTCAAATCACAATACGATATCATTCTAGAACTGGCAGAGCAGTATATTCAAAATCATTGTAATTACTGAGTAATCTTTATATCATGCATGCAGGCAGATTAAAAATTCATAAATATTCCAAACTCAAATCAATTTTGGCACATACATACTGAATTCATGTAATTGAACATCTTATTACATCAATAAGAGTAATTTACTTCACCTATAAGAAACCATCTGTAATATTTTTCAATTATCTGAAATTTCTCGAAGTACGTGCATATTAACCCCAAATCCTGGTTTATGCATCACATAACTCAATTATGAGTTATTTACATATCATATCACAAATATGTAATAGTACTTGAAAATTTCTAATAATATCTCAGAGAAATGTGCCAATTCATGTAAATGTTAGGTCACACACATTAACATAACAGGAAGCATGCAACTAGATTTATTTGCATATTTTAATGCTATCTTATTATCTTGAAATCATGCATCTTTTGATTTACCAATTCTGTATTGTCCGGGTTTATACCCAAACTGTACCATTATCGTTTGTGTATTTCTAAACTCAACATTCACACTAAGCAAACTCTATAAGATTTAAATGTTCTTCCCAACTTCCACTGAGATGCATAACACATGCTCTCAGCATGTCCTTAAGAGTCTGAATGGTTCTCTCAGACTGACCATCCGTATGCGGGTAAAAAGGTTGTACTGAATCTTATCTTTGTGCCTGAAGCACGATGTAATTGTTTCCACAACCTATATGTGAACTTAGAATCTAAATATGATATGATTGAAACTGGATTACCAGGCAATCTAACTATTTCATCCATGTATATCTTAGTCATGTTTCGAGACATCAAAGGTTGACTTAATATGAAGAAAGCGAGAAGACTAAATTAGTCTATCCACAATCATTCATATCAAATCATAACCTCTAGGTGTCTTGGGCAACCCTATCACAAATCCATTGTGATACGTTCCCATTCCCATTCAGGCATAGAAAAAGATTACAAGGTAGCTATAGATTTCCTAGGGTTCAGCCTTAACCTACTGGTACACACTACTTTTAACCACATACTCAGCTACATCCTTCTGCATATCTGACCATCCGTTTCAACTACTTGAGATTCATATACATCTTAGTATTTCCTGAAAGCATAGCATACATCAACACATGCACTTCCATAAGAATCTTTTCTTTCAACTCACTATCTCGAGGTACACACAACATGTCATGCTAATACAACACCTTATCATCTTAAAAACTTAAACTCTGGTCTCTTTTCCTCCTATCATGTCATGCATGGTCTGGTTTAACTCACTATCACCCTATTGTAGTTCCTTGATCTAATCATAAGAAGTAGGCTTAACTTACATATGTACAATCAAATCACTCTGTGTTGTCACCCCTAAGTCTAAGTTCAACTCCCACATTTCTACTAACAGGTCT
Source organism: Alisma plantago-aquatica (assembly GCA_963693085.1). Lineage (NCBI taxonomy): Eukaryota > Viridiplantae > Streptophyta > Magnoliopsida > Alismatales > Alismataceae > Alisma > Alisma plantago-aquatica. The sequence goes on from OY856409.1 coordinate 403,457,030, forward strand.
CTATTGAAACCTGTCATAGAGAATGCATTAGTTGTTGAACTTGACTTTCTACTGAAAGCATCATTCACCACATTCTCTTTACCATGGTGGTAATCTATTGTCACATCATAAAGATAGTGACGCCATGTCTTAAAAACATGAACTACATCAACTATCTTTAGATCATATATCGGGTAATACTCCGATTTCTATGCTACTCTCTTATAGTTACATTTTAGGTTTATGTTTTACTCTTTTCTCTAAGTCATTTCATGTTTTTCATGTACCATTCAGATTAACTACCTTAAAACCCTAGATTACTATCACTACCCGCTTACTTTACATAGATCAAATCTCAAGGTCTTATTTTACAGAGATACTAGTATTCAAGGTTAAATCACTAGTGATATCCCTTGAACTACTACAACTCTAATCATTCTAGGGTTAGGTTCTTAACAATAACATAGCGTTATTGTGTGCAGGTGTGGTCGATTATATAAATCAATTTGAGTTGCTTGGGTCAATAGCATATTAATCCAACACTCAACTTTAATTATATTGGCTGAAAATTCAGTTTTCATAATAGTTTCTGTAATTCATTTATTAAATAGCTAACGGAAGCTCCAAAAATTCTGGAAATTGTATATGTTATACCTAATAAAGTTTCAGACCTCCAGTAGAAATTTGAGATCATTTCTAATTACCAATAAATAATTAAAAATCAAATAGTGCACTGCTATATTGCAGTCTGCAGCAGATTCGGTCGAGTTGTAAACTCGGCCGACACCCTCACTGTAGAGATCAAAAGTCATCCAAAAAATTAAGCCAATTTAACAGAGTGTCTAAAATTGTGTTTTTCAAGCACAGTTAAAATTTGAGATCAATTGGATATACCAATTAAAAGATATAATTCAATTACCACACTGCTATATCATTCAGAAAATGTGATCGGTCGAGTTTGAAACTCGGCCGATAAACAAGTCAGAACATTCTTCAAAAATTCTGATATTTTCCAATGTTGTTTACATTTTATATATCCAAATCATATCCAAATTTGAACTAAATTAGAGTTACACATAAATTACCAAAAATCATTTACTGAGACACTTTACTTATCAAATTTTGTGTTTATGTATCATTAAAACCCTATTTTGGGCCGATTAGGGTCTATGCTTCTCAAACCCTAATTCTCAAGACAAAAGAACATTTAGACTTCTTATCATAGTTAAAACATCCTAGTGTATATACATTCTCACTATGTTATGGGTCTAATTTATCCAGAGTCTACTCTTATTTTATTGTTAATAGGAGTCATTAGATCCCAGTAACGCATCCTGCCAGCCGGACCACGCCGAACCTGTAGTCCTGAAGCCAAGAGCTACTCGGGATTAATCTACCCATATTAATCTTAAACATGTGGAATGAATATCCACTCAGAGCAAACTCATTTAAACATAAATTTGGGTCTACTTTAGTACTAAGAAAACAAACACTTAACAATTCACTTCATGACACAACAATATAAAAGAATGATGTTTACTTTACAAACTGAAAATTTCATTTCATGCATATAAAAGCATTTTTAGTGATCTTTAAATCAAATAAACAATAATAGACAAGAGTTGAATCGCATCTTATATGTAATCTCTTATTCCTACATTAATTTCTGATCTCTTAACCCTAAGATTTCTAGGGTTTCTCTCTAGCCTATCCTTCCTCTGCATACCTGGCCAGGGCATCCAGAGAAGAACAGACAGAGTACTGGTCAATCTAAGTATTCAGACACCTGGCCAGGGTATCTAAACACTCAGACCTTCCAGAGCTAAAACCCATCATTTATTATTCGTCTGACTTATAACTTTATCTTTTGACCTTAATGATTCTTAGCGACTCAACTTAAACTCTTTACTTGGTTCTCGTGACCACATCCTTTTCCTGCCATCTGTAATAGTATAACAGAACACTTCCTGTTAGAAAATTACAGACAAAAGAAAAACTCTTAAACCTTAATCCTATTGATCTCTTATCGTCCCCTGACCTTGACTTAGAGTAACCATTTACTCAACCTATGCTCTGATACCAAGATGTCACACCCCGATCTTGCATTACCCACAAATCACGAGATTAGGGCGCGACGGAAGGATTACACACAAGCCAAACCACTCAAAGCTTTTTAAAACATTTTAAAGATATTAAAAAGATAATCTGATTTATGCTGTAAACTAAATCTAAACAAACTGCGGAAGCATTTTTATTTAAAACTGACTAGCAATATAAACAGAGACTACATCATATTACATTGCTCGACATAAAATAAAGCATAACCGCTAATTACATCTTTATACACCTTCTCTCTCACCCCCACACCATGTCCTAAAGATCGAGGGGAAAGGACTAAGAGACCTCTAACTACTAACTACGTATACCTTCTACAGACTAAGCGTTAGGTTGAACGGATCCTTCAGATTCTTGTGATGTTGATAACCTGAAAATGTTTTGAGTAGAGGTATGAGCCTACTCGCTCAGTGAATAGCATTTCATTTAGCTATCACTAAACAACTCATCAGGTTTATAAAGTTGAAATAAACATAAATACAGTACAAGCAGGGCAGTTCTAATGACATAGCAGATTACAGAATATAATCGCATTTCTATGCAACAATAGATAATTTAAACCAATAAACAGATATAATGAATTGGCACAAAAGTTCGGATAATATTAATTTACTGTAATCCTATATGATTACATATTTATATTATTATGCCCCAAACATATGCAGTGCACTCTACATATGAAGATCTGTAGCGAACTACGATCCCACCATACAAGACTTAGCGACACACCCGGGAAATGCTAAGTCTGACTTCCCGTCCTGGTCTGCACAGGACTCTCAGGCTCTCAAGGGCCTCAGGCACTCAAGGGCCTCACATCACTCTCAGGCTTTCAAGGGCCTCACTGCAGTTCCTAGGCACTCAAGGGCCTCACTACACTAACTCTGAGTGCTCTAGACTCCTCCTCTAACCTGAGTACACAGGCGCAGGGAGTCAACACTGGGTTACCACCAGAATTACTCAACTGGTTGGTGTTGGATAACCCTATATTACTCCAGTGCCACCGTGACACACGCACGGATTATTGTTGAACACTGGTCGCCGACCATCTAGACTCAGGGCTAGATCGGTCATTTCACCCCAAAGGTACAGACCGCGCAATGGGGTTCTACGGTGTTGGGGCACCTAAGTCTATTAACTGATTAACATATAACCATTTAAAACAAGAATATCACATTCCATACTTACTGCACATTCTGAACATTATTTGAAACACATATATAACATTTGTCATCCTTAAACATGATTCAGTATCATTTATCCAGTTTCCATGCTAAATATCCATTTTAAAATCAACAAGTACATTGCAACCATAATACATGAAATTTCATCATTTTCATTAAGCATATTGCATATTTCAAGTTCCAATGAATCTAACATACTCTATTGTATGTATTACACTGTTTAGAAGTTATACCAACTGATACAGAAGCAATTAAGCATTTAATTTGAGTTAAATAATGATTTCTAAATGAACTACTACTCACAGCAGTTTGGGATGTTCGGATTCGACTAGAAATGCGTCCAGGGACCAAATTTCCGGGCACACGCAAATCATCATCAACCTCAGTTCAGTTCTGAAGCAACCTGTTCCACGCACAGGTTCACACACTCAGCTGATTCGTCGCTACTCGTGGCTAATTGGCTACATATTCGCATTCAGGACCCTTGGCCAAACTCAGGGACGTTGCTTGGGACAGCTGCTCGCGCCCAGGGCTCCTGGAACAAACCTGCTGCAAT